>CAKNXH010002316.1:74701-124139 GCA_932178445.1 Andricus quercusramuli
TTCTTTATTCTATAAATCATCAAGATTTTCATTTATTCATCACAGACATCACATTCATCCTTTCGGGTTGAAAATTCAACGTTTTTTTTTTAATTCGTTTTTTTTACTGGAAAATACAACAATTTAGTTGATTTTTTTTTCTTTATTGTTTTTGAAAATTTATTTTTTTAATCAAAAATTCAATTTTTCAATTCGGGGTGAAAATTGTAGTTTCTATAGTGTAAAAATAAAAAACTTGGTGGAAAGATTATTAAATTTTTCAAAAATTCAACTACGTGGTTAAAAATGTATATATTTTGTTGAAAATATGCCCTTTTAGAAGAAAATTAATCTTGTTCGTTGAAACTTTAACTATTTGGTTAAAAATATATGTATTGGATTAGAATTATTTTTTAGTGAAAAATTAAGTTTTTTGATTAATAATTCAATTATTTCGTTCAAAATTCAATTATTCTGTAGAAAGTTCCTATTTTTTGTTTGAAAATTTAGCAATATGAATGCAATGCTTTCCTTTTATATGACTATAGAGAATCTCTCTTAATCGAAAATGTAACTCGTGAATCCTGAATATTTAAAAAATACTGGTAATATTATTTATCAATTTTTTTATTTTTAACTTAAAGAAAAAGTAGAAATGACTGAGTTTTAAAGTCGTCAACTTTTTGACAATCACCCTATATAATATTATATTATTTGATTTGAAACTTTGAAAATGCTCACATTTATATTCCTATTATAAAGTTATAATCCGATTATTGAGAAAATTGCGTGAACTCTGGAGTAGATACTTGGAAATTTTGTAAGTGAATTGCTACGCAAACTTTGTCGTCGCATTGAAACTACATTTTGTGACGTTCAAAGTTCGAAATTCAATTCTCGGTTCTATTTTACATTTTTTCAAATGAAATAAAAATTAGGTTCGAAATGCAATGTTTGAAAGCTTTAAAAACCGCGCTAAATAAATTTATGCATATACATACTTTATCGAAAATTTTTACAAGCTCAAAAAAACTCAGGATAGTTTGCAAATCAAAAATGATCTTAGTTCCTTGAGGTAAATGAGAACAAGATTATTAAAAAGCAGTATTGATGCACAATACAAAAATATTATTATCACCCATTTTTTTTCAACTGTAAAAATTCCACAATTTTAAAATTTGAGCAAGTGCAAATTGAGCAATTTAAAAGTAAAGGAAGTTGGGCTACATAATTTGAAATGAATCACTGAAAATAAAACTATTTGAAATAGAAAAATATTCCTAATTGGAATACTTTCAGGAAAAAAAGTTTTTAACTGTGAGAACTTTGAAATATAAGAAAACGTAATTTATGATTTCAGCTGTCACATTGTAAGGATTGTACGTTTAGGAAAACTAGAAAATTAAAAATGCAGATCCTTTAAATTCATTCCGCCTTCAAAAAATACTTAGGTTGTAAAAGCTGCTCAAGTTCTGGGATTAACCGGTGCTGATGTGACGTCCTATAAAAATTACTTTAACGCATCCACAAGCACTTGCATTCTCTGGCAATGAAAAACCTTCAGAGATTTTCCTCAGGAACGTTAAAGGAAGCGTTTGTAGAACATAAAGTAGTTTTACGAAGGTGCTCCTTGAGTGAAATTTCAAGAATCTTCTCGTTTTTCAAGGGGAATTCAATGAACGTTGTCAAATCATAAAATTCCGTGAAGAAAAGAGGGGAAAAAATTTGTTTAGGTTATAGGAGAAACGTCAAGTATTTTCTCTACTTTGAATCGAACATCCCTTTCTTCTTCTTACAGTGATATCCAATATTCTTGTCACTCTTAGTATTTCTTCAAATTTCCAACAAGAATTTGAATCTTCAATGGTAGAAATATTCTATCTTTTATCAAAATACAATGTGAAAGTCAATTCCAAAATCTGAGAAATATTTTCTATACTTCGAATCCAACATCCCTTCCTTCGTGTTACAGCAATTTTCTTCTGTCATACTTTCTTTTTTACAATTTTCTTTTTCATCGAGAGAAATTTCAACAAGAAATTGAATCTTCAGTTTTCAAAATATTCTTTTATCAAAATACAATATGAAAGTCAATTTTGAAATCTAACAAATATTTTCTGCACTTCAAGTGGAACATCCCTTCCTTCTTCTTATAGTTATTTTCAATATTATTTGTCATTGTTAAGATTTCTTAAAATTTCCAACGATAAATTGAATCTTCAATCTTTAAAATATTTTATCTTTTAACAAAACCGAATATGAGACACAATTGGAAAATCTAACAAACATTTTATGTACTGCGAATCGAACATTCCTTCCTTCCTGTTACAGTAATTTTCTTCTTCATCTAAAGAATATTGATTGTAAAGTTCACGATTCCGACTTTCCGACAATATGAATGATATTTACATAGTGCATAAGTTTAAAAATAACTTGGAACATGATTTGTTATTTGAAAAGATTTCAAAATAATCAAAACAAAATTTGGATTTTAGAACATTTTGAACAAAATTTTTTCAGTTTTTTAGAAACTTCAAAAGGTTTCAAGAGAATACAATATTTTCTAAGATTCCTGGGAAATTTTTAAATGATGTTTTATTTTGAAAAATGGATTTTGAAATGAAATTTGGAAAGATTGCAAGATTTAAAAAACTTTATAAAAGTAAGGCGACTGAATAAGGCAAACAAGAACAAAATTTTCGGCACTGTAAGATTTCCAAAAGAGAAAATATTCAAAATCGGAAATTCTCAAAATTATAAGATTGCCGATAGTTTGAAATTCCCAAATTAGAAAAATTCGGAATAGTTACATTTCTGACATTTTATAATAGCATCTAATTCGAAAATTACCGAATCTGAAAAAATGAAAAGTTCTTAAATAACAAAATAATAAATATATTTTTCAATTAGAAGTCTATTATGTTATTGAATATTTAACAATTTTTTAATTGATATATGAGAATGTTAGCAATTTTCTTTTATCGAGCATTCTAAAAGTTGATAATATCATAAATTGTTGCAAATTTTCCAACTCAGAAATTTTAAATTCTCGGCAATTTTCCAGTGTCGGGAATTTTATTTTTCGCCATTTTTCAGTCATTATCTAAAAATTACAACAACAAAAAATCTTAAAAATTTTGGTGTAATATTTTCAGTTTCGAAAGATTCTTAAAAATTTCACAAACATGCGAGTCAGTTTAAAAGCTAATTTAGAAACTTTAGAAATTTTGAAGCGAACAAAAATATGTTAAAACTTGGGAAGATTTCCAAACTGTAAAATATGTCTAAACTTCCCCTAAACTTCTAAAAGTCCTGAATATCTCAACAGATTCGAATTTTTTCTAAAATTTGGTATAATCCTATACATCTTTTTTGGTAGAAATTTTATTTTGTTTGGTAAGAAATTTTCTGAGAATTCAATTATTTTTTTGAAAATTCGTCTTTTTAAAAATTTTTTTAGTTGAAATATCAACAATTACATTTTTTGTTGAGAATCCATCGTTCTTGACTGAAACCTCAAATACTTAGTTGGAAGTTCAACTACTTTATCAAAAATTCAGTTTCTTTTTGTTCGAAGATGATTTATTCTAGTTCAAAATATATCTTTTTGGTTTCAAATGTAACTACGTTGTTGATATTCGTCTTATTTTGCAGAAAATTAATGTTCTTGATTAAAAATTCTTCTTTGGGGTTGAACATTAACCGGTTTTTGGTGAAGATTCAACTATTTACTTTAAAATTCTTCTTTTTTGGATTAATTCAACTGTTTTTTATTTAAAATAAAAATATTTTTTGATTGAAATGTCAGCAATTACATTTTCCATTGAAAACTGATTTGTTTTGGTTGAAAATTCAAATACTCAGTTAAAAGTTGAACTACTTAGTAAACATAATTTTTTTGGTTGAAGATTTATCATTTTAGTTGAAAAGTCATCTCTGCTTGACACTGTAACTGTTCTGTTAATAATTTTTTTTTCAGAAAATTAATTCTCTTTATAGAAAATTAATCTATTTGTTCAAAAATTGAACCAATTCACAGAGAATTAACTTTTTCATTAGAAATTCGTACTTTGGGATTGGAAAATTAAACTCTTCGTAGGAAATTTGTCTGTCTTGGTAAACATTTAATTTTTTTTTTTGTTGAAATTGAAACTAGTTGAAAATGAATCTGTTTTGGTTGGGGATTTAACTATTTGGTTGAAAACTTGTCTTTTTTGTATTGGATAAATTATTTCTGAATGAGAATTTATATCTCGTTTTGTTAATATAACAATTATGCATTACAGTTTTCATTGAGAATCCTTTTTTCTTGTTTGAAATATACTTTTTTGTTCAAATTTTGATTTGATATATCTGAAGTCATCAAAAAGTCTTCTGAATGTATTTAAAAACAATATATAAGAGTCTACTGGTCTGAGTTTAAAGAATCTATATAATAAATAATAATTCATGTTTCAGGTTGTTAACTTTCCCTTACTTTCCTATAAATTGATATTCCAGTGGTTAGGCCCCATTTTGACAAACGGCTTCATTTATTGTTTTTTTTATTTTTCATTAAAAATTATTAATCCCCTCAAATCTTAAAACTACTGGATTCAAAACGCTACTATCCATAAAAATAAATATATTTTCTTTTTTATCAATTATTATAATAGTTTGCTTTTCATGTTGCGCTTGGATCAAGTTGCAATAGTGGTCGATTTAAACTCGATTTTCAAGACGAATAAACTGTTGTGCGGTTATCCAGAGCAAAACAACCACATAGCGGAAGTGGCGGATAAAACGATGATTGACGTAAAAAGGGGTAGAAATTTGAAATCTCAATTACGCAGAGGTGGTTACAAACACCCCATGGTAGATTTGTGGTAGAGAAGCGCGTTACTGGGGCACGGGGTAAGAAATCGATGAAGCCCCCCCCCCCACCCAACCCCTGCCCCATTTTCCCGACCCATCCCAAACTGAACGCCTCTATTCGTTTTCCAACAGCGCGATGCATTCGCTTCTTAGCCGCGCCCTGCAACACTTGATTGGTTTTCCTTCGGGCACTTTTCCCAAGTTCTTTATTACGAGCCGACAATGAGATACAACTGGCTAATTCAACTTCAATATCCACCAGACTTAGCAGCGCCTGATCTTTTACTTTTAATCTCTAAACGCCAACTTTTATCCCAATTTCGTTGTACAGATTATTATCCAAATTAGGGAGCTTCCACATATTATGAGACATTCGGGGGGGGGGGGGGGGGGGGCTGAGATGTCATAAAGCGTCACATAGGTTGAGGTTTTTTTTTCATGAATGTTTTGTAACATGTAACAATTCTCTGACGTAAAACTAAAATTTAAATCAATTTTCATACATTAAGCACCAAATAGTATACCTTTAAATTGAAAAGAAACATTTTTCAACCAATCATATGACTGTTCTACCAGAAGATGAACTTTTAACACAAAAGAATGAATTTTCTATAGAAAAATATAAATATTTAGGTTGTTGTTATTCGTCCCAAAAGACTGGGGTAGTTGGGAAGAAGAAAATTCGGGGCGACTAGCCAAGCTTATGAAAAATATTGGACTAGTCCCGAATTTCGGGACGACGAGAAACTTCGAAACATTTAAAGTTTAATTTTCGACCAATAAAGATAACTATCTGACAGAATAATTGAATTTTCAACAAAATAGTAGAATTTTTAACCAAAAGAGATAAATTCTGGGCTAAGAATAAAATTGTAGACTTTTAAGTAAAAAAGAATTAACTTTCAACCAGAAAATATGACTTTCCTACAAAATATTTGAATTTTTTACTAAATAGCAGAATTTTTTAACTACAAAAAAGACTATTCAACCAAGACGATTAATTTTCTACCAAAAGACGAATTTCAACCAAATACATGAATTTTCAATTAAGTAGTTACATTTTCAACCAAAACAAGATAAGTTTACAAGCAATAATGGCATCATAACATTTCCATTTAAAAATTCTAATTTGAAACAAAAATAAAAACGAATTATCAACCAGTTGAGTTTAAAGAAAAATGACGAATTTTTAACAAAACAGTTGAGCTCCATCCAATTAGACAAATGTATAATTCGTCGGAAAGTATGTGGTTGAGAATAACAAAAAAAGGTTATTTTCGACCTAATAGTTTTATTTTTTACCAAATTGTTGAATTTTCAAGCCAAAAAGACGGATTTTCTACCAAACTGCTCAATTTTTCACAAAAAAAGGTCATTTACGACTAACTAGTTGAATTTTCAACTAAAATGATGAAACTCTAAAGAAAGAAAAATGATTGTTCACAAAATATAACGAAAAAAGATTTTAATTTATAATAAGGAACAGTTGAATTCAACTAAAAAAAGATGAATGTTCAACATAAAAGTTCATTTGTAACTAAATAGCTTCATTTCCTACCAAATTGTTGAATTTTCAAGCCAAGATGAATAATTTTCTACAAATATGCTAAATTTTCGACAAAAGAGGTAATTCACGAGCAAATAGTTGAATTTTCTACTAAGATGATGAAACGTCAAAAAAAGAAAAATAATTTTTTACAAAGCAGTTCAATTTAAAACCAAGTAGTTGATTAAAAAAAATGAATCCCCACTGAAACGTGTAATAGTTATATAATCACTAAAAAATGATTAAAATTTATAATAAAAAACAGTTTTATTTAACCAAAAAAAAAAATCAATTTCCAACGAAAAAGATAAATCTTCTATCCAAGAGACGAATTTTCAACAAAATGCATGAATTTTCAAACAGAAAAAAATAATTTTCAATTCAAAATATAAATTTTCAGCCGGAATATAATAGATACATTTTCAGCGAACAACATTAAATCTCTATCAAAAAAAGGATTTAAGCAAAAAAGTTAAATTTTCTACCAAATAGATGAATTTTGAATCAAAAAGTTGATTTTTTTACCAAAAAATTAGTTTTCTACAAATAGATTAATTATCAACAAAATACGCGAACTTTTTACCAATTACTTGAATTTTTTTACTAAAAAATATGAATTTTCGGACAAATAGTTGAATTTTGAACTAAAAAAGATCAATTTTGAATCGAAAATCGAATAGTCACATTTTCAGTTGAAAACGGTAATTTTTAACCAAAAATAAAAGAAATTTTCAATCGAAGACATGAATCTTCAGCCAAGAAAATTAATTTTTAACAAAAATAGTTCATTTTGAACTAGTTGAATTTGTTTGAAAATTTATCTGTTTTTGTTGAAAATTTAACTACTTTGTTAAAAATAAACATTTTTTTGAAAGTTTTGATTTGACATATATCTGATGTTTGCAAATGTTTGGTTGCAAACTCAAGTAAACATATTTGTAGAAAACTCGTCTATTTGTGTAAAATTATGATATTTTTTGTACACAAATGTAAGTGGTTGATTAAAAATTCCTTTACACCAAATTCACCCGTTTTCGACATAAAATCAAAATATTTTTGCATTGGAGTATTAACTATAACCATTTTCTTTAAGAATTTATCTTATTTGGTTAAAAATTCAACTAATTGGTTGAAAAAGAACATTTCTTTTGGAACTTAGATTTGGCATATCTAAAATCTTCCAAAATATTTTTATATAACTCTAAAAACAAGTAAATAAATAAACATAAAAAATAAATAGCATTTCAAAGTATTTTGTGTTGAAAATTATTTTCCCCTCGAATCGAAAAACGTTCTATAGAAAAAATTAACAATAAAGAAGAAATTAATGTAAAATTTATGATTCAAATAAGGGCATGAATCGAGTTTTCGATTGTATTTCATTCTGCTGATCCAATTAAAGCATGAATGGTCCAAATTTTCGTATTCCCGACACTGACAATTAGTACGAATATTGTTGACTGAATTGAAACACAGAAGTAATGAATTTAGTGAATACGTTTACAAGATATTTAATGCAATCGTTCATGTAAATTTTTCCACAGGGAGAATCCAGTAAAAAAATTGTGGTTTTTTCAGATCAAAGCAATTAATATTATACGTTTACATAAACTTTGATTTTTCATTATTGATATCACAAAGCTCTCATTCCAGTCCCTTTTCTGTCCCTGATTTATTTATTTTTTTGTACATAAAATGGAAAATTCGTGATTTTTAATGTCAGATAATATTTTTATGCAATAACAATTTAAAATTCTATAGAATTTCAGAAGTTGTTGGCTTTATAACATCCAAATCAGTTTTCAATTTAAAATTGTCCAATTTCAATGGCTTCGAATTGAGTCGTTTAAATTTGATACGTTTGATATCGAGATTCTTCAATTAAAAAGAAAATTTTCAATTTTGAACCCTTTACATTTTAAATTGAAAATGATAAAATGGAAAATAATACAATTTTACCTCATCTAAAATTGTTTGATTTCATACGCTTTTAATTCGCAATTATTCATTATTACGAAATTATTAATGAAGGGCGACAGTACATTCTGTGAAAGAAATATCACTATTTAGAGATAAAACAAATGTCCACTTCCGAGTTGAGGTGTTATTGAATTGCGATCAAAAAGTTTAATCAAAAAAAGTTTAATCAAAAAAAGTTATCCAGGTTCGAGGAAATGATTGTGGAATTTGACAAACTTAAAGTTACACTTAACCTAAAATAGGACCAAGCTTGGCTGCGGATTGCGATAAAAAATTCAATTTGCAGTTTAAAAATAAAATGAAATCTACTTTTCAAGATATTCATTTTCTGAATACCAGCAAACAAAGTTTGATATAAAAAGGTTGGCCAATTCCGAGAAAATCGACTGAGAATTTTGATAATAAAATTTCATGAGTTTTTCAAAGTCAGCTTTGGAAAGCAATTAAGAAATAAATTTTCAATTTTTTGCGAAAATAAAAATTTGCTCCCGAGATATGGGAATTTTGAATGAGATAAAAATATGTTTGACTAAAAAATTGATACTGTTTAGAGAAAATAAAAATCAAGATCACGATAACATAATAAGGGCGAACATTTATTTGCTGGAAGTCCGAAAAAAATATAAACAATTTTTATTTAAATAAATGATATTATTTTCAAGAAATTTCCATAATAAAAATTTTGCAAGTAATAATTGCTACGTTAAAATTCAAACTGAATTGTAACTAATATATTTAATAATTTTTTTGTTTCAATAATTGATATTTTGGAAAAATCATTTTACCCCAATGTGTATTTAATATTTTGAGAATTTGCTATGCAATGAAGATTCGGGAAGATTGAAAGCAATTTTTTTAATTTTGCAGCGTTCACAAATTTAAAAAAAAGTTGGGTCATTTTCAAATATATTTAGGAATTTTAGAAGCTTTGAAGAGATTAAAAATATTTTAAAAATTGAAATGATTTCCGAAAATGTTACCTTCTTGAAAATATATTAATTGGAATAGATTTTTTCAAAATGAAAGACATATGAAATATTTAAAAATTTATTCCAAACGTCCAGAAGTACAAAATATGTTTTGAATAGACTCGAATTTTTCCTAATACGTTGTAAAATCCTGGACAAAAATGAAATGTTCTACCTTTTTATCCGACATATCTGCAATCTTCAAAAGCCTTTTTGAATTTTCTCAAGAATCTTAGTCAAATTATATTATATTTATTTTCTTCCCAAACCTCAGAATGTAATTTTAACGTAAATTGAAGTGTTGAGAATTTTTCAGGAAAAAGTTATTCAGAATTTTGGTTTTGTTTTGAGAATTATTTTTCTCCTGAAATCGAAAAACTACACGCGCGCATAGCGCACCATTGATGCAGATACTACTACCAAAGTATTAAACATTTATTTGGAAGAAACCTGATAATTTCATTTTAACTAATAATTATTAAATCTTTCTCAATTACTCAAACACAGAATTTCATGGAGAGTGCTTTTCCAAATTGATCCGTATGATCAATTTCATAAATACTAGCTGTCATATAACTTCTTCTCTTAGCATCATCTGGAAGCATTGCCTCATCGTCGGATTCTAAGTCGACTGACGGAGGAAAAATAAAAAAATAATATATATATATATATATATTAAACTATCAGAGAATACTAGAAATTAAAAACCAAAATTTTCGAATGCATTCTAATTTCGATTTTAGAACCTGCTTTGATGATGGTCTTTTATCGATGATTTTTCAACACCAGGAACCTCTGAAGATGCATTTTCTATTCTCGAGCCGATACGACATTTGACAAAAGAACAAAAATTAGGAATTAAAATTTTGGAATGAATCATGCTTTCGATTTTGGAACATTGATGCTGGTCTTTTTTTCGATAATTTTCTACTACCAGGAACTTTTGAAGATGCACTGTACATTCTTGAGATGTCCCGAGAATATCGTTTGAAATGGTTCGATATTTGGGAGAAGCCGATATGAAATTTTACAAGAGCAGAAATTAAAAATTAAAAAATGAAATACATTGTGATTTCTATTTTGGAACATCCAATGATGCTGTCCTTTTTTCCGATGATTCTCCACTACCAGAAACCTCTGCAGATGCATTTTCCATTCACGAGATGTTCTGAGAATATCGTTCGAAATCGTGCAGTATTTGATATTAGCTAATACGACATTTTACAAAAGAATAAATTGAAAATTAGAATTTTGGAATGCATTGTGCTTTCGATTTTAGAACATTGATGCTGGTATTTCTTTCGATGATTCTCTACTACCAGGAACCTCTGAAGATGCATTGTCCATTTTCGAGATGATCTGAGAATATCGTTCCTAATTGTTCGATATTTGACACGAACCGATATGAAATTTAACAAAAGAAGGAATTAAGAATTGAAATTTTGAAATGAATTATGCTTCCGATTTTGGAACGTTGATGCTGGTATTTTCTTCGATGATTTTCTGCTACCAGAAACCTCAGAAGATGCATTGTCCATTTTCAAAATTTTTCGAGAACGTCATTCGAAATTCTACAAAATTTATTTTCAAACCGATCGACATGTATCAAAAAATTTGGAATTCTCGTATCGTCGTGCACCTCTCCTGGAAATGATGAATTTTAATATTCACTGATTACAGATCCAAAACAATTAGCTATTATCAACGATCTTGTGGTAAATTGACAAAATTGACAAGTATGTCAAGTATATCGATCAACGTCGAACGTTATTAATCATCCCCTTCGGTTTCATGTTTGACATTCTACTCGTCTCGATGATTCATCAAACTCAAGCTATATTACTTTCATTCATCACCTAAACAACTCAATCGCCTTGCACGCTGAAATTCAAGCCAATGCAGATTAATTTGGCATTAACTTGATGATTTGGATTTCATGGCATGGCTGCAAGCCCAAAATTTAATTTCGCGTGATCGCGATGTCACATACAAACATGTGCAAACACAATTTATACCCTTTTATGACACACCTCGCCAATTACATGAAGCAATTCCATTTATAAAGTAATTAAATTAGTTTCACCGATAAATTCCAGCAAATAAAGGTTAAAATAAACGCAATAAATTCCTAAATTTAAGTCATGAAGATTTGTATGGCTTTTTGTAATTCAAAACAATCAGTTTTGACCGGTGCCTGAGATAATTTAAAATTTTAAAAGTGCACAGAATTTGATTTCTAGAAGACAAACACGCACACGATTCTAAATCCTGTTTCTATTATAATGATTTTTGTTTGAAAATACCAATTTTCGATGTGAAACGACAATCAATTTAAGGTCAAGAATACCAACATAACTTTAAATTATTGAAAATAATAAATACTTTCTGAATGGAAAATATTAAGAGAATATAAAGCAAAATTATTCAAAATTATTAATATTTTCAAAAATCTAATGATTTTTGTTTAGAATAGCAGATTGTATACTACAATAATTGTTGTTTTGAAATACCAGGTTTTGATGTAAAACGCTGACATAACTTAAAATTGTTGAAAATTGAAAATTTGGATGATAATCTTTTTCTTAAATGTGCTAAATTCCTGTAAAAAACCTAAGACAGACCAAAATTTCAAGTCTTTTTCGAAACTTTATGATTTATTGTTAGAATCTTTATGAAAAACACTAATTTCCAGCAAAAAAAAACAGTTTACTTTTTTAGCCCTAAAATATTTATTTTCAACAAAGAAGTTAATTTTCAACCAAACAGTTTAATTTTCAACTAAACACATGAATTTTCTACCGAGAAGATTAATTTTTTACCAAAAAGGACAAATTTTCAACTAAAATTATGCATTTTGAACCAAACAAGTGAATTTTTAACAATCTATTTTAACTTAAACCATGTACTTGAATTTTCAACCAAAACAGATGAATTGCCATCAATTGTCAAAAAATAATATTGAAACTGAAACATATCTTGATTATAAATAAAAATGAGTTGAATACATCCGAAAAAACGATTTTTTTATAAAATAGTTGTAATTTTTATAAAAAGAAATGAAACTTTCATCAGAGGATATGAATTTATAACCCAAAAAGACGAATTTTCAACTAACTTGTTGGGCAATAAAAATTTCGAATAACTATTCAATTTCTGAGTTTCTTTGTTTATTTGCTTTGAAGTTATTTAAATATAAATGTCCTAGTTATCTCGAAAATATTCAAGGATACATATTTTTGAAGATTTCAGATAAGTCAAAAGAGTATCAAAAAAAGTGTTATGATTTTATTTTGTTTTACAGGATTTTGTCAAATTTTAGAAAGAATTTGTGTCAGTTTAAAAAATACTTATGACTTTTTTACGCTCGGATAAAATTAAAAAATATCTTATAAATGTTCGGAAATCTTTAAAAGTTTCAAAATATCTTTGATCTCTCCAAAACTTCTGAAATTCCTAAATATCTTTCAAACTGACCGAAATTATTCCTAAAATTGCCCTAAAATCTTGCGCATTCATGTTTTCCAATTTTGGAAATCTTTTTTAATGTTTTAATACCTTTCTAAATATGCTCTTAAAATTAATTAAAAAAAATAATAATAACTTTAAATATTTTCACGAATCTTAAGAAGATTTTTTTATTATCATAATATCTTTCAAAATCTTCAGAAATTCCAAATTTTATTTCGCAATTTAAAATGATTCAAATTTTGCATAAAATTTTTTTCAAAATTCTTGAAAGTTGACCGAATTTCCTTAAAAGCTTCCAGATTATTCGAATTTTCTTCTAGAATTTTGTAATCTTGCTCAATTGAAAATTTTTTCTTTAAAATCTTCTACATTATTTTTCGGAAAATTAGGGAATTATTTTAAATGTTCAAAAATGTTCATAAATATCTTCTTAAAATGCATTTCTAAAAATGAAGGATAAATTAAAAATTTTGTTTGGAATCTCAAGACAAAAATGTTCTCTTAAAACCTTCCAAAATCCTTAAAAAGCTTCGAAATTTTATTTAAAAACCTTCAAAAATTTACATTACATTGAAAATTTGTTGAATCTTTTCAAATTTTAAATTGTTTGCGAATCTTCCGAAAACTTTGAAATATCTCTTGATATATTTCAAAATTTTCCTCAAATTTGTTTAAATCCTTTAAAAAATTAAAAATATCATCTTAAAATCTTCTAGATTCTTTTCCGAAATATTTTTATAGAATTACGAATTATTAAAATGTTTTCTTTTTTATGAATAATGTTTAGAAACATTACGAAATGAATTTTATCATCAAATAAAATTACTCGTTTGAAAATTGCGAATTACAAAATTCCAGACAATTCAAAAAATTGCTTTCAACTTAAAAAAAAAATATATTTTTTCAAAATAATTTCTGGATATTAGGCAGAATTTATATTCAACAATCAATTTTTTTCCCTTCTCGATGATACGAATACGGATCAATTAAAAGCAGTAATTGCAATTAAAGCGTGTTAATAAATACCCTCTCATCACTAATTATCGCCAATATTAAATAATCGTGCAATCGATTAAACGACCTAATCCGAGAACTATTAGCGGCGTGTAATTAAATAAATTGCGTTTAATTAATATCAAATATCGACGATAATTTGTGAAAATAAAGCAGTAATTGAAGCGGGTCATTACTTCGTTTTTCGTCACCATTGTCGTGTTAATTATTTTCCACGTGCATTCAGATTTCGCTCGAAAAGACTTGAAACTCTGCCAAAATGATTTTGACGAAGAACTGGTAAACGAGAGATGGAAAAATCTTTTCTAGAAGTCTAGAATAGATTTCTGTTGGTTTTTTTCGGTAGTGGAAATAATCCAGGAAATCTTGAATTTTTCGATCAAGAGAATACTTAATAAAAAAAAAATAATATTAAAAAGTAATTAAGGTTTATTTGGAAATTACGTTCAATTTAATGTATAATTACAATTTGTAATTATGATTTATATCAATTTTTAATTTTCATAATTTAATTTAATTAATATGCTTAGTTTAATTAGTTGAATTGCCTCTTCAATTCTTTGAAAATTAAATTTCTTTGTAAAAGTGTAGAAAGCAATTACCGAGCAATATAGATGTACTGATATTGATAAGGTTTGATAAAGGAACTTCAGGGTAATTGAATATGCCAGAAACAAGCAAGCGTAAATTTAATTATTTCCAAATAAATTCAATAAACTGTCTTCACTTTATTGACTTATCTGTGCTCCTAGTTTTAAAATTCTCTGTATTAAATCCCAAATTAAATGAAAATTCACAAAATTATTAGGTATAACGATAAAAAGAAACAAATTTGCAAACTTGGAGAGCTTAAAATTTGAACACTGCAAACTAAATTCTTTCAATTGTACGGTAATGGTAAGAATGGGAAAATCCTTATTCTTGGAAATTGAACTTTATTTTAAAAATCTTGAGATGAAAACTTTTAAAGTTGAATCTTTTAAAAGTGAAATATTTTATAAATTGAGGTTTGAAATTTCAACCTAGAAATGTGGATTTTGAACAAAGAGTTCATTTTCTATGAAAAAAAGTATTCAACACCATATCATAAAATATTCAACCAAAAAGGATGAATTCCCAACGAAAAATGTAACAGTTGATATTTTAAACAAAAATCATTTTTAGTGGATTAATTTTCAGTCAGTAGAGATTTTATCCAAGAATGTTCAAATTTGCATTGAAAAAGACAAATTTTCTCGAGGATAGTTTAATTTTTCAATCCAAGAATATTAATTTTCAACAAACAAGCGAAATTACCAAATAGTTAAACTTATAACCAAATATATGAATTTTCTGCCAAGAAGAATAATTTTCTACCAAAAAAAGACAGATTTTCATCGAAATAATTACATTTACAACGAAATAATTACATTTTCAACCAAAAAACAGTTGAATTTAACTAAAAAATACGAATTTTTAGAAAAATACTTGAATGCTCAAGTAAAACATATTAATTTTCAAGCAAAAACTTGAATTTTTAACAAAACAAAAATTTATTTTCTACAAAATAAGATAAATTCTCAACAAAATACATCATTTTTTAAGTAAATAGTTGAATTTTCAAACAAGAAGATTAATTTTCATCTAGAAAAGACAAATTTCCAACAAATGATATCAGTTTCCAACCAAATAGTTGAAATTTCAAACTGAAAAAGATTAATTTCTAAACAAGAAGGGGAATAGTTATATTTTTATTTAAAAAATTAATTTGAGATAAACAACAAATTTTCTACAAAACACTTTGATTTCCTATCAAATGATTGAATTTGCAAGCCAAAAAGTTGAATTTTCTACAAAACAGTTGAATCTTCAATTAAAAAATATGAACTTCCACCAAAAAATCAATTGTTAACGTAACAGTTGAATTTTCAACCAAATAGTATAATATTCAATTTAAAAAGTTAATTAATAACAGAAAAAACTGATTTTTAGCAAAGAAGTTATATTTTCAACCAAAGTGATGAAATTTTAAGCTAAAATTTTGAAATTTGAAAAAACAAAATTTAATAAAGTAATTCTGAATTCAAACAGAGATTAATTTTCAACCTGTATAGGTAAATTTTCATGGAAAATTGTAGTAGATGATATTTGAGCCAAATTAGTTTTTATTTATTAATTAATAATAATAATATAATATAATAATATATTATATTAATGAATGATAAAATAATATAATAATAATTCATATATTAAATAGTATCTATAATAAATAATAATAATTAAAAAATGCTAATACTTGATATTTAAAATTTTGGATAAAAAACAGAGAAATTCAACCAAGAAAGACCAATTTTCAGCAAAATACTTAAATGCTCAACTCAAACCGATTAATTTTCAACCAAAAAACTGAATTTTCATCCAACTTTTTTTTTTAGTCAGGAAATGAAAGAAGCTACAATATAATTCTTAAATTTTCAACCCAAAAAATTTTTTTCAACAAAACAGTTGAATTTTTATCAAAAAGGATGATTTTCTAATGAAAGTGTTCAATCAGTCAGTTTTATTTTAAACCAAAAAGGATGAAGGAGATGAATTTTCAAACCAAATGACAAATTATCAAAAAAATAATAAAAATTTTTAACCAAACAAAATTTTGTGGTGAATAAAAAAAAAGATTACAATTAAATTGTTAGATTTTCAATCCAAAAAGGAAAATTTTGCTGACAAAACAGTTGAACTTTCAACCAAAAAGAATACATTTTTAAGAAAATTGCTGAAATTTCAGAATCAAATAATAAAATTTTTAACCAAAAAAGATTTACAATAAGTAACTTCTTAAATTTGCTTTTTTTTTTAAATTGGCACACCTTATGTCAAATTCTTATAGAAAATAAGAAAATTATCGGAAAACTATTCGGGGCCAGGATAGACCGTCCTGACTGCCAATGTGGCGCTGTCCAGGCGGTCTATTACGGCGCTGGGTAGAAGTGAAATGTTTTTTTTTATAGTTAAACGCTAATCTGGACAAGCTTATCTACCGATAGCCAGTCGGTCCTGTGAAAATACATTTTAGATGGTTGACGTTAAAAATTATTTTAAAGAGTGTCTTGATGAGAAAAAAATTCTTTGTTCCTAATGTGCATTTTTCATTTGTTATACTTTTAAACACCCTGGATATTTTGAAATGTGCAAACAAATATTTAAATTCAAAAGTTGGAACATTTTTTGGTCCTGATAGACTAGCCAGCACTCGATTAGGGCCAGAAAAGACTGACTAGATTATGAGAAAAAATTCATGTTTTTTAGAATTTCTTTTTCATTTTTAATATTTTTAAGTACCCTAGCTCTTTTTGGGAACGTAGAAAAAAATATTTGAATGAGACACTCAGAAAATTTGTTGGTTCTGAAGGGCTATCCAGGGCCCGATCAGAGCCCGGAGCTAACATTATTGTCTTTATTTTCCATTTTTTGTCATCCCTAACACAAAAAAAAAAGATTTCCTAAATTTTCTATGTAAGAGTGCACATTGCACATTGGACATTTGACATTTGACATTGGATGCAGTTAGCATAGCGTCACTTTATACATTGCCGGTGTAATAAAAGTTTCACGGAAAAGCATAAAAATTTCCAACTCGGCGAAACCTGCCTTTTCTCTTGAGTTTTATACGCTCTTGCATATAAAATATTCTTTGACCTAAATGCGCGCGATCTCCGAGAGTAAAACTCTGGAAAAAGAATAAATAAAAAAAAGATGAATTTCACACGTGCTGGACACCCCGAAGACTTTTGGTCGTGTTCGAATGGAGGGTCACGTAGGATTATTGATAAACGATAAATTCAATGGTAAAATCAGCGTCGGTCGAGAACCATTCGATAGATAACAACCGTAGGTTCGCGAAAAATCTCCTGAATGCGGAAAACGGAAATTCCTGAATAGGGAACAAGAGATGGGACGAAAAAAATATATGTATAAGCGAACTACTTTTCCGACTATGGATTCGTGAATTATGCCCTATTACTACTATTATTATCGTTTTTATCGTTTTTATTACCCAGGCGGCAAATTTATACATAGTGGGAAATATTATGTCTAATTTTCATTCGTATCATACATTTTTTGTATAAAAATAATAAATATAATATTAAATATTTTAAATAATTTAATTACATTTAAATATAAAATTATACGAAATATTAAATATTATGTATAATTTCTATTTTTTCATATCAAAAATGTATGAAACGATTAAAATTGTACATAATATTTCCCACTATGTATACATTTTCCTGTGATAAAAATAATAATTTTCGAAAATTTTCATTTGTTTTGTACATGAAAATAACTATAATAATCTACTGCTTCTTGTTTAAAAGTCTACTGTCAAATGTTTGGTCAAGAGTTCATCTGCTTTCGTTAAAAATTTAATTAATTGGTTAACAATTCAACTCTTATGTTGAAATTTCAACAATTTTGATAAAAAGTCATACTTTTTGGTAGATTTTTTTGGTAAATTCAACTATTCGGTTAAAAATTTGCCCTTTTTTGGTCAAAAGTTTGTCTCTCTGGTTTGGAAATTCATCTCTTTTTGCAGAAATGTCATATTTTTTCTTTGAAAATGCGACTTTCTGGTTAAAAAATAAACTTTTTCGGTTAAAAATGAACATCTGCGTTGAAAATTCAGATTAAATTGAAACTGTAACTATTTGATTGATAATTAATCTTTTTTAGTTGGAAATTCCAGTTTTTCCTGCAAATTCGTCTTTTTTTGGTTAAATTTAACTGTTTTTTATTCTAAATTAAATTATGTTTTGGTTTGAATATCAGCTATTACAATTTTACTTTAAAATGCATTTTTTGAGGTTGAAAATTCGTCTGTTTATTCAGAAGGTGAACAACTCTATTAATTTCTTTTTAATTCATAAAATGAATATGATATTCATCACTTTGGTTGAAAATTGAAACGATTTATTGAACATTCGTTTGTTTTCTTCAAAAATCAATCAAGTATTTAGTAGAAAATTCAACTCTTTCGATCAAAATTAATATTTTTAGGTTGAAAGTTCCGCTGTTTCCTAGAAATTACGATTTTTAATTGAAACTTTTCAAAATGAAAATATAATTATGCACTTTTTGTTGAAAAATTGATTTTTTTAGTATGAAAATTCAACTATTTGGTTGAAAAAATGTGTCATTTGTTGTTTGGTTGAAGGTTAAACTAATTTCTTGAAAATTAATTTTTTCGGTTGAAAAATCATAATTATTGTATACAATTCATCTCTTCGGTTCTAAAATTAACTACTTTGATGAAAGTTTGTTTTACTTTAAAAATTCAACAATTTGATAGAAAATTCCATTATTTGGTAGAAAAATTGACTGTTTGGTGAAAAATTCGTTTTCTTCATTAAAAACTAATTTTTTCGAACGAAAATTTAACTAATCCCTATTTGGTAAAAAATTTATCCTTTTTGGTTGAAACTTGAACGATTATGTTGAAAATTCGTTTCTATGTTAAATTTTTTTTTCATTTGAAAATTCAATAATTTGGTAGAAAATTCAATTATTTAGCAGAAAAATGAACTGCTTTGTAAAAAATTGATTTTCTTTGTTAAAAATTCAACTATTTGGTAAAAAATTTATGTATTTAATCGAAAATTTGTCTTTTTGAGTAAAAAATTAGTTTTTTTGGTTGAAATATCATCTTCTTGGCTGGAAATTTAATTTTTGTTTCAAAATTCAAATTTTTTGGCAGAAACTACATCTATTTTGGGTGAAAATGCAAATTTTTGGTTTAAAATTAATCGACTTTGGTTGATAAACTGTCCTCTTGACAATTCATCTTTTTTGGCTCAAGTCAACTGTTTTTGAATTGAAATTAAATTTTCTTTTAATTGAAATATTAACTATTAAATTTGTTGTTAAAAATTCATTTTTTCTTTTAAAGTCAATTATTGTGTTGAAAGTTGAACTAGTCTCATCTCAAGTCGTCTTACGTTATTTTAGAATGATTTTAAATAATTCGTAAAAAAAAATCATAATGACGCTACTCTTAAATAGAGACGATAGAGTTTCAATTTAAAAATTGATTCAAAGAATTCTCTAATATTCTTTTTACTTTTTACATTTTAATGTAGAGCACACAGAGGTTTATAGAAACCAACTATCGATGTTATTGGAAAACTGAATTACTTTTTAGAAATATAGGTCAGTTAAAAAGACATTTTTATGTTTTTAATCAAGTTTATCGATATTTGGATGGGATATATGACTTCTCAGAAAATAAAAATCCAGACTCTTGCAAAAGAAAACAGGAAATTGGTAAATATATAATCAAATTAATTCTTGAGCAAAAAAACAGAACAATTTAAAAATTGCAGGAGAAAAATTTTAGATTAATAAGTATCTCAGGATAAAATCTTGGACAATGATTAATTATCATTAGTAACATTTTCAGGTATGAGATAAAATTAATTTGATTGAATCTAACTTTTTTGAGCTCATGTTTTTTGATTTTTAGTATTTTCTGTTTTTCGAAACATGTCTACCACAATGAATATAAATAATTTATATAATTTGGTCTTAACTATTTCCAATCTTCTGGTAAGATACTACAATCTTTCATGACAAGTAACTTGTCAGTCCAACAAAAATAATTTTCTGAAATAATTTTCGTTCAAATTATTCAGTTGGCTTTAAACAAAAGTCTTGGAGAAGTTTACAATTTCGAAACATCTATCATCGTCAAACAACGAAAGACTTCCTTTTCACTTCGAAAACCGTAAGAACCAAAGAAGATTTTCATTCAGATGTAGAGACAATGATGTTTACCTAACTATATAATTAATAACATTAATCCAAATATCGCATGTTTTTCTTAAAAAATTGGTAAAAGTATAGAAAACTCAAAACAAATTTTAGGCAAACAAATTTAAAACAAGAAATTAGTTATATCTGCAGAAATTGAAAATTTATATACTCATCTTGCTTTTCAAGAAAATCAACTGATAAGAAAAACCTCAGATCAATTCTTTATTAATCTACGGAGAACTAATGACACCAGGAATTTTGTTAAGAAATTAATAGAAAAATGTATGCTGACTCTAGATAATCTTTTACAACAAAAATGTAATTTAGTTACATATTATAACAATTGAGTAATTAACAAGTCCGATGAACCCATACCTAATGATATAAAAGAAGTAATAAGTCTTGGAGGAAAATTTGGTATCTCTTTTATTAAAAATAATCTCCCAATATCAAAAATTATAACAAACCTTGCATATTCAATTACATTCCAGTATATTGTCGAAAAAACTTTAGAAAAAAAATAACATACTGTACATAAAACAAATTGTCCTCCTAAACCTATTATTTCTTTTGCAGGCTTGCCTTAAGTTATAATGTATAACTCATAAGTGTCACATGTCTGTCTCTAATTATTATATAATAATGTAACTAATTATAATAAATTATAATTCAGGATTATTATTATTATTGATCTTAAAAATGTTTCTCCTGCAATTTTTCAATAGTCTATGTTTGTCGTGAAAAAATAGTCTGACCGAATGTGGATTAAGCTAAGAAGTCATGTTAAATCCATTTTTTTGAAATATGATGATTGCCTATCAAAAACAGAGTTATTTTTAAATCTTGGACTGTTTTCAGAACGTTCAATTTTGAAACCAATATACTGTTTTGTAATTTATTACCTTCACATTGACAAATGATACTGGGTATGCTAATTGCATTACTGTCCTTATAAAAATCATTATTAAAGTATTCAACAAATAAAATATGATAGGATATCAGTTGTTTGATTTATTTTTATGAAAAGCAAAGATCTTTCTTTCGGTTATGTGCCGTTTTGAAGTAATATCAAAGTGAATTACACTAGACAAATTAACGAAAAGCTATTTGCTTGAGGTTATTTAGAACTTCAAAAATTAAACGAATTTGAAATAAGAAAGTGCAGTGCTGTTTTACGATTATAGAATGATAAATGAATGTTCAGTAGATATTATTAAAGCTTACAGTGTGGTTTGAAGCTATGGTATGTGGAAAAATGATATTTTTAACACATTGACTATATTATCAGAAACACGGAAAAGAAGTTTTATATAACCTCTACCTAACAGCTTTTTAGACCATTTTCAACATATTTGACTTCGTCATTACTTCAAAACAGCACGTAAATAAATGAAGGATCTTTCCCCTTTCCGATAATAAATCCAACAAACGATGTTGTACGAGTATCACACTTTCTTTTTAAAATTCATAAATGATGATTTTCATAATAACAGCAAGACATTTTACATACCCAGTATTCACAACAGCAGATGATAAGTGGATCTTTTCTAAGCAGGTAGTGATTGTGAACTCAATTCCTGTACAGAACAAACCAAAAACCATCATGACATTTGATTCTCACTTGAATCTTGTTTTAAGGTCACAAAGTAGTACTAAAATGTTGTTCATCATGCATGAAATTGTAATTCAATATGTTATAAGAACTGCATAAATCTAAGCCAATAGATTCAACAATTCGATAATATTCGATAACCAGCTATTGGTTTCTTCAAGATTTCCTATATTTTCTTTCGTGTTTTCCTTCTATGTAGCATTTGTCTAATTATTGAGGAATCATCTCGAACAGATTTATCATGTTTTGTTCACTTACTCCTTGAATTTATCTTTTCCAAAGATTTTCTGTTTTTGGAAACATTTCTACCACAATAAAGAATAATTAATTGATATAATTTCGTTTCAACTAACTTCAATCTTCTGATAAGCTTCCACAATCTTTTGTGAACAATACCTTGAGGAGGATAAAGATCTGTACCGAAACGCGTCGTTAAAAGACATCAAATAAACGCATATACTGGTAGAAGCCACTAATGGATATTTATCCATGTAATCTCTTGTAATCCAATGCAATCCTGTAATCCTGTGATCTAGTGTATACGAAAAATCAATGTGGTTAAACTCTCGGAAGATGAGGTCCCTTGCAGTGAATTTTAGGATTTTATATAATAGTTT
The DNA here is from genome assembly GCA_932178445.1 of Andricus quercusramuli. NCBI lineage: Eukaryota > Metazoa > Arthropoda > Insecta > Hymenoptera > Cynipidae > Andricus > Andricus quercusramuli. The sequence goes on from CAKNXH010002316.1 coordinate 97,526, forward strand.
TCGAGGTTCGTATCTTTTATCTTGATAGTGGGAAAATGTTGGTGACCTTTTGCCTTTTATAGAAAGAATAGTCAACTTCCATTTTCCTCTAGTGTCATTCGGGGGAATCTGGGTTTTCCAGGTTTTCCAGTTCCTCTGCATTGCTGTTGAGCAAAAGCTCTCTCCCAGCTCTAACGCCATTACATCTGATGGAGTGGGTCTATACTGTCTGCATTGTGCTTTTACGCCTCACCATAAATCACTTTTACCGTGCCCTCTCCAAACACGATTAGAACCAATTTGTTTTTCACCATTATGCAGTTGTTCCTCAAGAAGAGAATTGAATTTTGGAATTTAATAAACAATTTCTACCCTTCATTAATCCACTTGACCTAATTTGCTCAGGTGCTCACCATTTAACAATTATATTATCTCGTCTATCATTTGAATCAGCTTCTCTTGTTAGAGATGCAACAGCAGTTTTAGTAGGAATTATTTGATAGTTTATTCAAAAGTACCCCACCCTTCTGGGTGATTATGATATTTTTTATAACAAACGCATGATTTCAGACGTTTTTTGTAACACATGCGTGATTTTTGCTCACATGGAGGAATTTTTATTTAAATATGAATTTGGGGAATTTGTTCAATTCTCGAGATTTATGATAAATTTAGAAATGATGAAGAAATTAGAATGAAATTTTCTCCTTTTTTTCGACTGTTGCTATAAATAAATGTTCGTTGAAGAATTTTCTTCAGGCCGCAAGACCGATGAAAACCCTTCATCAAAACTTTTGAAACTTTCAAAACTTTCAAAACTTTTAAGAAACTTCGAAATTAAAAAAAAATCATTAAAAAAAATCAAATTGTTGAAAATTTTTAGAAAATCCTGAAAATGTTGAACATTAACAAATTTTTTAAATTTTGAATCGTTTCGAGGATTTGATCATTTTTTGAGGTTTTGAATATTTTGTAAATTTTTTTGACTGTATTATAAATAAATTGCCGATAAAGGGTTTACTTTGGATCGTAAGACCGAAGAAAACAATCGAAAAATTAATTTTGAAGATTTTCAAAATCTTCGAAATTTGGAAATTTTAGAATCTTAAAAATCTTTGAGAACCATACAAAGTTTTGAACATTAAAATTTTTTGAAAATCAGAGTATCGGAAAACTTCTCAAATTTTCGGTAATTTATGGAAATTTATAAGTTCGCAAAAATATTGAACATATTTTTTACGTTGCTTTTTCGAACATTATTATAAATAAAGTTTCAAAAAGGGTTTGCTTCAGACCGTGAGACCGAAGGAACATCTGGATCGAAAATTTAATTTTGAAAAGGTTTGAAGCTGCAAAATTGCTTAGAATTTTTATAATTTAAAACATTTTGGAAATCTTCAAAATCTCCAAAACGTCAAAAACCTTGGGAATTTTTCAAGATCTTCAAAAATTTGGTATTTTCGAAACTTTTGAAAAGCTTTCAATAATTTAATTTTTTTTTAATTTTGAACATTTTGAAAGTTTTGGTAACTTTTAAAATTTGAAACATTTAACAAATTTTTTAATTTTTAAAAACGTTCTACAATTAACATTTTCTTCATGTCACTTTGAATTTGTCTGATCCATCAACGAACTGATCACTTGAGGATCACTTTTTGTGAACCCAAAATGTAAGTTCATGGATATATAATTTTCATTATTCACCTCTGTCGTCTTACTTTTGCTCCCTAGGGAGAAAAAGTAGACTATCGCTCCCTCTCACGTCGCCATGCTTGAGAAGTATTACCTTAACCCCGCTAAACAGGCATCGAAAGGGACTGGAATCATGTCTCATAAAAAAATATTTTGCATTTATTATTCCCAACAGGACACTGAAGATATTGAAAAGTTGGCCTTAATGTTTACAAGCGCATGAAATTTGGTGTCAAGGATCCACAGGAAAATGTGAGAAATTTTGAAAATTAACAAAATCGCGACAATTTTTTTTAAAATAAAAAATTCTTATTTTCTTAAAAAATACGCAAGGTAAGAAAACAAAATTACACAGCAAAGTTGTTCCTTTTTAAAAGAGCTACAAAAATTTCCTGTAACACTTGAACAAATTTTTCACTGTATTCGAAATGTATGAAGATACGAGAATGACAATTGGATGACGAAGAATTTCTCGAAATTCTTTTTTTTACGATTTCAAGTAAATTATTAATCATTTTGGAAATTTTTTCGAAAATTCTTGTCTTTTGAACAGCGAACAAAATTTGTTTGCGAAATATCGAAAATTGGTAAAGGAACTTTTTGTAGATCTTTTAACCCTTTGCGGGGCAGTGGGACATATACGTCCCACCTGTTTATCATCAATAATTTGGATATTTTCCTACTTCTTCCTTGTATTCTTTCGTAATTTATTGGATGTTTGAGTAGTTGAGGTTCAAATACTGATATTTTCATAGATGAGAAATCAATATCTTCATTATGTTCATAATTATAAACAAATTACTTTCAAAAAAAGCCCCTTTTTACGGATAAATTTGGTTGTAGGAAAACAAGCCCCATAACATGCTCAAGTCATGGTGGGATTCTATGTTTTTTGAGTCGTAGTTTCCGAATCTGGAGTCAGATTTTTGAAATTCAAAATGGCTGAACCAATATGGCGGCTATTTTGAGTCAAATTTGTGGTTTTTTTGTTCAATCGGCAAAAACACCATAAATTTGACTGAAAATAGCCGCCATATTGTATCTGCCATCTTGAATTTTGTGTCTTTGATATCAGAATCGTAATCAGCGACCTCAAAAACTCCCATACATTTGGTTTCCCGCCGATTGAACAAAAAACCACGAATTTGGCTCTAAATAGCCGCCATATTGGTTCCGCCATTTTGAATTTCCGAAATCTGACTCCGGAATCGTAATTAGCGACCCCAAAAACCTTAAAATCAGTTATGACTTCCAAAATTCATCCATCAGAAAAATATGCCCCTCAAAGGGATAAAGAGGAACAACTTTGCTTCTTACCTATATTTTTCTCGTAACTCACGTATTTTTTAATTTAAAAGACAAAAGTGCCACAATTTAATAAAAAAGAATTATGTTAATGAATTAGAGTAAAATTTATTGTACCGCTTGTACAATTATTTGTGACACGTTTAAATCAATTTGCACGTGAAAAATATGTTATATTCACGTTTCGTTTTGATCATCAGAATTCACTTTCGTTTCGTAATATTTTCGGACTTCAATGAAATTAACAATTTTATCCCTCGAACTCTTTCGATTCATCACCAAAATTTAAATTCCGATACAGTTGCGCTAGTCCTTTCATGTCGTGGTTCAGCTCATGATTGAATATGCAACGAATGAAATATTCAAAAATTTTGACGAATCAGAGGTAAATACTGACGAACCAGTCAGAATTTATGAGCACGATTCAAAAAGTTAGCTTCTTTATCTCCGTTTTTTCAATAAAGTATTATTAATACATTTACCTTTCAATGGAATTTTAATTCTGAAAATCAAAATAAAGTTAGGGGTACATTATGGGTGTGTCCGAGTTTCAAATTTGTGCAGTTTGGCAACAAATTCTATCAAGCCAAAATTATCAATATACCTATTGTATGTTAAGTGGCTCATTTTTGTTTTGGGTAAGTTTTGAGTTTTGAGGGTTGTTTTCGGAAAATAGGTTTTGGGAATTTCTAAGAGCTAAAAAAAGCAATCTATTAAAATATTTTTTTCTATTACATCCTTCCACCCTACAAAATTTTCCTTTTAGTGTCAAATGGATGTTGGTGGAATAAAAAAAAATATTTCGGGGTCTCTCAAGACTATTTTTGAAGAAATTGCTTATTTTATTTCAATCGCCATTTTTTATGAATTATTTTACGTTATATATATATATATATATTAATCATCAATAAATTTACTTTTAGCAAAATAGATCATCCAGATTTTTGGGGACAACTGGAAAATCTCAAAAAATAATATTCTCAACAGAGTAAAATTTCCGGATTGTAAAGTTTCCGAATAATAACAATTCCTAATAATAAAATTCTCAAACAGGAAAGTTAACAAATAATAGAATTCACGAATTGGAAAATTCCAGAATAATGACATTCCCGACAGTTTATAATATTACCGAATTTGAAAATATCTAGCAGAAAATCGCCAAATTATAAAATATCCGAATTAAAAAATTCCCAAATTAAAACAATCTAAAGATTTTGTTGAAACTATTATTTATTTATTAAAAATATAATAATCAAATATTTGTATGGAAAACAATTTTTTTAATGTCTAAAGTTTCTAAAATTATTGCTTTAATTTAAAATAACAATAGTTGAAAAAAATTTCAAACTTAAATATATTTTGTATAGAAATATTTTATTATTGTATTTTTAGTAAATAAATAATATTGATAAAAAATTGAAATAGTTCACATTCGGAAATTTCGTCATTCGGAAAGTTTTAAATTCGTTAATATCATAAACTATTCGATAATTGTATTTTTCGGAAATTTTCATATTCGGGAATTTTACAATTGGGGAATTTTATTATTCGGAAATTTTATCATTTCATAAAAAATACCGAAATTGTAACAAAATTTTTTAATTACGCGTAATTGTAAAAAATAGTTTATTCGAATCATTGTGCATCTCAAGTAATTATTAAAGGCATACTGGTAAAATATGACGTTATAACAATTTTGTTGTCTAATTTCATTCCAATCTGTCAAAACGTACCGAAAACAGAACAAAAGATTCGGTGCTTTTTGGATAACGTAATGAAACGAAAAATTTCGGACGGGTACCTGGGAATTTTCCGATCCGGGAATTTTATTTTTCGGGATTTTCAATTATTCGATTTATTTATTTTCCATTCAAAATTATTTTTCCCATCTAATCGAAAAAGAATTTTGTTGCGAAAATAGGAACATTTTGATAACAAAAATGGAATAATTTTTAGGATATCCTTTTTTGGACAACTCTAATGATTATTATTAATTTTGTATTTATTAATCTTGTTTTCTCTACGATTTGCAATAGTTTAAACAATTTTCTCTTCATTTGAGGTAAGTTTCTCATTACCTTTCAAGTATATTTACATAAATTAAGCACTACAGAATGTAAACAAATTTGCTGATACTAATAATACAACTCAATCTCATCCTCGAAGTTTAAGACTAGGTTTAAGATCATGAACTTCAAAGTCCCTTATCCCTGCGGAGTTGACCTAGTTGTTTCAAAATGAATATTTATAACCTCGACAGGAACTGAAATTCGGATCCTCAAGGGATCCTGTATGACATTTACTCCCAAGTGTCCCCATTTTTATTGAATTATGTGAGATATTTTTCATTTGTTTGAAAAATACTACTCTCTTTTAAATTGAAATAATAAACAATGTTCCTGGAGCGTTACACGCTTGAAGAAATAATTTGTTTAATTACAAGGTTTCATTGAGCGTAATTTCTTCAATAATATCCCTATCAGGGGGGCCAAGGAAACAAAGGTTTCCGATTCTTTTGCGGCACCTCTCATTTTTTAGGTTCTTTTGTTTTTGTTGTTTAATATTGAGCTTTCCATAAGAATAACGTAAGAAAAGAATACATTTTTGTAAATTCCGTCGAAAACGCGAAAATTTATAATAAAATTTTTTAACATTTCGACTTTCCTTTTTTTTGAACAGCCGTTTTCGCAATAAATATTCTGAATTTTTAATAACACAGATGCAGATTCCAATGATACCAAAAACTGAATTTTCATAAAAATTTGACTTATGTACCTTTATAGTCTGGACGGCAGAATTGTTGAAACAATTTGTAATTGTTTAAACAACTTATCATCTTATGATTTCACAAATAATTATGGTATTTTCTAAATGCTACGGTTAATTGATGAATGTAAATATCTATTTTTGAACCTATTCGTTATTTTTTATTGTTATTGTTTATTTAAAAAATTTCTTTTGAAGTAAACGCAATAAAGATTATGTTCTCAAATAGGTTTTTACATTCATTAATTATGCTATAGAATTAAGAGAATACCATTAATTTGCGATATTATAAGATAATCATTATTCCTATCAAATGAAAATTTTACTAACAATTAGCAATAGGAGGAAAAATCTAAGGATTAAAAGTGAGAAATGGAACTTATTGGCAAAAGAGCATGTCAAAAGTAGCACCAGGGAATTATAAATTATTTAAATAAGAAAGAAACAACTAATTTCAAAAAATTCACTCTCCACATTTATAAATTAGGCCAAAGCATTTAGAAATTTCCAATAATTCGCTATATTATACGATAATAAATTGTTAAAAAACACATATATATATATATATGTATATATTGTTTAAATGATAAAAAGTAACATGAAAATGTCATCTTTAGACTCAGCTTTCGAAACTAGCTTAAAAAGTAGCAAGAAACTACGGTTTTCTAGCTTATTCGGTTTCAAAGTTGGATTTAAACAATAAAAAATATTTAAAAAAAAGAACATAGTTTCCAAGTTAATTGAATAGACCACAGTATTCATAAAATACCCTTGATACGCAATATCTAATTAAAATAAAACAGTTCTATTAAAGAAAACTGGTTGAAATAATTGAAAATTTAAAAATACATAAAATCTTATAATTTATTCATTCATGAGGATCTATGAAAAAATGAAAAAAGTAATAATTAAGAGCTAGAAATTATCGGTACCAACAATAACATTTCTGGCATTTTTTTCATGTCTTTGGTTTAATTTAAAAATATTAATTTTTATTTTTGAATAATTTAAGATATTTCGAAAAAGAATCTGGAAGATTTTCAGACCACAATTTCAAACTAGAAGAAGATCTCTACAAAAATTCCAAAAACATGTAGATTCCAGAAGATTTTGAAATAAAATGTTGATACTTTTTAATGATTTCGAATGTTTTTAAGGTACTAACTAAATTTTCTTAAGATTTCTGGATAAGCTTCAAATGAGGTTAAATTTTGATAAATTAATTTTTAAAGAAAAATTTAGAACATTTCAAAAGATTTTAAAAATTGTCAAAAGAGAGACTGGAATATTTAACGGTTATTCTTTTGATTTTGAAAAAAATTTTTGAATAGGAATTTCAGAAGTTTTGAAGACATTAAGAATATTGTAAAAATGAAAGATTTCCAAAAATTTATAAAATATTTTGAAATTGATTCAAAATTTCTAAGAAGCCTGAATAATTTTTAAACTAACTCGAATTCTTACTGAAATTTTGTAAAATCTTGTGAAACGTTTTAAAAAATTGTCCAGATACTTTTTCGATCAATCAGAAATTTTCAAAAATCTTTTTTAATTTCTTTCTTGACAGACAAATCTTTTCTGGTCGTATTGAATGATTTTGTTCAAAGTTCGTATTGTTCAGATGAATTCATCTCTTTTACATTAAAAATTAAAATTTGTTCCGTTAAAATATTATCTAATAAATTTTTGGTTCAGAATTTGTCTTTTTTTGGTTAAAAATTTATTATGTATATGAAAATCTATCTCTTTGGTTGAAAAGGTAACTATTCTATCGAAAATTCACACATTTTGTTTCGAAAATTTGTCTTTTTTGGCAAAGAATGAACCTTTTTGGTATAAAAATCACTTTTGGTTAAGAATTCGACTGTTTTGTTAAAAATTGCCCTTTTTGGTTGAATTTACTGTTTTTATTGAAAATACACATGGTTTTTGTTTTAAATATCAACTTCCCGGTTAATAGTTGAAATAATTTGTTGAAGATCATTTTTTTTGTTGAAGATTCATTATTTTCGGCTCACGCGCGATTATTCCTGGTGCATTTTTGCATGTAAGTATAGTAACAATTAAAATTTGGCCTGTGGCCCCCAAATCGTCGTTATGTAGCTCAATTACAAACAAATTATGTACTTGGAATTCATGAAGAATTTTTTTTACAAAAATAATAAACTTTAAAGTATACTATCGTCGCGAATACACCCAGGGTACCCACCAAAAAAAAAATCAACTTTAAGTGGATTATTAATTTTTTATCAAGTTATTTGATTCATGCATGTGGAGCGTATTGAGTTATGATAGAATTATCAATTATTCAAATAGTCATTATTATTATTTAATTGTTAATTATTCGTTACATTCTGTGTGCGGCAACCCGACGCGTAATATTGTGCGTCGGGTTTCAGCATACCAGTTTCGTTAAGTGCATAATTATCTAAAAGGTTGAAAAAAGGGATGTGGGCACCCGGGTATCCCGGATGTGTAAAAAAGTGCATAAATTTGCACACAAGGGTTAATAAAGTTGGTAATGAAACAAAAAATCAAAACACCTGTCTCTTCATCTTCAGAAAAAATAAACGTCTCCAAACAATGTATTTCTATCGGAAATGAAAATGGAAATTAATAAGAGCGCGATATTCCAATATAGATTTTCTGTTGAAAATATAAGAGAAACTTAACTCAGAAGTGAAGCAAGGATATTGCCCATTTAAAATTTACAGCTGGCTTGAAAATAAAATTTGAAGCAGCAGGTTTGACCCAAATAAAAAGATAGAGTACATTCTCGCAATTCTCAAATAGGCGGTGGGTTAATTTATGCGGGTGCTTGCCAGATTCTAGAGCAGTAACATAAAAATCCACACGATTGACCACGCTTTCACGCTTTCTCACAAAATGGATGTTGAAAAGTCGCAAGTACTCTTCTGGAAATTACTCTTCCAGGTGCAGTTTCATAGCCAAGGCTGCATAAAATAAATGCCGGATATTAAGGCGCTTCAAACGAGTCTCGGTGTTGCTTGATCCACTATACGTCTAAAAAAGGATGAATTGTTGAACATTTTATTTTTACCACGTAATCTAAAGGCAATTATACCGGTATGGACAGAGACCTTTTTTTGAAAAATGTTCTTGTTTTCGTTTCAAATTGAAAATTGAGTGTGATTTTGCGCCTGAAACCAGCAACACTCTGACTATTGTGTACGCTGGGCTGCCAATGTTCTCGGTTTCAGGCACAAAAATACACTCCATTTAAATTACAAAAAAAAACAAGAACATTTTTCGGGAGTAGCAATCTGTCCAAAACGGTATAATTGCCTTTAGATTATATGGGAAAAATATTATGTTCAACAATTCACCCTTTTAGACGTATGGTGGATTAAGAAAAACTGAGACTCCTTTGAAGCGCCTTAATATCACCCACCTCACTTTAAAAATTTGTTTAAATAATTATGCAATTGAAATCGTTTTCTTGTCACTTATTCCAATAAGAAAATATCGAAAGTGAGCGCTAAAGCCATAAAACGCTTTAAAATACACAAAAAAACAAAAAAATTTACTTTATGTCCCTAGCGGATCTCGCGAACGGAACGGTTATACTACCCGACGGACAATATTGCACGTCGATTCGCCGCACACAGAATGTAACCGATAATTATTTATTAATTAGGAAAAAAATGTAATTATCAATAATCCTATTATTACTTTCCACATTTCACGTAAATAAGTCAAATAACTTAATAAGAAATTATTAATCTACTCAAAGTTAAATTTGTTTATGGTGGGTACCCGGGTACGCGGGGTGTGTCCGCGACATATGTATACTTTGATATCGATTATTTTTGCAAAAAAAAAACCTAAATATATTCTAAATACACCATTTTCTTAGAATTGTGCTGAATAACGACGATTCAAATGAACCAAACGAAATTTGAATTTTTGCTTCACTTAAATGCAAAAATGTACCATGGTGGGCCCAATGTAGGAAAATTGGAATTTTTCTCACACTGTGAATTTTAAAATTTTCGAAAACATTCCTTGTTTTACACAAGTTAACTATTCAGTTAAAAATTCATGTATTTTTTGCAAAATATAGGCTTTGTAGAACATTAATCTTCTTTTAAAATTCAAATTTTTCGGTGTAAAAACGACTGCATTCGCTTTAAAAAACTGCACATTTAGAGCCAACACACGGCTTCCTATTTCCATTCGTTTTCAAGATAAGATGTTTGTAAATAAATCCCCGTAAAAATTAAATTATTGAATATTACAGAATATTGGAAAACACATTGCATCAAAGAATATTGAAAAATATCTGTGAATTTATGCAAAGTTTTTCTAATGTCGACTGCTTTCTGTGAACAGGTGAAAGTCGACGCTTGAAAAGAAGGTCGAAAACCCCTTTTTTTGGGAGTTTTTTCGCCCTCTAAATATTAACATATATTTCTCAGGATAAAAGTGATCATATCGTTAAATTCAGAAGACTTTGAGATTCCAGATGCTTTTCATTTCAACAATTCAGAAATATTTTTTGAGCGACTTGCAACAAAATAAAGTTAGGGGCCTCGATTTTTGGCCCCGGCTTTAGTTGTTTCTCATCACTGCAACTGGATAAGGGCCAATTTTTCGAAATTATTTTTTTAATGATTTCAAGTCTGCAACCTTTTATTATGAAAAACACAAAGCGAGCTTTCTAGATGGTGCAACCAGTGCTAAGGATGCATAAAAGAAAATAATTGCCGGTCATTAATATCACCGACGACCCAAACTAAGAGAAATTTATATCTCCTGTCAAGGATATAATCTATGTATAAGTTTTATGTGCTCAATCTCAAAATGTAATAAAGCTTCTTTATGAATCGCCATGAACAATGTCCTATAGGCAGTGCTGAACTTATAAATTTGCAATTTCGAATAAAATTTTCTCGTTAAAATTCTAATAAAAATATCTAGATGTTCTAGGTTTACAAGACGAAGGTGTACCGAATATTAAGAATTAATATCAATTAATAATAATTTACAATCGATATTAATAACAGATTTGAAATTGAAATCCTGCATATTTTTTACAATTACAAAACTTCGCAAATTTTTGTTCACAGTAATTGTAGAATAAGATAAATCAAAGATTCAGAATCACGAAAATCAAATCAAGATTTTGGAGATCCCAAGATCCAGCGACTCAAAAAAAAGTTGGAAAATAGTTTCAAAATCTCGAAAGGGATCTCGGAAATTTTTCCAATCTTCAAAAATTTGATACCAGTAAAAAATAATTTCAGTGGAATTCTTTAAACTTTTTTTTTATTTGAGAACATTGATATAATTTAAAAATTAAATTTAGACGGAAGATTAATTTAGCAGATTAAAGGCTCTACATAAACGCTTGTCCCCATTTTTGAAGAATTCTTATTTTTCCTCTGTTTTCAAGAAACTTTCGCTTTTTCTTGGGTTTTCGCTTGAATTTGAACTAAATTGATAGAAAGCAATAAGAAAATTCAACTGCTTTCGGTTGAAAGTTATTTATTTTTTTTTTTGCTGAAAAATCTCATGTTATATCTTAAGTTCGGAATTCATCTCGTTTGGTTAAAAATTGTACTATTCGATTAAAAATTTATTCATTTTTTTGAAAATACAATCTTTTGTGATAGAAAGTCATCTTTCTGGTCAAAAATTAAACTACTAGCTTGAAAGTTGAACTAATTTGTTAAAAATTCATCTTTTTGCTTGAAGATTCATCTGTTTAGTTGAAAATTGTAAGATTTTAAAATTCATGTATTTTGTTGATAATCATATTTTTTTGTAAAAAATTAATCTTATGGTTGAAAAATGACCTTTTTGGTAAAAAATCCAACTCTCTCGAAATTTTTTTTCTTTTTTAACATTAATCATTTTTGTTCAAAATTCATCTCTTTGGTTGAAAATTTAACTATTTTTCTAAAAATTAGTTTTTTTTTGGTTGAGAATTAATTTTCTTCACTGAAAATGTAACTATTCCATTTTTGGATGAACACTGATAATTTTTAGTTGAAAATTGATCATTTTTATTTAAAGATGCAACTATTTGATTGCAAATTCATATTTTTTAGTTTAAAATTTTATTACTTGTTTGAAAATTCATTAATTTTATTGATAATTCAACCTTTTTGTAGGAAATGCATCCTGTGGCTTAAAACATAATATTTTCGTTGCAAATTCAACTCTTCGGTTAAATGTTAAATGTTAAATTCATTCTAGAAAATTCCGTTTTCTAAGATTCATGATTTTCATTGAAAAACCATCTCTTTGGTTGAAAATTGAACTATTTTGCCAAAAATTAGTTTTTTTTTGTTGAGTTTGAGGATTCAACGATCTTGTTAACAATTTGTCTTCTTTCGGTGAATTATACTGTTTGATAATTAATTTAATTTGTTGTGGTTGAATATTAGTTTTTTTTTCAAGTGTGAATTCAACTGTTTAATTTTTGGTGGAAAATTGACGTATTTTCTTGAAAAGTTATCTTTTGGAACAAGAAAAATCTTCTTGGTTGAAAATTCATCTTCCTAGGTTGAAAATTCAGCTAATTAGTAAAAAAATTCAACTATTTGGTTAAAAGTTTGATTATTTTTTTGAAAATTCAACTATGTATTTTGTTGAAGTCATCTTCCATCGTCGAAAATTCAACTGTTCCATGGAAAATTCGTCCTTTTCTATTGAAAACGGAAACATTCAAGTATGAAATATCGCATTTTTTGAAGACATTAAACCTAAATCCCTTTAAAGTTCCTAAAGTTCATGAATTTAAATAATAATTCGAACAAATTTTTATTCTAGTTTTATTTAATTTCTATGCTTAAATTCCAATAAATATGTAACATATTAATATTTTTAATGAAATATAATATCCTGATTTTAATGAAAATGATAAAAAAAAGTAATTTGATACGAATAAATATAATACATATACTATAAAGTTACTTTTACAAATGAAAAAGCATTGTGATATTATAATTCAATATTAAAATGTAAAAAATATCAAGCACGCTCGAAAAAATACCCTGAATTTAAACAAAATTCAATGAAAATTTCAGGGTTTTCAGGTAAGATGATTTTAAATTCACAAATTTAACCAAAAACTCAGTCGAAATTAAAAAATTTGAATTTAAGCGGCTTTAGAATGTCCAATACAGTCTTTTACATACCAATACGATCACCCAATTCTATTTTGAAATAGAAAATAATCCACTGTATGAATCATACGTACCTGAAACACAAAATAAATGTACAACTTAATTTTTTATGCAATAATAATTTTCTTTTAATATTCAAGACATAAATCTAAGCTCACTGTAAATAAATATTGAGAAGGTCTATACTCAAATTCTGAAGAAAATTTCCTGAAAATATCAGGGTTTTTCTAGCTATTTTACAGATAAATTTATTTCAAAATCAGGGAATTAGAAAATGAAAAAAATTTATAACAATTACGCGATTCAATTATAAATGATATTTTTATTAGTCTTTACAAATATTTGTCTGTATAGAAAAGGTACTTTATACATGTAAAATTAAATAACATCTTTATAAATGTACAATCAATGTTTTAATGGTACAAGCTTTTAGAAATTTTATGTTTGCTGGATATTCTTGAATATGTTTGTGTATATCTATCGAATAATTTAAGAAATTATTAATACTAAAATCGAAATGATTCTATTTTTAAATTTGTTGTCATATCCTATGAATTTGATGCATCATTCAAACAATTTTTTCTGTTATTCTCATAGGCACTTGAAATTCACTTTACATATTAATATTTTAAATAAAATATATTTTTCTTCTATGTTAAAATTGAATAAAAAACATGAGTTTTATCTGAAGCGAAAAAAAACACAAATATATAAATATCTACATATAAATAAAAATTATGACCACAACTATTTTTTATTATTTACGCTGAGGGTTCTCTTTTTAAAATTTTGTAGCAATAATCGATGGACCTATTTTATCAATTTTATAAATCCAGTTCGAATATATAAACATTATAAATCAGGAATTATAAATCAAGACCGAATCCATTTAAAATCAGACACAAATGGAAGTGTACAAATTTCGATTTCATTAAGATATTTGAATTTTCTTTCTAGATCCTGGTAACGTTTAGCGTTCTTTTTCAAAATATGTTGGGAAATTTTCAAAAGATTCAAAATTAACATAACTGTTTTGATCCTTTTTTTAAATGAATAGAATCTATTTTGTGCCGATGAGATTTTTTTTCAAAAAATTAAATTTCCAAATTTTTCTTACCAACAACAACAGAATCAACCAAAGATTAGAAAAGAAGTTTGCTCATTGTTTATAGTTCTACAAAATTTCTCTTCTATGATATCTTATATCATCTGCAAGAAATATTCAAAAATTCAATTAAAAAAAAATCTCGTGGTCACAAAAATGATTAGTTCTGTATAAAATTTACAGAATATCTTCTTTGAATGAGTGCAAAGTGATAAAAATGTTTAAAAAATAAAGTATGGTTTTCTATTGAATTCATCTTCATTTTAAAAAAATGGAAAGCTTATTTTATACAGAACGTCATTCTTTAATTTTGACCCATATTTTGAACATATTTGGGCTTATAAAAAGAAGACATTCTGTCAATTTTATGCTGCCGAAATCATATTTGTGGCCATGAGAATTTTTTTTTTTAAATTTAATTTTTCTCGTGCTTCATCAGAATATCAAAAGAAAGTTTGAATATCTGAATGAAATCCAAAGTTTCAGAGATTTAAAGAAAGAAGTTTTGTTTTTTAAACAATGAATTTCAAAATTCAAATACCCATAAAGCCGCAGGAATTTTTTCCCCTATATCAGAAAAACACGAGTCGCATAATTTTCTCTGGAAAACAACATATTTACTTCACAATTTTGAATTTTACTTGCCTCGAAGTCAAAATTTAGTTTAAATAGTTTGAAAGACTAAAATTGAAGAGAAAATTTGAGATTCAATACTCGATAATGAAAATTTGCCTAATTTCGCCTTTGAGGAGCCTTATACATATTTCAGTCCATTTCGCCTTTGGTCGAAAGCTCTTAGGCTTTGATATACCTAAATTGAAGAACCTTCATCAGTTTCAGTTGGCAAGTTGTCTCAATGTTTATGAAGCCCCTATTTCTAATTCTACCAATTTACTTGAATTCACCAAAGCCTTAGAATTTATAGCAACCATATATATTTCCACACTGATTACAAGCCGAAATTGTAAACAAAAAACTCTATTTATACTTTTAATTAATTTAGCTATGACATTCATAAAATATCTCTAGCATTTTTACAGCTTTATTTAAGATTTATTTTATCCTGTGTTAATTAAAAACAGTAGGGGATCTTTTTTATTAATAAGTTGCAGATCTTCTTTGAGAAAGTAGCTCAAAGGTCGTGAATGAATTTAATTCAAGAGATAAATGTCTACTCTAATGAATCTAACTAGTTCTTATTATAATCCAAGCAAAACTGGGTTGGCGATAATAAGAAACTTTCAGTTCGCAAGTTTAAAAAATTTTGTAATAATGGATATTGTTTAACTAGATATTTTCATTAGAAACAGTTCAAACTCAAATAGGGTGTTATAGACCGTTTATTTTAAATGATTTTATTTGTAAGATTTTCGATTTAAAAATGCAGAATTCCTCAGATTGCATAGCTCAATTTTTAAAAATTTATTAAACTATCTAATAATCAGGTTGTTCAAATTTTTAATTCGTTGACTTTAAAAAGATAAAAATGAAAAATGGACAATTAAAGAATTTTGAATTTAAACAATGGTCAAAATTTCAACTTGAAAAAAAAAATCAATTTTAAATGTTCGTTTCCAATGCGCACTACACGTGCTTATTAAATTTTTCCTATTTTGATTGCCTAGTTATCAAATTGAAATAATGTGCTGAAATTCAAAGTAATATAGAAATTAATAATCATAAATTCAAAAGAAATGAAAAAGCTACATTAAAATTATAATTTTAATTTTAATCGACATCCCAGCAGGAATTAGAAGCAATGGAAAAAACTTATAAGTAAATTTAGTATTTTATATTTTGGAACTTCGAGCCTTCTTGATTTTTTTCCATTTTCGATACTGATCCATTTTGCAGATGTTTACAATTTGAAATGAGCGAACTTGTTTAATTTTGAATATTTATAGTTTAAACTCATAAAATTTCCAACACCTTTTTGAAATGGGTATATCCTAGAGATTTGCAACTGAAGTTCCTTCAGTTTCTGAGATATAATTTAAAATGATATAATCCTGATGCTTTTTTTTAATTACATTTGAAAACTCTTCAACTTTTAAAGATTTTTAAATCAAAATTCTCAAATTTTGATCATTTTGAAAATCCAAAGTCAAGTTTTTAATTGCAAATCATCCGACCTGAATAAATTTCAGGGAAAATACTCTCTATAATTCTACTGTTTTTAATTTTGAAGGTACATTTTTTTATGGCCGAAATCGTTGAAACAATATTAATTGCAAAAAATATTTTCTAAAGGAATAACTATTTGTGAAGTTTATTTGCTTACTTTTAAAGTTGAAAACAGTAGAGTCGACTTTTTTATTAATTTTTTCATAAGAAATGGCTGATAATTTAATTTCAATTCTTACAATTATAGCAAATCATTTTTCTAGAGACCAGATTTGTGGCACGACAACTACCTTACGTATGAATGAAAATTCCTATATTTCGAATATTTTAAAGATCAAAAGACAAATTTTTAATTTTAAATTTTGCAAATTGAAGATATTTCGAATATAAATCACAAAAATTACAGAATTTTTCAGTGTAAAAAATAAGACTTGCATTACTTTTACTTGTAAATTACCAAAATTAAAAACTTCAATTCTACAAGATTCACAATTTAAAGTTCTACAATCTTAAAAAGTTACAATGGAAAACTCTTCAATTATGAAGATGTATAAATAAAAATTATCAGATTTTAAGATTTTAATGGTTAAAAGATAAGTTATCAATACCAAGTTTTTAAACATTTTTGAATTTTTGAACGCGAACAGTCAAAATTACAATCATAAAAAAAAGTGAAATTTTGAACCAAATAGTTAAATTTTCAACATAAATAGGTCGATTCTCAACCAAATGGACGAGTTTTCAACTAAGATTATAAATTTTAACGAACAAAGCATGAATTTCAAACAGAGAAGCTTAAATTTGATAAAGTGGTTAAATTTCGAATAAAAAAATTAATTCTTAACAAAAAATTTGATAGTTGATATTTTAAGAACAAAAATATATATATCTAGATTTTAAATAAAAAGCTATTAACTTCCACCAAAAAAGTCGAATTTTCAATAAAACAGTTGAATCCTGAATCAAAATAGCTTAATTTTCAATCAAAAAGTTGAATGTCAAACCCAAAGAAAAAAATTTTCAACGAAACGATTACATTTTTAAGCAAAAATTACGAATTTTCTTCAAAACAGTTGAATTTTCAACCCGAAAATATTAATTTTTAACAAAAAATCTAATTTTCAAGGACAATTTTAATGGTTACATTTGTAATAAGAAACTAATTTTTCACCCAAAACAAAAAACAAATTTTTAACCAAATACATGCATTTTCAACCAAGTAGTAGAATTGTTATATAAAAACGATCAATTTCGAACCAAAAATGTGAAATGAATGTTTAAAAAATTCGTTTAAAGTAGGAAAAAGAAGTACCAAGGTAACAAAGTAGAAAAATGATGGGAACCTTGGGAAAATATGTTTCTTATTTAAATTATCCAATCATTTGGGGAGGGGGGACAATTAAAAAAACTAAATTGAAAAATTGAATTGAACTGAAATGAAATCAATGACGATTACGCTTATGATTCATTCAATAAATCATAAAAAATTTGATCGAATTAAGAAAATTTGAACTGAATTGAAAAAAATTGAAAATTGAAAAACTGAATTGGGAAATAAGGAGCTGAAAAGACCCCTATCCTGGAAACTTTTCTTTTTGTCCGATATTGTTCAAGAATATCTTAAATTGGGGCTCTTGCCGTGTGGAATTTAGGTAAGAAAAGTTGCAATGTTATGATTTTTATTTTATGTTTATATCAGTGATTAAAAAATAAAAAGTCAATGCGGAAATTTGGTTAGTCAAATCCCTTTGCAAAGCTTTTCTTTTAGTCTGATTTTCTTCAGGGATGGCTCAAATTGAAACATTTAGAATATTGAGATCAAAAATAAAATTTGCTTTGTTACATTTTTATTATTTTCATATCATCGATTAATAGGAAACGAAAAATGAGGAAAATTTGGCTGTTTTTTTGTTTATATTTTGAACGTATGTTTCATGGTTGTATATTTGAGGAGTAAGCGAATAAAACATGATCAACTATTTCAGATGATTCTCCTCAATCGAATTATTGAATCTGTAAGCTTGGATTTATTCAATTTACATAAAATATTGAACACTTCAGTAAAAATATTATACTAATTTAAATTTATATATTTCAAATGTCACAGTATTTGGAACCCAGTTTTAATGGGTTAACATTTTCTTTGGGAACCAACGGTCACTAATAATATTGCTCAAGTCCTGAAAATTCTGAAGCTATGCATATTTAATTGTTTTCAAAGAATCTACAGTTTTGTTCGCTTGCTCCTTATTTATATAGTTGTATATTTAAAAAAATAATACTAGATGATAAAAATTAACTAATTCCCAAATGAGATCAACGTCAGCCAAATGTTGAATACTATTATCATCTACTATATCATCGTAGCAGTTCAGTTGTTATGTAGTAGACTAAGAAAAATATTTGTCTCAAACAAATATTTCCTTCACCCGCTATATCAAAGATAGAATTTGTTTGTTTTAAATAAAATTTGTTTGCCCTGAACAATGTTGTGTCTAACTAAAATAAATTCTGTGTAAATCAAACAAATATTTGTTTGAAGCAATCAAATCTTTGTTTGACACTATATCAAAGAAAGAATTGATTTAACTTCAATTTATCCAACCTTTGTCATTTCGTTGAATTTATAATGTTTAAATATCTTGATGTTGAATGCTTCAATGTTAAAAAAAGACTCTAGTAAGTAATATTAGAAATTGGACATATATACTGCATGAAGGAATAGCATAAAGATCATGATTTAATTTACGTAAACTAAGAGATAAACGGTTACTCTAATGAATCTGACTAGAGGTACATAAGCTCATGAATGCCTAGTTAAAATAAGTACTGTATCTACTATATAATCCAAGCAAGACTGGGTTGGTTGCAAGGGGGTGTTTGGCTTGGACGATAAGATATGCTCATTACGCAAGCAAACAAGCCAGCTTATAACACCAAGCCACATGAAACCCTTAATAAAACTTGACTTGCATAGCACGTTTTACTCGTTTTAAGTGTGCTGCCAAAGAGCAGTTTAATTAATTGAACGGCCCTCTACTTTTACCTTTATTGCCCCTCGATTAAGCTCTAAAAACCCCAATCCTATTTTACAAAATATTTTCACTCAACTTTTTTCATATCACTCTAATAATGCTTATAAAAAAACATCCAATTATTAAAAAGGAGATGGGGTCATTTTCAATTAATATCGGGAAACTATTGTTTTCGGAAAGCACGTGCTTTTGATTGGTTGGAGGTGTTATTTCATACCTTTTTTTTAGAAGAAAGATTGCAAACTTTAGAACTCTTGGTTTGGCAAGTATTAATTTAGCGGAAATTTCAATTTACAGAAATCTCGTTAGATTGTAACTCAAAATATAGTGGCTTTCAGGGACCCCTGGATTGTTTCCAAAAAATCACTAAATTAATACTAACGACATAATGTTTTTCGAGAAAATAAGAGTTTGGTAAATTGTAATTTCTGCTATATGAATACCTACCCCTTGATTTCTTTTTCGGTTTATATGGCAACTTCCCTGAATATAAATGAAATTTTTTAAAATTGAAAGTCTGAAAACTTCAGGTTTATGGTAAGTGTAAGGTTATCTAAATAATATGTTCAATAATTCCATAATAATAATGCATGAAACAAATCTCACCAGCAATTTTAAATACAAAATATAATGTTTTCTGTTCAAGTGAAATAACATATAATCCAAGTATTTAAAGCTCAATAAAATGCTGTTTTTAAACCACATTCTTGAAAAACAAAGAATTCCATATTCCCTTAATCATATTAAAGGTTTAATTTTCTGAGATGATGATTTTATGACGTTCGCTTAGCTATTAAGAATATTTTGTTCATAAAATAGATTACAATTTAGGACTACAATTTTAATATTTAAGTAAACCTATAAAGTGTATACAATATACAAATATGTTGTTTACGTAAATAGTTAAAATGTTGAAAAAATCAATATTGGAACATATTAGGAATGAAGTCTTCTCAATTTTTGAAGAATTTCAAAAATTAGAAAGTTTCAACTCACAAACTTGTGAGCGAGCTTTTAAGAATAATTTTCAGAATAAGGCCAAGAGATTTCTTTTAGTTTTAGGGAAAATATCTGAAGAAAAAAAATTTCCGCTTTTTATTCGATTAAGAAATCTGAAAATAATGCGATAAGTTTCCTTGAAACTTTTGAAATAAAAAGGTTTTTAACTTATTTGAATGTTTCAGCGAAAATTCGGATAATCGGAGAAAATATTTCAAATATTTTATCATATTCGCGATCAGATTTTCTCAATTCTTATAGCTTTTGAAAAATGAAAAGTTTCAGGTCAGAAACGTTAAATAGTCTTTTTAGAGGTCGACAGATGTCTTATTTAATTTTCAAACTTCAATAAAAAAGAATTTTGTCCTTTATAAATTCAATTAAAAATCTGAATGTAATTCATCAAGTTTTCAAGAAACTTTTCAAATTATTAAAATTTAAAACTTTATAGCTCCGTTTTTTAATATTCCTAAGATCTTGGATAAATTATTTAAAAATATCCACCATAGAAGTCCAAAATAAAATTTGTGGATCTACCTACGATATTTCCATTACAAGTTCCAGTGATTAATTTTTGTTCATAACAATTTCCGATACCTCCTTTTTTCGATAATTTTCAGTGTTTCTTCATATTCGGTAAAATTATCGCATCCCTTTATATCAATGAATTGATTTTTAATCTAATTTTCGAATTTAAAAATAAATATTTGAACTCATATTTCTGCTCTAAGCAGAAATGTATAAGCTTCCATAAGAACATTCAATATTTTTTTTTGTAGAATTAAAAAAAAAAAAAGAAATTTCAATATTTTGTCATAATCTAAATAATATTATCAAGCGCTTTAGACTGGTAAATTTTTATAAGTATTTTTTTGTATCTGTGAGTAAATTATACTGTGAAAATAAATTTTCTAAGATCTGTAAATGATTTCAAAAAAAAATTTCTGATTTGGAAATTTGTTTATGTTGGAAATTGGTCAAATATGTCAAATATCGAACAAAAATTTTATATTGAGGATAGCTCTCACAAATGGTGTAAGATATTCTGTGGAGTCTATTAAAAAAATGTATCCTGTAACTTTCCTGGAAAATGAACCGAATTTTTTTCTCTAAAGAAGGAGAAATTCTCTAATTACAATGTTCTGCATATTAGCATGACAAAAAACATGCGCATGTGCATCGTTTCACTGGAAAATATAATTATATTTTTGTTGAGTTTTATTAAAGATATGGTGCTTTGAAAGATAAGTTATTCCTTTGGCATAATTTAATCGAATTGCTCGAGTATTTCTCTGGAATTATTGAAATTCATGTCCAACTTCCGGGAAAATTCCTCTGTGATGAAAAGTGGCGAAAATGAAGAATTTTGATGAGAAATTTTCTGAGAATTGGTGTAGAATAGTTTTGGAAATTAACTAAAAAACATTTTCTAAAAATTGGAGAGAGAAATTGAGTCTGGATTAATAATTTTAAAACACAAAAAATTGTTTAACTGAAAACATTATAGGGTCAACACTCGGGTGCTGAATTAGAGTTTGAATTTTTTGATTTTTCCAACGCTACTCCCTACATTTTTTGAATTCGAAAAAAAATTGAAAAATTAATTGGGAGGTTCCGCTAGGTCATTTTAGTGCCGAAAATGTGCTTGTTATTTATTGAAAAATAATTCCTACATTTTTCACGAAACAGAAAAAATGTCGAAGATATTGTCGGGTTTAGAAAACAAAAATTTATGATGTTATTGCAACCAATGGTTTGAAATAGCCACATCTTGAATTTCAGAATATACCGAAAAAATACATTTTTCATAGTTTAAAAATCACTCTAGTGAGTCTAGTGCTTTAAAATGGATTTTTTGAATTCGAAATAATTCGATTATATTTGGAAGAATTCAGAGTGAATCAAAGACAACTCGAATGAAATTTTGAAATAATTCGAATGAATTGAAAAAAATTCATTATGAGCATTTTGCTTCCTTATAGGTATCAAATGAATTTTTCTTTCTCATAAAGGAAGGTTCATATCTCTAACAAAAGAAAAAAATACATACTTTCAATATTTTTTGAGCTTACGCTTATGTCTTACCGAAAAGCTTATTTTCAGAAAATCGGAGAGCCCATGAAAAAGTAAATAGATAGTTTCAGTCAAAATGAACAACTTTTCAACTTAAGTTAGTTTTATATTCCAAATTAAAAAAAAAGGTTTTCTTCATAAACAATATGATCTTTCTTTTAACTTTCTAAGTCGCTATTGATTGACCAAGAATGGTAATCCAAAATGGGAACCAACGAAACTCAGGGCAAATTTATCAGAATTTAAGTGAATTGAAAAAATAAAATAAAAATAGAATGAATTAAATCAAAGTTGAGTGAATTTAGAGGACTATAAGGGTAAGGAGAGAAATTCGATGAAATTCATAACATATCACGGTACTTTTAAAAAACTTCAAGATAAATTAATAAAAATTCAGTGTGAATTCCAAATGAAACATTTTAGTGTAGTTGCAGATGATCCAGTTTTAACATAGATTTTTCTATTATTTTTTTTTCGTGTGATATTTGCCCATATTTTTAGATTATTGAAGAATTAATCTGAGATTTTTCTAATAATTTAAATTTTTTGCCAGATGGTTATTTATAGTTTTAATTCTGCAGATGTATCTCTAATTTCTTCTCGCGGAATTTTTTGCCAAAAAACGTTATTAATTTTTATACACTTTCACAAACTTTTTTTGTAAAAAATGTAATATTAGGATTGATGTTATTATCCAAACAAAAAAACTTCTTTAATTCTCCTACTGGTTGTACCATGTTAGTAAAATATATATTGGGAAATAATATTGTCATTTTATTGGGGACTAACAGACTCGAATTGGGAGCTTTCAACTTGTTTCAATTTTAACCTCGTCAATGAGTAGTTAAAAAAAAGCTCACTCGTAAACACGAAAAAAAGTTTTTTTTATCGTTCTCCAGTTGCGTGTTATCGCCTCGACCGTAGATTCCCTCTGCACCTCGACCACGTACCATAAAAATGAAAAGAGTGAAAAACAAGGTTTCACTATGAGAACGTTATTCGACGTTGCCCGCTGAGATTAAAATTGCCCGGCAGACAATATTTGTAAAACAGGAGTAAAACGAACGTTAAAAAATATTATCGTCTTTACTATAAACTTCTTACTAAAAGTTGTATTTTTTTTCAAATGAAAAAAAGCGTAAATTCGCATTGTATTGTTTGCATTTATTTTCAAAATAATTTCAACTTCAATATTGCTTACACGTATATAATATTGAAAAGTCAATCCCCGACTATTCCCTGGTAAATTTTTCATTTTTGATGCCCATTAACATTTTTAATATATAGAATCCTTTATAAACGGAATAGAACAATGAAATTCCAAATTTATTCATTTCAACCCAAAAAGTCTCATTTTTAACAAAAAGATGAATTCCTAACAAAAAATGTTATTATAATAGTTGACATTTCAAAAAGAAAAAAAATTGAATTTCCAACAAAATAGTTGAATTTTCGAAAATTATTAAAATTTCATCAAATTAGTTGAATTTTCAACTTACAAAGATGAATTCTCAAAAGAAAATATATTAGTTGATATTTTAACCGAAAAATAAATGAAATTTTAATCAAAAAAGATGAATTTTAAAACCCAGATTTTGTTATACCAAAAAGAGAACACATTTAAACATTTTCAACTAAAAATATCGATTTTCAGTAAGAAATGCGAAAGTTGAGTTTTCAATTGAGAAATTTAATTTTCAGCAATAAAAACGTATTCACAAAGAAAGAGATTTTTCGGTCGAAAAAGAAAAAAATTTCATCCTAATTGTTGAACTTTTCAGCCAAAAGACGAATTTCCTAAAACAGTTGAAGTTTCAACCGAGGTTTCAACACAAAAATATGCTTTTTCAACAAAAACTTGTATTTCAATTGAAAATTTGCATTTTTAGCTAAAGACACAAAAAATATTGAGCCCAAAAGATTAGTTGTCTACGAAAAAAAAGAATTTTCAAAAAAAGAGATGAAAATTCAACCAAAACAAGATATTTTTAACAGAAAATTTAACATTCATCCAAGTAGTGGAATTTTTAGATTAAAAAAATATCAATTTTCTACAAAATAGTTGAACTGCCAATATAGGAGGAGAAATTTTAACAAAAATTATGAATCTTCAACTGGAATAGTTAAATTTCAAAATATTGATTTTTTACAAATTGGTTCAATCTTTAATCAAAGAAGAATTATTTCCAACCGAACAGTTACATTTTTATCCACAACAGATGAATTTTTAAACAACAAAGAAGAATTTTTAAAAAATAGTTGAATTTTCAACCAAGAAAGATTTTTATCGAATTTTCAACACCAAAATCTCAATTTTCAACAAAAATATAATTTTCTACCGGAAAAGCTCAATTTTTAACCCCAAGAGATGAATTTTTAACAAAACAGTTGAATTTTCAACCAAGAACCATAAGTTTCTAATAAAATTATTATTAAATTCTCAAGAATATAATAAGATTTTCAATCAAAAAAAAATTTTTTATGCAAAAGAGATGAAATCTCAACCAAAACTATAATAGAGTAGTCCATTATACACAGAAATTAATTTCAAACTAAAAATAGTTGGATTTTCAGTCACTGAGATAAATTTTCAAGTAAAACGATGAATTCTTAACTGAAATAGTTGAATTGTCAACAACATAATCAGATTTACAACCAAATGATAACATTTTTAACAAAAAAAAAATTAATTTTCAACCGAATTATATTAGATTTTTGAATAAAAAAAAAGTAATATTCAAGCGAATATAGTTCAATTTTCAACCAAGTACTGAATTATGAAAATGAAAACTAAAATTATGAATCTTCAATTGGAATAGCTCCATTTTAAGCTGAAACACCTAATTTTTAACAAAAAAAGAAACAAAAATTGGTTCAAACTTTAGCTAAGTAGTTTAATTTCTTACCAGAAAATATAAATTTTAATTTTTATCCCCAGAAGATGAAATTTCTACTAAAACAACTGAATTTTTAAATCAAAAAGACAAGTTTGAAAAAAAGTATGTAGTTGAATTTTGAAACAAGAAAAGTTCCATTTGAATTGTCAGCACCGAGATTTTTGCTACAATTTTTAATATATATAATTTTTCATAAACGGAATGAAATAATTTCAAATTTTAATTAAATTTTCTTATTTAAAATACCTCTTCTAGAAATTTCCCGAGTTTAGCAAGATTTTTTTTTCAAAATCCCTATTTTTTTCTAATTTCCAGGTTTTCGCTGATCTACGATGACCCTGATTTTACGATTTCCCATAACGATAAAAATTCTATTTTCAAAAGAAAGAAATCTACCATTTTCATTTCGCAAGCAATCTTGAAGCAAGTTGAGTAAATTGTTCTCGTTCAAATGGAATTTAGCTCTTGCGTTTCTATATGGGTAATTGTCAAATTGAAGGCAAACTTGGAGTCCCAGTAATATAACATTAACTTAGAAACTCGTGCTGATTTTTTTTTAATTCAATAAACACTTATTATCATCCTCTACAAAATGTTCAGTTTATTTTTTCATTTCTGTTCCTATTTACTTCAATTTGATATAAGAACACCCGAAACGTCATTACCGTACGGCGTCCCAACCTCACTTTGCACAAGGATAAACTGATTTTCTCCTTTTTTTTATACAGTAACCTGAAAAACACTTAACGTACCAAGTTTGTAAACTTCACATGAACATAAATTTAATGTATGCACATTTTTTAAGTCAAATAAATAATATTGTAAGAGCCCGTACGACTTTTTTCTTGTGGTAAAATATTGTAGTTACAGTTGAGTTGTAAATACAGAAATATTAGGCGTATCGTTTAATACAAGTTTTTAGAAAATTGAGCTTAAAATATTAACTCTCTTTTTTGTGAATCCGATATTAAAACTGAAAAGTGCATCTTGACAACAAAAACGTCATTCCCGTACGTGCGTTAAAAACCATTTTCGGGATGAAAAAAAATTATAAAAACCATTGCGTTACTTGCTTGGCGGTGTTTTCTTTTATAGATAGATGACTTTTTATAATTAAAATCTGTTATTTTTTTATAAAGATTAAAACAAGTTAAACTTTAACATGTGTCTCGCATCATTACCGTACGGTACAGTAGAACAGCGCACGACTGATTATATGCGCTTGTGCATGGATTCATTATTATTTCTTATTTTCATAACTGCCCCTTTTGGATTTAAAATTTTTACATGTGATAAGATCAATTTCCGTGATGAAATATTTAATTCCTAATAATAATGTGGTTGCCAATGTTGGTGCTAAAATTTGCCTATAATTTGACAATTACCCATATGTTTGTCATGAATCTGTCATTACAGATTCAAACGTCAATTGAACACTTTGATAATGAAGCTACTGTAGATAATCATTATTAATTAGAAGCACAC
>CAKNXH010002316.1:124239-157893 GCA_932178445.1 Andricus quercusramuli
CCTTACTATTAATTCAATTAAATTCATTATTCTATACACATTAGTATTTTAAAGAATTAATTTTTTACCATAATTTCATTATATATTGTAGGGTGATCTCCCCTATATACATAAACAAATTCCAGAATACATTCCATAAAGTTTTTCCCAAATCATGCTACTCCCGAATCGTAATTAGTGGAAGTACATTCATTTTCCACGCTTCAAATGAGTTTACCCAGGGATATAATAATGGCTTGCCCTTTCCGGTTAACAAAAAAAGAGCAAAACGAAAAATTGTGTTTACTCTCACCTTTCACGGAATTTCACATTGCTCGTATCACTGGACTGAAAAAGGTTTGAAGGTTTATTCGCTTATGGTATCGTACAAACTGTTTCCGCTCGGAAAATCTGTTTTTTTTTTATCGTGGCATCAAAGCGTGAAAATGAAAATGTAATTCATTTCATAGGAAGAACAAAATTTGAACCATATGAACGGTTTTCTTGAATATACATGAAAATTTGGTTGAATCCAACTTTTTGTTGATATAACAAAATATTTGATTGAATCAATACATTTTTGTATTGAATCAACCAAATATTTCATCTATCAAAAGATTTGGTTCAAAGAACCAAAAAATATAGTTGGGTCAACGAAATATTTCGATATCTTCACAATAACCATATTCTATAGTTGAACCGACAAACATTTTGTTGATTCAATCAAATATTTTTCTGAGTGCAGGAATTGTAGCTTCGGATATAGTCAGGTTTTTCATAGATAATTAATAATCTTAGGAAATATTGTAATATTTATAAAAATCAAATCATAACGTACGTGGATATTATTTAAATATACAGAATTCACAGTCCAAAATGCTATTTCTAAAAACAGGGGAGATAGGGTGATTTTACACGAAATAGGGAAATAAATTCTTTCAAATAGAATTAATGTCTAGGTACGATATTGAATCAACTCGCAATATATTGCATTTGCAACAAAATAGTTGAATTTTCAATAAAAAAAGATTATTTTTCTACCAAAAGAGATGAAGTTTCAACGAAAAATATAACTGTGGATATTTCAACCATAAAAGATTTTAGTTTTAGAAAGCAAATTAAATGCCACCAAAAATACGAACTTTAAAAAAAACAGTTGGATTTGCAACCAAGAAGTTAATTTTCAACTAAGTAGTTGACTTTTCAACCAAAATAAAATAATTTTAACCCAAGACGATGAATTAAAAAAAACACAATTAAATTTTCCAGCCAAACAGTGAATTTTCTGAAAACAGTTAAATTTACAATCAGAGAATATTAATTTTCAACAACAAATTTAATTTCAAACAAATCTGTAATTACATTTTTAAGCCCAAAATAAGAATTTTCAGAAAAAACGTGAGCATTAAATCCAAAAGGACAAATTTTCTATAAAAAAAAACAAAAAAAAATTATGTTTCAAACATAATAGTTGAATTTTCAGTCAAGAAATTTATACTTCAACCAAACAAAATTTTAATTTTAAATGAATAACAGCTGAATTCAACAAAAAAATAAAATATGAATTTTCAACAAAAAAATGAAATATGAATTTTCAACAATAAATTCACTTTCAACTGAATAGTTGAATTTTCAACAAAAAACGACCAATTTTCAACGACAAATTTAAAAGTTAAATTTCCAGTTCAAAAAATTCATTTTCTACCCAAAAAAAAAAAAGAAACGAATTTTTACCAAGGTAGTCAAATCTTCGACCAAAAAATATAGTTCTAACTGGAAATTTTAACCTTCAACCAATTTGGTGAATTGTCAACCAATAAGAATTATTTTCTACAAAAAAAAACGATTCTTCAAGTAAAAACATGAATTTTCAACTAAATAGTTGAGTTTTCAACTAAAACCACCAATTTTCAAACAAAAATTAAATGCTCAAGACTTCAGTTAAAGACGTTAATTTTTAACAAACAAACAAACATTTTCAACGAAGCATTACAATTTTTGACCAAGAAGGAATTTTCAGTTAAGCAGTTCAACTTTCAACCAAGTAGTTGAATGTTTAACCGATAACATTAATTAAAAAGAAAATCAACAAAATACATTAATATTCAACAAAATAGTTGAATTTTCAACTAAAAACGATACATTTTTAATAAAAAATCGAATAGTTCAATATTCAGTTGACAAAATTAATTTTTAACCGAAAAAATATTTAAATAAATAAGTTTAATTTTGAACCAATAAAATGAATTTTTAACAAAGTATTTCAACGTTTAACCAAGTAGTTGAATTCTCAACGAAGAATGGAACATTCAATTGAAAAAGAAATAATTTTTAATACAAAAAATTTGAACAACATAGTTTAATCTTCAATAAATAAATTTAATTCTTGACAGAGTATTCCAAGTTTCAACCAAGCAGCTGAAGTTTTAACCAAAAAAGATGATTTCTCCACGAAAAATGCAATATATAATTTTTTTTAAATTAAAATGATCTATTTTCAGCCAAGGATGGAAGTCACAACTGAATAAACAAAATTTTCAACAAAAAAGATTAAATCAGATTTGTATTATATTAATATCAGATATTTATTATATTATCAGGTATTTATATCAGAAATGCAAGAAGTAGACTTCAATTAAAAAGAATAGACTTTCAACGAAAAATAGTTGGATTTTCAACCAATTTTTTCCAACCAAGAATTATCAAGCCAAAAAGACGATTCTTTTAGAATAGAGTTGAATTTTAAATCCAAAAGGAGGAATTTTGTAAAAAAAACGAATATTCAACAAAACCGTTAAATTTTTTACCAAAAAAATAGTTTAAAATATAATAGTTGAATTTTTCGATAATTCAATTTTCAACATATTAGTTCAATTTTTACCAGATAGTTGAATCTTTAACCCCAAAAAAGATAAGTTCTCAACTAAGAATATAATTATTGATATTTCAACCTAAACAGATTTTAATCGAAATTAAAAAAGGGTCGCATTCGACACAAAAATTTCACCAAACAGTTGAGTTTTTAACAACAACAAAAAGATAGGGGACAAAAAAGGAATTATTTAAGAAAGGGAAAAATAGGGGAATAGGTTAAGACTATGAGGTTTGAATATACGAAAATAAGAGTATTTTTTGAATAAGGTTTTCAACACTTACAATCAAGATAAATAAAAACTAAAATTTAATTACAATCCCTTAATATCAGTTTTTCATCAGGGAAATTTTAATCGGTGCAATATAATGCTCCACTGGTGTTTCAATTGCCGGAAACCAGTCTTCGAGAATGCAAGGAATCTCATTTAGAGCCAACTACTTTGTTCATTACGTGCAACTACTTTTGGATGCGTCCGATTTACATAGATATTGTGGAAGGTGGACAGAATTCTGATTCAAATAGGCAAATGTATATTTAAAAATTTTGATAACTCTAGGGATTCCGAACATTAAAAAACCCTAATCGAAACTTAACCTTTTTGTGTAAAATTTCGTGCTGTTCGTAATTGTTGAATTATTTTAATAAAATTTTATAAAATTACATTTTGTAAGACGCGGGTAATTTAAAAATCATTTCCCTGTTATAGATATTTGACAACATTCAACTTCCAAATTTGTTCAAATTAACAAAAACGTTGATGCGTTTTTCTTTTCGAAAAAAAAAATAATTTTTGGAGGTTCCACAAGTCCCATAAATTCTAACACGTATTTCCCATGAAAATACGTTTTTGTAAATTTTATTAAAAATTATCAATGTTAGATGAATCGAGTAAAAACTTAACATTTCGCTTTACAATTAGCTATAGAATATGAATGAATAATCACTTTCTGAAGATCGCCCCTATAATTATGTTGTTCAGGAACCCAAAAAAAAAACACATAAGTGAAAAATTTGGTTTTGCGAGTTTTTGGTGCTAATTTTGATTTATTCGTATTTCATTTATATGAAATATTTCTAATATAAGAAATATTACTTTTCACTGATAATTAGATGTTTACATAAATGGTTCAAACAATTTATTATTGTTTTTAGCAATTTTATCTTAGAATATAATTATAAAGTCGCAATTTTTCCTGAATTTTTCCGATTATTTTCAACTTTTCAATTAGAGTGACGTGATAAATTATTCAAGTTAATGAACCTAATTGTTTAAATTCCTTCCTTCAGATAATTGTTAGACAATCGCTATTATTTCTCGATTTCTACACATATTTCTCACTTGTCAATTTCAGTGAGGTGACAAACATCATAAAATTCCACCAAACATAATTGTTTAAACAATTCATCATTACTTTGAATAATATTATCTTAAAATAACGCCAGATGATTGTGGTTTGTTCCGAAATTTCAACTTTTTGACCGCTTTTCACGTAAAGCAAGGTAGTTCTGAATAAAATTAAATAAAGCTAATTGTTCAAACAAAGCATTATTGTCTATAAATATATATAAAATTATTGTTCACAACTATCTTCTCTTAGTTAATTGTTAGAAAGTCGCGGTTATTTCCGAATTTTTCAACTTATCTTCAACTTTTCATTTACAGTGAGGTGATAATTAATTCAAATTAACAAACATAATTTTTTCAACAATTTATTATTACTTTTATTAATATTCTCTTTGAATAGCACTAGATAGTTGCGGTTTATGTTGTTAAAAATTTCAACTTTTAATCCACTTCTCATTTAGAGAGAGGAAATAATTAATGTAATTTCAAAAACCTACTTGTTCAAACAATTTATTAATCTTTATAAGTATCTTCTCCTGTGGTAATGCTAGATAGCTACAGTTTTTTCAATTTTTAACTTTTGGTCCATTTTTCACTTAGAGTGGGGTAATAACGATTCATATTCAGTCAAACTTTCTGTTTATACAAGTAACTATCTAATAATTATTATAATAAATATTAATAATTATATTATTAATGCCAGAAATTTGCGGCTTCTCCTAAAATTTCCAACTTTGCGTCCACTTTTCACTTAGTGAAGTAATAATTATTTCAGTTTAACAAACTTAATTGTTCAACCAATTTATTATTGTTTATAACTATTTTCTCCTCACGTAATGCTAGAAAGTTGCGGGCTACTCTGAAATTTTCAGCTTCTCTTTGACTTCTTAAGTAGTAACAAATAGTGAATATTATTAATAATTTGAAAAAAAGGCTCTCGGTAAATACTTCAAGGAGAATGCACATTTAATATGAGCCATACAGAAAATTTGAAGAATATTTTAAATATATGTTTTATTTCAGAATAATGTAGCCATAAAAAAATTGTTCAAAGAAAGATTTTTTCTATTGTTTGTTTATTACTTGTTTTATAACTAAAAAGCCAAAAAAAATTAAAATTTTCAGAAAAACCCGCAAATTTCTAGCAATTATCTAAGAGAAGATATTTATAAACAATAATCAATTGTTTGAACAATAGGATTTGTTAACTTGTATTAATTTATTACCTCAGTAAGTGAAAAGTTGAAAGGAGTGGAAATTTTTTAGAAGAAACCCTAGCTATCTAACAATACTATAAAATATAGAATATAAAATATAATATAAATATAAATATAAAATGAGAAGATAGTTCTACACGATAATAATTTGTTTGTACAATAATGTTTGTTGAATTTCATTCTTTTTGACCTTCCTCTAAGTGAAAAGTGGACAAAAAGTTGAACATTTAATAGAAAACCACAACTTTCTAGTTTTATTTAAAGAGAATATTATTTGAAATAATAAATAATTGTTATCATCATAAATCATAATTAGCGCCAAAACTCGTGAAGCCCGATTTTTCACTTTTTTTTCTGGGACCCTGAACAGTAGTTTTTTTATTCATATTCTATGGCTAATTGTGAAAAGAAATGTTGAGTTTCAACTCTATTCACCTAATATTGACGGTTCTGAATAGAATTTACGAAAACGTCTTTTTTCTTATGAGAAATACATGTCGAACTTCATGGGACTTGTGGAACCTCTAAATATTTTTTTTTTTTAAACCGAATTTTGGTGTGGATTCGAAAAAAGTCAGGGGGGAAATGCATACAAATTCAAGAAAAAAATTTCATTGCATATTTGGACTATCCTAGTTTAGAGTTAACATTTTTATTAATCAAACTCATAGGTACAATTATTAATGAAATTTAATAATCCAGCATATTACAAATCGAAGAATATTGTGAAAAAATATTTTATTTTTTTAGATACATTCGTTTTGAGAAATTATTTGTGGTTTCAGTATTAATTTCATAAACAATATTGACGTTGGGAGTTATACGTGAATCGAACAAGGACTCAAGTTGGATTAGACCGGAAATTTGTAGATTCAATACCGGGATTAAAATTTCTAATAAAGTTAAGCCTCAACGGATTAAGGATTAGCAATTTATACACAACATATTTTGATCGATTTCAGTTGCGAAAACTTGACTTAATTTGGGTCATCCCTATTGTCCATATACAATATACATACAATTGTTGTTTCGATGAGAGACGAAAACTGACTTTATTAATCCAAACAGATTTAAAAACGCAATATTCAATTTTAATTATTATAGAATAATGAGGATTCATCCTGTATCGAAGTTAAATATTAAATATGAATTTCCAGTATGCGATAAATCATTTATAATTTAAAAAATATTGGAAAATCTCATTAGCGATAATGATCATAATAGTAATTAACATGTAAATTTTTAACCGTATGAATGACTTATTAATGAATATCCTTAGAAGCAATAACTTTTTAAGCTACTACCAAATATCAATAAACATTTGTGAACAATTCATACTTGAAATTTTATGGTCATGCAGCTGGCAAGCTTTATCAAATGGGAGAAGCGTGAGAGAGATCAGTGAAAGCACTTTTATCTCTGTAGTCACTCACAGGGGATTTGAAAACTCAATCCGCCTTCAGGAAAAAGTTATTACCTTTAAATTTTTCATTCAATTTCAACTTCACTCACTTCAAAAGTAGATTATATAAAATGAAAATAAAAAAAAAATCTCCGGGATATCAAACAGTTCCATATCATTTTGATTATCAACTTCAGATAAAAAAGATTCAGTTTTGTAAAAACAAAATTAATTTTTACACAACTTGATTCATATCTGTCGAGCAGCAGTTGTTATATTTTTTATTAAAAGTATTGGATAATTTTTTATTTCAACGCGGCAGAAAAATTCTAATTTTACTATATTAAGTTATAAATCTCTAATGATTTTTTTACTTTCAAGAAGTGTTGCTTCAGAGTTGCCTAGTTCCGACT
The DNA here is from genome assembly GCA_932178445.1 of Andricus quercusramuli. Lineage (NCBI taxonomy): Eukaryota > Metazoa > Arthropoda > Insecta > Hymenoptera > Cynipidae > Andricus > Andricus quercusramuli. The sequence continues at coordinate 131,471 of CAKNXH010002316.1, forward strand.
ATCATTGCAAGATCATTCAGAATTAAGTCCCTCGGACTAACAGAAAATGTTTCATAACACGTTGAATTTTTAACAAAATACATACGTTTTCAACAAATTGTTCAATTTTTAACTAAGAAAAATCAATTTTCAAACAAATAGTTAAACTTGAAATCGAAAAACATTACAACCAATAATGGAATAGTTAAATTTTTTAGTTAGGCAAAATCAATTTTTAACTAAAAGAAATGAATTATGAACTACAATGATTAATCTTCAATTAAAATAGATGAATTTTTAGTTGAAGAATTCTTTGTTATCCAAAGGAAAATGAAATAATTGAATTTTTAACCAAAAGAGATAAATTTTCAACCAAAAACGGAATAGTTCAACTTTTTTCAGTTCAGAAAAATTAATTTTCAAATAAAAAAAAAACAAAAAAAAAACAATTTGCAACTGGAATAATTAAATTTTCAGTTCAAAATGGTTAAAAATGATATTTCAACCAAAAAGATGAATTTTCAACGAAGAAGATACTTTTCTACGATAAGAGACAACTTTTTGACTCAATACATGAATTAAAAAAATATAGTTAAATTTTCGTGTAAAAAGAAAATTTTCGACCGAACGTTCAAATCCATCCAAAAAATAGCATCTTTTTCATCATTCATTTTCATATCATTTTTAGCATCCAAAAAAGATAAAATTTGAACTAAAAATTGAATAGTTGAATTTTCGGTCACAATCATTGATTAATTGATAAATCAGTTATTTAATTAATTTTCAACCGAATTAAAAACGAATTTGCAACAAAACAGTCAAATGCTCAACCAAGCAGATGAAATTTCAAACTACAATGATGAATCTTCGAGAAAAAAATTATTTTTGAGCAAAGATATTGAATTAATTTGTATCTTAAAAAAGATACATTTTGAGCCCAAAAAAGTATAGTTGAATTTTTTGTTGAAACATTTTATCAATTTCAAAACTAAAAGAAAATATTAATAAAAAAAAATTATCAAAATAGTTGAATTATTATGAAGTGAACAAAATTTCAGCAAAGGAGTTTAACTTTCCACTAAGTAGTTGAATTTTCAGCCAAATAGTTGAATTACATAGAAAAATATTTAACAAAAAATAGAATCAGTCAATTTTCAGAAAAAAATGAACTTTCAACAAAAAAAGAATATTTAACAACATAGTTAAATTTTAGGATAGCCGTATCATTTTTAAGAAAAAAAGATCCAATTTCTACTAAAGGAGATGAATATTCTAATCAAAAAACAAATTTTCATCAAAAGAGATATTTAAAGAAAATAAATAGTTGGATATTTATAATAAAATTATTAAATTTTCAACCCGAAAAGACGGATTTTTAACAAAACAGTTTGATTCTCAACAAAAAATATATTATCAGACTTTGAAGCCAAAAAAGAATTAACTTTCAACCGAAAATAGCTTGATTTTCAAAACAAGATGAAATTTCTACCGACAGAGATGAATTTTGAACCGTAGAAATGAGTTTTAAATTAAAAAGTTGACGTTTGAAATAACAGTTGAATTTTCAACCCAAAGAATGATTTCCTAGCAAATTTTTGGAATTTGGAACCGAGTAATTAATTTCTCAACCATAATGCAATTTTTAACTAAAATTATGAATCTTAACCAAAATTTTAATAGAGAATTTTTAACCCAAAAGGAACTAACATTCAACCAAAAATAGTTGCATTTTCCACCAAAAACAATAATTTCCATCTCAAATGATAAATAATCTTCAAGTGGTTTAGTTACGTTTTCAGTTAAAAATGAATTTTTCAGCAAAAAATGAATATTTAACCCGGAAAATGAATTATATTTTATTTCTAAAAGTGTTTTTATACATTTACCTACTAGTTCCGACTCCCAATTCTAGAAGATTAACTAACAGATAAATGAATTAATTATCTTCCTAGGACCAACAAGGAATGTTTTAGAACATTTTCAATTTCTTGGTAGGAAAAAAATGTCAATTTGGCTATATTAAGCTCAATGGCCCTGGAAATAATTTCGTTAAACTGCAAGAAAGATCATTCTGATGCGCGATTTGCTGATCACGTAAAAAATCCGAAATCTATATAAAAGCGTTGCATATCATTTTAATCCCATTTCAGGATTAAATTGATAAACTGGCATTTACTGTGCTGGTAGATGAATAACTTACCGATAAAACCATATTGAGAGATAGGATACCAAATTCTTGATTGGACTTACCTGTAACAAATAGAAGAAAAATATGGTTAGAAAATAGTTCACAAATTTTTTCATGGTCATTGAAATTTCAAGATTTGAACTTCGAAGCTACAATTTTTTCAATTTTAAGTTATAAAAACTGAACAGCAAATTAGAACGATCAAAGTGGATCTCTCTTGGATTTTAAGCCTTTAAAATTAAAATGTAGTCATAGGTGTTAATTTATGTCGACCAGGGTAGCATTAGTAGAAAGTGTGGTAGTTTTTCTGACCAAAACTACCACACTTTCCACTTAAAAATTAAAGCTTAAAAGTTCGTTATCTTTTTGAATAAAAATATCATACTTAGTCAACAGATAATTTCTAAAGTTTATATTTTCTTCCAAGTTTATTGTGCATTTCACTTGTCTTTTACTTTTGTCTAACATTCTGCAAAACTCTTCTAATTAATCAAGGAAAGTAGAATAAGCTTCTCTTTACATTCAAGCTCAAGGATGCAAATTTTGAGCAAAGTTATTTCAAGACTTTTCCAAATGAAAGCAATGTTTGATGAATGAAAAGAGAGTTTAAATTTCTCGAGGGAAAATCTTGGTGGTCATTGACGCTCGTTAAAATATCGACGGAGCGAGAAATAAACACGAGATAAAGATGGCAAGGCGCTTTCAAAGGAAATTGCTTGAAATATTGCAGAACCATAGTCGGAAGTCATTACTCACAACAAAAGAAAATCATTACTTCTTCTTTATTCCGTTGAATTTTTAAGAATTTTAGTTTAAAAATATTCCATCAGGGGACATTCAAAACTTACGTCATACTGCCAGAGGGAGGGGGAAACAGATTTTGTGACAACTTGTGACACAGGGGAGGCGGCTGGGATTTAATCGCAGAATGTAATTTCACACATGGGTAATACTTATACGAAAAAAATTTTTCTGAAGTGCTTGACAAAATGAAAATGAATGATTTTATTTTATAAGTAAAGCTTTTCAATACAAACTTCATACTCTTTCCCCTATTCAACTCTCAGTAGTAGAAAATTCTACTATTTGGTTGAAGATTAAACTATTGTGTTGAAAATCGTATTCAGATGAACATTAATCTTTTTCTGTTGAAAAACTAACTACTTGGTTGAATGTTGAACTACTTTTAGAAAAATTATTTTATTGGTTCGAGATTCAAATATTTCACTGGAAATTTTTTTGTTTCATAAAATTTTTTCCTAATATATGATAATGAAACCAGGAATCTTTTATATTCGTGCATTAACTTTCAATTGTGCTAACGAAAAAAGTTTTACTATAAAAAACCGATTTTCAAAATATTATTGAGTGATAAACAAAATGCAATAAATATTTTCAGAAGTCCTTAGGTCATCAATTTATCTGCAACCGTTTTCAAGTTATCGTGTTCACATAAAGTTTGGCATACACACACATCCGGACAATTGCTTAGAACATTGTACTAGATATTTTGAAATTGAGGAAGGTGTAGTTAAATGAATTAAAATTTTTTGGAAAATGTTACCATTACAAAGCTTCCTATGAGGAAGCAAAATGTACTAAGAATAAAAAATTAACTTTTTGGAAAAAGGGCACAATGGTATGAAAATGCTTGAAAATATTGAAAAATTGTTTAAAAAATGAAACCACAGAAAAAATGTTGTCTCTAAGTTTATTTTGATACAACAATAAAACTATTGGTAATGCGATCGAGAGCATACTATTCTGCGATATTATTATCAGTTCATACATGTTTATATGTGTATCGGTTTTTCCCATAATTGGTTCTCTGGTGTGTAGGCTTTAGACTTGTAGAGGATTTCATATCAATAGAAAAAAAAAACAGAACAAGACAGATAAAAAATTTCCTATATTGAGATATTCTGGATTATTTTCCCTTTTTCTGCAAAGGAATTCTTCATTTATTTTCCATGATCAAAATTTTTTCCACTTTTCAGAGAGTATTAGTGGACGAATATCCTGAAATTCTTTTGCAGAAACAAGTTCAAATTAAAAAGGTCGTTATCGAGATTTCTATTCGAATTAACTTCATGGATGTGAATTCATTCATTTTAACATGAAAGTGGATATTGCAATACTTTTAATGATGAAAAGGGCTCTCTACGGTGAAAATAAAGTTACGTTAAATCATATTGCACATAACTCCATATTACGATAGTAAAACATATTCATAATAATTTTTCAAGAAAGATATTTTCTAATTATACTTTCTAAGCGCATTTTACAAAATTAGAATATTTAAAATCGAATTGAATGTTAAGTTTATTTTTTGTTTGTTTTTGAGGTCATAGAATTTGTATAATTTTCCTAAGAATCTTGTGAAAATTCAAAAAGAGTTTTGCAAATTTCAAATATATTAAATGAAAATTTCAGCAAAAAAGTTGATCTTCAACCGAATAGTTAAATATTTAAATGAAAATATCAATTTTGAATAGAAAATTTAATAGTTCCTATTTAAAAGATTTTCAATTTAAATGAAAAACAGTTGAATTCATCCAAGAAAGACAAGTTTTCAATAAAATAGTTGCATCCTCAACAAAAAGAGATTAATTTTCAACCAGTTGTATTTTTAACCGAAAAACATTCAATACTTTTTGAAAGAGTCAAATTTTCAACAAAAAAATGACTTTTTAACGAAGCAGTTCAACTTTTAACAAAGTTTTCAATTTTATTTTTCAGATTAAATTTCCGCCAAAGCATATGAATTTTTAAGAAAAGAAGAAAGAATTTTCAACAAAATCATCGAATTTGCAACCAAAAAGATTTTTTAATACAGAATGAAAAAATTAGGTTAATTATAATTTGAAGGCAAAAATAGTTTTTAATATGGAATACAAATTTTGGATGACTATTTAAAAATTTTCTTTGTTTACTTGTTTTAAAGTTATTAAATATAATTTTCCTATAGATCTCGAGAGAAATAAAAAATGTTGTTAACAATTTCAAATATGTCGAAAAAGTATATATAAAATTTCTCAGATATTATGGGTTTTTATAAGATTTTCAAAATTTCAGGGGAAATTTGAGTAATTTAAAAAATATTAAGAATGTTTTGACGAAATTTCAATATTTCCTAAATTTCTGTTGAATTGACTCAAATTATTCCTAAAATTGTATAAAAATCTTCTGGAAATCCTCAAAAATCTACATTTTGCTTTAAGTTTTTGGAAATTTTCCATTATTCCTTGAAAATTCTAAAAACTTCTAAATATCTTTTGAAATGATTAGAAGTATTCCTAAAATTTTGAACAAATTTTGCAAAATTAACAAAATTGTCTTTAAACTTCTAGCTTCTTTTTTGATGATTCTGGAAATTAAATTAATTGAATTAAGTTAAATGAATTTCCAAAAAAAGTAGTTCAGCTTTCAACCAAGTAGTTGAATTTTCAAAGAAGAAAACATGAATCTTCAACCAAAAATATGAATATTTAACAAAAAGTTCGAATTTCAACCAGGTAGTTGAATTTTCAACCTAAACAGACGAATTCCTGACGAAAAATGAAAAAAAAACTTAATTTAATTCAAAAGTTTTCACTTTCGGGCTTTCAGATTAGACTCGGAGAAAATATTGTAGTCAATTTGAAAATACTTCTTTTTTAAAAATATGGTAATTCAAAAGTCTCAAATTTTTGGCACAGACTCGTAAGAATAAGGTTAAAATAACAAGTTAAATCAAATCTTCTAGGACATTAAATTTTACATTTCTGTTTTATTTAATAAATACTGCTTTAAATTCCATTTTTTTATATTTGTATCTCTTTTGTATTAGTAATTAGAAAAATATTCCCAAAATAAAGACAAAAATTACTTTTCGAAATGATATCCAAACATTGACATCTGTCCTTAGTTAATAACATTTAAAGTGTTAATAAACATGTGACTTTCTAATGCAATTAAACTTGTTGCTTATGCGCAACTTATTACTTTAATTATCATTACCGTTATTAAAATAATCATTAACATTATCATTACATGAATTACATATAATAGTTATTGAAATTATCCTTTAGAATTGCTAATATTACAATTATATGACCATTATCGATGATTATTATTGATCTAATTATTATTGGTACCACCAACTTCATTAATATCACGATCACGTTCAGAGCCATAATAACAAACACCACATTCGCCGCACAACAAATCTGTTCTCATATTACTCAATTTTCTGGGCTTAAAAATTAAAACTTTTATTTTCCGGAATCTTACCCCGACAATTTTCCGCTCTTCGTAATAGAAAGTAACTGGAATGCTTTTTAAAAATTAGTTGTGTCCGGAAGTTTTCAAAACTTGAAAAAATTTTTATTTTATTCTTAAGGTGCAAGAATTGTAAAAAAAAATCATGTGTGTTCTGTTTCAGATAGGAAGTAAGAATATAGAATTAAAACTTTTTTGAATGGCCTAAATCAACATTTATTTCTAAATACTGAAACAATGTTTTACTAGAAACTTATTTAGTTGAAAGTAGAGTAACAAGATATAATATTATATTTAAAAACAAAAATTTGCTCTTATAATTTTCAGTGAGTTTTGTAATTTTTAATAATTTTCAAATTGCTATTATCAATTGCAAAAATGATGATCAAAGCAAAAGATACTCAAGGCTTGACATTCTATTTCAAACTAAATATTTTTCTGGTGAAAAATGTTAACTTTCTAAAAATCAATGTTATCTAGCCGAATCCAAAAAAGACCAAAAATGTATTTTCAGAAATTTGAAAAAATTCTAGTGAGTTACGCAATTTTACTTTTCATGAATTTATGTTTTAAAATGTTTTATTATAATTATCTTCGAATTTTTAAGTGCCATACAGTAGGACAATTTTTTTTTGGACGAATTAGTTTAAAGCTTTCAATTTTAATCCGATTGAATAGCTTTTTTTTCAAAAAGTGACCTACATTTTTATGAGATTTGTGAAAGCTGATTTGAAAGCTTTTTTCAATAATTTGTTATTCAACGATAAAATGGACATTTCTTTTTTGAATAAACAATCCCATCTTTTTGCAGCTAATCAAATTGTTGAAACCCTCATGAAATCGATAAAAAACCTCCTTGAAGATGATATTCAGCTGGTTGCAGTATTAAGAAAAAAATGTTATTAACAAATTAATGAGTGAAAGGGCTATTTTAAGTTTAAAATACTTGGAGACTTTATTTTTCAATATTTTCTGCATATAGTTTAACATAATATACAGTTACTATTTAGGAAAAATTAAAGTTTTGTAACTGCTATAAACAAATTTGATAAACAAATTCATATTTCAGTCATTTCGCGCTCTATAACTTCGTTCCAGTAACAACATTTATTGAAAATTTTTCGACAATGAATAATATATACGATATTTTATATCTAAACACAATTTTTCATCACCTGAATAAATTTGATAAAAACAAATACAGATTTTGGTTAATTTTCGACTGGAAGATTTACTTTTTTCAACAGAATCAATTTTAAATGAATTGGCCATCGTTTCGTTTTACAAAATCGATTGCCAATGACTCAGGAGACAAAATTTGTTATTTATTTAATCAAATTTTATGAACAAATACAGATTTTCTTTCATTTTCAGCCAGCAGATACCTTTATAATTCCTTATAATACTTCATCAACAAATAATGTCTTATTTTATAAACAATTTTATTAAAAATCCGCGAAATTATACTTTACAGTCCACGGTAATCATAAGGGAAGTATTTTTCCATGTAAACTAAAATTGATTCTGTTGTGAAAAGAAAATCGGCGGGTTGAAAATTGACGGAAATCTGCATTTTTATGAACTATTTAAATAATTAAAAATTATTGTCGTCTAGCAAAGTCTCCTGATAAATAAAGTCCTCTATGAGTCAATGGCAGTTTATTTAATGGAAAAAAAACATTCATTTGTTGAAAAGGTATTCAAGTTTTGAATTCTTGTATACAGTAAACAATTATTGTTTACTGATAATGTAACACCAGGGAACGATGTTACACATCAATTTGAAATTGATTGCGTTGAAAAAAAATCTGCCAACTGAATATTGACGAAAATCTGTACTTGTTTCTCAAATATAGTTAAAAAATTGAAAATTATTGTCGCCTGACAAAGTCTCCTGATAAATGAAGTCCTTTCTGAGTCATCGGGAGTCTATTTCGTAAAAAACGACATCCATTTCTTGACAAGTAGTCAAGTTGTGAATTTCATTGAAACACTGTTTATAAAATAAACAAATTGTTGTTTACTGATAAAGTATAATAAGAGAAGAATTTTTCCAAGTAATTTAAAATTGATTCAGTTGAAAAAAAGTAATGTGAGGGTTGAAAATTAACAAAAATCTGTATTTTTTTAAATAAAATTGATTTAAATAATTATCAGATATTAAAACCTTGTATATATTATTAACTGACGACGATCTTAAAATTCATTCAATTAGAGGAACGAAGTCTTTAGAGCGCGAAATGATTTGGATGCATTTTTGTTATTCAAGTGGCACTCTGACTCATTAATTTTTTAATGACAAAATTTTTTAATGTTGTAACCTGCTGAATTTCACTTCTCAGAATTGTTTTTATTTCTTTCGTGACGTTTTGCACAAATATGAGTAGTCGTAAAAAATGGGATCGTTTTTTTTTAAAGTCAACTATGTTGTTACAAAAAATGAACAAAAAATTCCAAAATCGCCTCGCACAAATGTCTTCAAAATTTAGCCAACTTTCATTTGAAAAAAACGCTGAAATCAGATTAAAATTGTAAGCTCTAGCCTAATTTGTTTCAGAAAAACTGTTTCGCCCTGCTGTGCGCCACCCTAATAACACCCTCCCAATTATTTCTTGTATTGAAGAAAATTTTTTTAAAATCAAAATCAATCCTTGACCTACCAAGATATGTGCTGTTGGTTATAACCCAGAAGAGTTTGAGCGGATCAACCATTAAACCACGTTCATCACATAAACAACACGGTCCAATAACAGACGATCCAGCGACACTAACTATTCCACGAGGTAACCCGTTCTCGACTGATTTGGATCCCAGCCGAGAAATACCATCCACAGGGAGAGGATCGGCGCGATTTTTAGGAGGGAATCCGCTTTTGTGGTCGAAAAAGCTAACTTTTGCGTGAGGAGCCCACTATCACGTGAGGAGCCTACTATCGCGTGAGGAGTCCACACTCTTTACCAGTGCTCTGCACCTGTCATCGGCATGCTTTTATCGCTCTATTTTGTACCCCGGGGGGTAAATCCCTAGAGGGAAATGAGTGGCAGAGAGACAGAAAGGGAAGAGTCAGGAGAGAAAGGGAGAAAAAGGAGGGAAAGGGGCGAGAAAATAAGAGTGATAAGGTAGGGGTTGATAATATGGGTAGGGGGTAGATATATAGAGTGCCCGGGCCACGACGAGAGAGGATGCGATTGAAGCGGCGATGCCGGCAAGAGGAATCTACGTAGTGAGTACACAGGGGTGGGCATGGACCCCGTGCGACCAAAGCTCAGATTTGCGCAGCCGCCAAAATCGTACGGGGGCGCACAATCCACCCCTCAGTCAATATACTGTGTCATCATGCACAGAGAGAACGTGAAATGCCCTGCACTGGGGTCTAGATTGTAGAGTTTAGAGTATCTGGTGCATATAGAGTGTACCCCCTGGTGGCCCGGCCAAGAGTAAGGACACTTTAGGGGTAGGTTTACACGATTCGGGTGAAAAAAGTCAACATGTACTCGCTAAATAGGTAAAGATCGATTAAAGAGCAAAAGTCGGTCACTGATTCAATTTGTTGGGATTTAAGGACAAATGCACAGTAAACTGCGGACTATCAAACCGTTGTATATCATTCTGATTATCAACTTTACATAGATCAAACTGATCCAAATTCGCGGATCCACAATTCATTTTTATACAACTTCATTCATATTTGTCGAGTTTGTTTATATTGGGTTCTAAATCTCTATGGCTCTGAAAATTATTTTGTTTCTTTCTAAAGACGTTTCTTTTGACTTATTCATTTCTGACTCTCACTTGTGGATGATTTACGCAGATCATCCAAAAGACCAACAGAAAATTTTGTAGAAAAAGTTAAATTTTCAACAAATAGTTGAATTTTCACTTTAGGGACAGGTTTGAACAAATCCAGGTTGAAAAATTCAACATGTACTTTCTAAATCTAAATCAGGAAAACATGATTGATTCAAGAGCAGAAAGTCGGTCACTGATTCAATTTATTTTCAAAACTGTTCAAAACTGTTTGGATTTGAGGACAAATGCACAGTAAAATCCGGAATATTAAACCGTTGTGTATCATTCTGATTATGAACTTTAGATCAAACTGGTCCAAATTCGCAGATCTACAATTCATTTTTGTACAACTTCATATTTGTTGAAATATGAATTTTTTTCTTTCTAAAGATATTTTTTTAGACTTATCTAGTTCCGACTCCCACTTTTGGGTGATTTACATATATCATTCGAAGAACAACGGAAAATTTTCAGAAAATGATGAATTTTCAACAAATAGTTGAATGTTCACATAGGGACAGGTTTGAACAATCCAGATTGAAGAATTCAACATGCACTCTCTAAATCTGAATTAGGTAAACATTATTCATTCGAAAGCCAATAGTCGGTCACTGATTCAACTTGTTAGGATTTGAGGATAAATTCACAATAAACCCCGTAATAACATACCGTTCCATATCATTCTGATTATCAACTATAGATCCACCTACTGATCCACATTTGCGGATGCACAATTAATTTTCATTCAACTTCATATCTGTTGAGTTTGCTTATATTAGACTCTAAATCTCAATGGCTCTGAAAATTATTTTGTTTCTTTCTAAAGATGTTTCTTTTGACTTACTCAGTACCGACTTCCACTTATGGATGATGTACATCATCCAAATACCAACGGCAAATTTGTTAGAAAACCTTGAATTTTCAACATAATAGATGAATTCTCAACAAATAGTTGAATCCTCATATTAGGAGTAAGTTTAGAAATCCAGATTGAAAAATTCAACATGTACTCTCTAAATCTGAATTGGGGAAACATTATTCATTCAAGACCAAAAGGTTGGCCACTGATTAATTTGTTAAGATTTAAAGACAAATGCGCAGTAAACTCCGGAATATCAAACCGTTTTATATAATTCTGATTATCAACCTTAGATAAAAATGACCCCATATTTGCGAATTCAAAATTAATTTTTATACAACTTCATTCATATATGTCGAGTGGCAGTTGTTAACATTCAGAAAAATATTTGTTTGAATCAAAAAAACATTCGCTTTACCCCATATCAAAGATAGAATTTGTTTAATTCAAATAAAATTAGTTTGAGATGAACAATGGTGTATTTTAGTCAAATAAATTTTATTTTGACCAAACTAATATTTGTTTTAATCAATAAAATATTTGTTAGAACTTATATCAAAGAACGAATTTGTTTCACTCAAATGAACATTTTTCTAAAACAAGCAATGTTTTATACAATTTTGAATTTCAGGGTTGACGGAAAATTCAAATTTTGTTAAATTGAGTTCTAAATCTCTATGGGTCTATAGAAGATTCACACCTTCCCAGAACCAACAGAAATTTTTTTATAAAACAGACAATTTTTAAATAATTTTAAATTCAAACATTTACTTTCAACCAGAAAAAAATCAATTTTTGACTAATTACATGGGGTTTAAACCAATTCGCTGAATTTTCAAAACCAAAAAAACAAATTTTCATCAAAATAGTGCATTTTCTACCAAGAAAGATTCTTCAGCCGAAAAAGAAAAAAAAATTAACCAAAAAGCCAAAAAAGCAAATTTTCTACACAATAGTTAAATTTGCAACCCGCAAATATGAATTTTCAACAAAAAGGTAATTTAAATGAAAAAGTTGCATTTTTGATCCAGAAAGTCGTAAATTTAACAAAAAATTGAATTCCACCACAAAGAATGACTTTCTAACCAAATGGTTGAACTTTTAACAGAACGATTAAATTATCAGCCTACTAATTAAATTTCAAAAAAGAAAATGAATTCTCAACAAAAAATACAATAGTAAGATTTTCAACCAGGAATAATGAACTTTAAACCAAAAATAGTTCGATTTTTGAACTAAGGGATACAATTTCTACCAAAAGAGATGTATTTTCAGCTAAAGTGATGAATCTGTAAACAAAACAAGGAATTTTTAACAAAAGGTTTCAATTCTCAATGGAGTGGTTCAATTTTCAGCCAAGAAGATTATTTTTAACCTAGATAATCATTTTTTAACCAAATAGATACATTTTGAAATAAAAAAGATTGAATTTTTATCAAAATAGACGAATTTTCAAGCCAAGCAGGCGAATTTTCTACAAAACAGCTCAATTTTCAACCAAAAAATATTAGTTTCCAACAAAGAAGTTAATTTTAAACAAAAAATTTCTTCTAATAAACTTAATGCATTTTTAACAATATGATTGAATTTCCAACCAAACAATAAAATTTTTAACCAAAAAAGATGAGTTATTAACCAAAAATATAATAGTAGACTTTTGAATCACTAAGAATCAATTTTTGAACAAAAAGTAGTTGGATTTTGAAACAAAGATAAAAAATTACAACCAAAATGATGAATCCTCTACTGGAACAGTTGCATTTTTAACAATATAATTAAATGTATAACTAAATAACATAATTTAAAAAAAATGAATCCTCAAATAAAAATATAATAGACTTTTGCATCAAAAGAATTAATTTTCAGAATAAATTTGAAGAAATTTTGCACACGATTGAAACCCGAAAAAACGTCTTCAAATTTATAAAAATGAATCATCGTGAAAGCATTAAATCCGTGATTAATTTTGATACAAAAATAGTTGAATAATATAATCTTGTATGCATCAATTATTCAATATCTTCCTTTAGATAAACAATATCCAGAGAAATTCTCTGTCCCATAATAAAGTACCTTCTGTTATTCTACAAAATGTAAAAAATTTAAATTATTGCGAAAAACACCCACTAAGATTGATTTGTCTGAAAATCCAATTTCACCGTTGGAATTGCAGTAAAATTTCAAGACATTAATCTTTTTGATATTTTGTTGTAAAGCTTTAAGGTGCTTCAAACAACTCGAGTTTTCGCCACATCCATAATACGTCTACAAGGATGCATTTTTTAATATAATATTTTTAACGCATAACTTGAGGGCAATATTGTACCAGTCTCGACATAGAGCTTTCCCCGAAAAATGATTTTGTTGCGGTTTTTTTTCGTAATTAAAAATTTAGTGTTCTTTGCGCCTGTAAAGAGCAGCAATCTGGCTATTGCGTATGCTTGGCTGCATTAATCGGGCTAGTTCGTCATAGTGTCAATACTCACAAAAATCTTCAAGTACCCTGTTTTCGTGGTTTAGAGAAATATATTAAAATACAATAATAATAATAAATAATATTATCCCTCAATAACCACACTAGTGCGAATTCGCACCTCGTAAAATTTTAGATCTCTGTAACTTCTGACCAGCGAGAACGAAGGGTCTCGCCCCACGACGACAAATATGCAGGTAACCTAGGCTAGTTGCTACCCAAAGGCCGCTTTCATTCGATTTAAAACTGCACAGTTAGCAAGACCGAAACTTTGAATAGGTGCGAATTCGCACTAGTGTGGTAGCGGCGTGTGTAAAGTCAGTGCCTGTGAAATTTGAATTTTCGTTTTTTTTCGCGACTTTAGTGAGTGGACTTGTATAAAATGTAAGTATTTCAACGTCTTTTGTTGCTTTTAACTTAAATTAATAAAATAATTAATGATTTATTCATATTTAAAAAAAATTTGGAATACAACTTTTTTTGTGCAAAACGTAAACTAATCTAAAGAAAATGTTAATTATTATTACAGAATGGCTCAACAACAACAAACGCATTATGATTTACGAAATTATAAAGCAGTTCGAGCATTAGATGTGGAAGAGGAAGCTGATCACGAGGAAGAGGGTCTCTGTTGAGACGAAAGTGGAGAGGAGTGTTCGTCCTTTCGGACAATGAAGTGAGCGATAATTTCACCGCCGCTTGTTTCTTATGTGCAAAAAAAAAACTCGTTTTGCTTTTATCTTCACTCCATCATAATGACAATATCGACCCAACATGCGACAAACCTCAAATCGTCATGTATTACAACAAAACCAAAGGTGCAACGGATGCTTTCGATCACAAGTATCATATATGCTTTCTCTGTTGCACGGCGCACACGAAGATGGCCTTTGAAATTTTTTTACAATATATTGCTCCAGACATCGATTAATTCTGCTGTTTTGTATAATCTGTTGGCAGAAAATCCTTCATTGAGCCGCGCAAAGTTTTTAAAATAGTTGGCTTTCGCTTTAATTCAACCACTTTTACAGCGACGTTTGGAGCAGCAAATCTTGCGTTTAACTACTAGGCGACTCATTGCTAAGGTTTTGGAAATAGATGAACAGGTCGCTCATGATTACACCGTCATTCGCGAGGAAAGTCGTGCTAAATGTGTACTCTGTGATTCGGAAAACACCGGGCGAACACGCATGAGGTGTAACAATTGCTTGCGTCGTATCTGTAACGAACACAGATGCGGATTGTGCATTGAATGTGCCGTAGGAATGAACTAACTGAATTTTAATACTATATTTTTCTCTTTTTGTGGAGTGAGTTCCATTTTATGTACGTTTTATTATAAAATACATCAATTTTATCCTGAAAAGAAATAGTTTACTCATTTTCTTCAACTCGAAATTACCCAATATTCAACCACTCCTAAAAAATCTCTATTTTCTTGTTATACTTTTGGCATATTTTTTTTATCAAAGTGTATACTTTCAACTTTAATTTAAAAAAAAAAGATTAATTTTGAGCGAATAGAAAAAAAATTGCAATTTTTTGGAAAAAAGACGATTTTTTAAAAATTTTGTTTTACATTTTCCGTATTTTTATTGTTAAATAATTTTTTTTTTTGTTTTAAACCATTTTTATCGAATTCCTTGGAAAATTCCGCACAAAAACTACCTATTTTACTTTAAATTTGGACTACTTACTTTCAAAATATTAAATATCAAAGATTGAAAATCCCAATTCGCACTAGTGTGGTTGTTACGTATGCTCAGTCGAAGTGTGGTTATTGAGGGTTATTAAGTTAGCCGTTAGCCATCACTGATTACTAATGAAAACTTCCTAAACAGAACTAAGGAGGATATTATACATTATTAAAAGATTATTATTATATAATAAGAATTTCTCGTAAAAGAAATATTTTTAAAAATAAACGTGCATGAATTCTTTAGAAAGCTTTTAAAAAAATTTAAGAAATATCTACTTTCCTAATTTATTATTATTTATTAATTGATTATTTTAAACTTTGCATTAAGCCATCACTGAACACTATTGAAAACTTCCTTACCAGCACTAAGAATGATATTATATATTATTTAAAAAAATATTATCATATATTATTATTTATTGTTATATTATACTATATTATCACATTATATATGTTTCTCTAGGCCACGAAAACAGGGTACTCGCTGATTTTTGTGAGTATTGAAACTAGACCAGGTGACTGCAGCCAGGCATACGCAATAGCCAGATTGTTGCTTTTTACAGGCACAAAAAAAACATTTTCAATTACAACAAAAGAACAATAAAAAGAACATATTCCGGGAAAAGCTCTTTGCTGAGGCCGGTATTTGCCTTCAGATTCTGTGGTAAAAATATTATATCAGTCAATTCATCCTTGTAGACGTATTATGGATGTAGCGAAAACCCGACTCGTTTGAAGCACCTTAAAGCTGATAAGAAAGTACTGGGTATCGTAGGTTTTAGCTAAAATGTATACTACATCATTTTTTCTTCAAAGGAAACAAATATTTTTGAAAGCATCTTCAATTTTTTTAATTTTATGTTTTTGCTATTATTTACGGACCACCCTAGTTCATGTATATATTTTATATAATTTATTTGTGCAATAGAGGAAGAGACAATTTGTGACAAAGTGCACTTGTTACAAGCTTCGCAGAGATTTGCGACCAAAGACCAAAGTCTAGAACTGATTAAATGGGTTTGAGTACCGCTTCAACGCTCTCAGGTCAAAAGGATTAATGTTTTTGTGCTCGTGTTTGCCACGGGTTTTGTATTTTGAGATAAGTTGAGAGGTTGTTGAATGAGAGCACTTCAGAGGATGGTTGAATTTGCAAGGAGAGTTCAGCTTTTTGAAAAAGAAAAAAGTAAATTTCACAGCTTCAGTAGTTACTTTTCATCACTTGTTAAATTTCTGAAAATCTTTTTAAATTCCTGTTACCGACACGATTCAAGGCTGTGATAACGTATTCAAAATTTTTTGAGCTCAAAAATAAACCTGAGAATGATTCATTTTTTTTTTTCTTTCAAGTGGTTTTTCCAAAAATTTAATTATTTTATTTTAAATACATATTTTTCACTATTAAAACAAAAACAACGCTTCTTTAAAAAAATTATTTATGACAAATTTGTATAGCTCATTTTTGTGTGAGCAACTTTTGTCCATTAAGTTTTGACATTTGACAAAAACGGAGGGGGGGGGGGGCAATGTTACACGAACCTAATACCTTCTCTGATGAGAACGTCAAAATGGTATCAAAACTCTTATTACGCATATAATTACATAATTACAAATTTCTCTTTAATTAGTCATTGATGTATTTATCCACTGACATTCTCATCATCACTTAATCACTTATAATGCCCCCTAATTCAACAACAGAGGGATGTAATTAATTAATTGGTTCTCTAACCACTTACTTAGTCACAGCAACTAAGTCGACCTGTTACTCAATCAAAGTAATTGAGCGAGTAATTAATTGCGTTACTACTACAACTATTCATCTGATTTCACATCTATATGATGCATTTCCAACCAAAAAGAATAATTTTATACCAAAAAAAGTCTAATTTTCAACAAAGCGCATACATTTCTAACCAAATAGTTGCATTTTCTACTAAAGAATTATTTTTCAACGAAAAGTCGGATGATTAAATTTTCAAGAACAAGATTAATTTGCTAGTAAAAAGAAAGGAGCTTCCAACAAAATAGTAAAATCAGCAAACTAAACAAATCAATTCAAATGGAAGAGTAGCATTTTTAAACAAAAACTATGAAAAACTCGGAACGAAAAATGTAATACTTGATGTTTCAACCAAAAAATATTTTTATTTTAGATCAATAACAGTTGACTTGAACTAAAAAATTTACAACAAATTAGTTGACTCCTAAAAAAAACAGACCAATGATCAAACTAAAAAGAGGAATTTTCAAGAAAAAAGATGAACTTTCAACCAAGAAACATTTTTCAGTCAATAATGAAAGAAAAATCCAATTCAAAAAGTTGAATTTTCCACCCAAAAATATGAATTTTTAACAAAAAAATTGATTTTTAAAACCAAAATATGAATTTTCTACCAAAATAATTGAATTTTAAACAAACCAAAATAAGAGTTTTCAACAAAATATAAATGAATTCTCAACTAAAAAAGATAAATTTTCAAGCCGAAATGAAATAGTTATATTTTCAGTTTAAAAAAAATCTGTGGTTAATTCTATACCAATCTATTTAGATTATTAAATTTTCCAAACAGGAAAAGAAAACAATACAGAATATTCAAATGTATCTATAAATTGACTAAATTCAAAATATTCCTTTTTACAAAATTCTTTTGATAAAAAAGGAAGAAAAAAAAGGATTTCTTACAATAAAATTGAGGTAAAATTATTTAAATTCAATTTAAAGAAATCTTAAATTATTTATAAGCAACCCCGTAGATTGGAAAGAATCATGAGTTTAGTGTCTCTATTCCAAAATTCTTTGAATTCAGATGGAAATGAAGTTCATTTTATCTTGAATAATTTTCGCAAAAAGCTAGAAAAAGATTCATAATCAAAAAATAAAATTCAAAACAATCTAACTTTTCTGCTCATTAGAGACAAAATAACATAATGAAAAAAGAGGGGAAAAAGGGGAAAATTCAACCAAAAACCAACCTCTCACTTTTAATGAATTTTCATCTTAAATTTTTTTCTTAACAAAGTAGTCAAATTTTTACTCGAATAGTTGAATTTTAACACAAACGATCAATCTTCCACCAAAGACGACCAATTTTCAACAATATACATGAATTTTCAACTAATAAAGATTAATTTTTAACGAAAAATAGGATAGTATAATTTTTAGTACAAAAATTAATTTTCAAACATAGTTTTCAAAAAAATAATGAATCTACAATTATAACAAAAATTAACCAAATGGTTGAACGTCCAACCTAAAAAATTAATCTTCTACCAAAAGAAGACAAGTTTCCAACAAAATACATGAATTTTTAGCTAAAAAATATCGATTTTCAAGCAAAACGAATTATTTTCAACCAAAAAAAAGAAGAAATTTTTAACAAAATTTTGAAATTTTCAGTTAAAAAATTAATTTTCAAGAAAAAATGTAATAGTTGATATTTCTACATGAAAAATTTTATTTTAACGAAGGAAGATTAATTTTCAATATTTGAATTTTTTACCAAAATACTTTAATTTTCAACCAAAAATTTTTTTTTTAAATTTCAATAAAAAAGTATGAAGTTTGCGAATTCATCTTTTTTGGTAAAAAATGCAACTATTTAGTTGAAAATTAATCTTCTGTGATTGAGATATCAATTATTTCGTTGAAAATTCGTCTTTTTCGTGAATTAACTCTTTTTTATTTAAAATTAAATTTTTTTTCTGGTGGCATATGAACATTATATTTTTTGTTGAGAATGCATATTTTTTAGTAGAAAATGCAAATACTTGGTTAGAAGTTCAACCAGTTTTTTTGAAAATTACTTTTTTGGTTGAAAGTGGAACTATTTTGTTGATAATTCGTCTTTTTGGCAGAAAATTGATCCTCTTGATTAAAATTTATGTTTTTGTTTAAAATTAATCTATTCTGGTTAACAATTATACCATTTTGTTGAAAAATCATCTTTTTGATGAACTTCACTGCTTTTAAATTTAAATTGAAGTCTTTTTAGCTGAAACTTAAATTTACATATTTTTCTGTAGGAATTCATTTTTTGGGAGAACATTGAATTACTTTGTTGAAATTTTAACTACTCTATTGAACATTCACTACTTTGGTTATTATTTGTTTTTGAGATATTTGAAAATATTTCTCATTTACAATTATAATCCTTTTTGGTTGACATATCAATTAAGTATCACATTTTATTACATTTTTAATTGTGAATCGATCTGTCTGGGCTAAAAATTCAACAATTGGGTTAAAAATTGCCGTTTTCGTTCAAATATTGAATTAGGGTATCTAAAATCTTCAAAAGTCTCTCAGAATTTTCTCAAGCATATCATGAAGTTTATATTCCTAGAAAATTCAGAAAGAAATGAAGTTTAAAAATAAGCAGTTGTTCGAAATTTGTATTTTGTGTTAAAAATTATTTTCCTCTTCAAATTGAAAAACTACACTTGCGTGATTAATGATGCTAGTTAATCAAAAAATTCTTTTATTTCAATTATAATTTAACTATTTGGATTCAAAAGTATTCAAAATACGTAAAAATGTTTCATACCTCAATTAAATTTGATTTTATTGCTGTACCTTTTATATCCAAAACGTACATGCACTAAAATTATACTGACACTTGTAAATGATGAAAACAAAAATTCATTGAAGCTAAAACAACATGTCGCAGTAAATTTCGTTAAGTGTACAATATTTCGTGCACTTGAATAATTTTCATTATATGCAACGTACACATATTATACGTTACGCATTTCGCGACGAAAGTGGTTTTCCGCCGGATGTAATCGCAAGTGACACGCGAAAAGGAAAAATGGTCACACCAGATGTGACCACAAATTTCTTAAAAATATATAAAATAAGATAAATATTCAAATTTTTATTCATCCCCTTAATCTGTGCCTTTTTCAAAACGGTATTCAAATCTCATTTGGACATCTATGGAATTTCATAAAATTAGAGATCGTGAAATTCAAGCTCAATGCAATTAGGGACCCTTTCAAAAAAAATTCCCCGATAAAATCCATTTTACCAAAAACCCCTATTTGAACCAGTAGCCGGAGCCCAGAGGGTAATTAGGGCAGATTTTCACATTTTCTGTACGTTTGATAGATTGGTGGAATTTTACCTTATACTATTTTAATTAAATCTACGAGGTGAAATTAAATTTTAATTTAATTTGAAATTAAATGCAAATAATAATAGACTATTCGAAATTCAAAATAAAATTAAAAAGGTGATATTAAAAATTTTTTTAAGTGGCTGAGGGATTTTGAATAGAAATTCATTTACAGAGTCATTAAAAAGTATTTATAAAAAATGTAAACTGCGTTATCAGGACATTCCAGGCAGCTTTTTTAATATGAAGATGGAAAATGGTCCATAAAATGCTGAGGAGGTATATTACTTCACACGTATGAAAAATATAATAAAGTGGAAAGGTTTAAATTCAAATTTATGTTTTATCTATTCTAAAGTATACGGGTGAGAATCGAAAAGTTGGAATCATTCGATTTTGAATTGAACAGATAAAAAAGTATTTCAGGTCAACATGAAATAATGTTTATATTTAATCGCAAACTTTTGATATAAACCGGTTCAAATATTGTTAAAGTCATCATGACAATTTTATATCTGCATTTTGAATCTTAAAATATGAAAATTATAACTTGATTAATATTATTTTTATAAATACAATTTATCAAATAAATAATTGTCAAATTGATATTGTTATTCTATGGATTTTTCACGCCCCAAGTTTTTATATACAAGACTTGAAATTGATTAAAAATCTAGCTAAAAATTGAAACGTTTATGAAAACAGTTGACTTTCAAACCCGAAAAGATGAATTTTCATTTTCAAATAAATAGTTAAGATTTCAAGCCAAAAAGCGATTTTTTTCATACAGTTGATTTTTAGAGCGGAAAGTTTAATTTTCAATGGAAAATCTAAGTTGTCAAAAAAATAGTTGAACTCTTAACCAAATAGTGGAATTTTTAAACTATAAGTATGAATCTAATAAAAAAAATGTAATAGTTGATATTTCAACCAAAAAAGATAAATTTTCAATCAAGAAGATATTTTTTTACCAAAACTGAAAAAATGTATACTTTCAGTAAAAAAATCATTTATAACAAAAAAAAAACGTTAATTTCTATAAAAAAGTTTAATTTTTATCCGGAAATGCATTTTTAACTAAAAATCATGAAATTTCCAAACAAAAAATTAATTTTAAACTAAATAGTTGATTTTTGCGCCAAAAAAGAAAGAAAGTTCCTCTAGAGAGTTAAACTTTCCAGAAAAAATACTAATTTTTTATAAAACAGTTGAATTCTTAATCCGAAAATATGAATTTTCAACAAAAATTTTTATTTCCAAAAGGAACGAATTTCCAAAAAACAATTATATCTTAAATCATTTTTCACCCAAGTAGGTGAATTAAAAATTTTTTTAAATCGATTTCAAAGAAACAGTTGAATTTTCAAACAAAGAAAATTAATTTTCATTAAAAAAGTCACGTTTTTATTAAAAAAAGATTACATTGATTCTAAAACAGATGAACTTTTGAACCAAAAAGTTGAATTGTCAAAAATAAAAATTATTTTTCAACCATGAAAGATTTCAGTGAAATTTCAGAGCCAAAAAGGCGAATTTTCAACAAAACAGTTGAATTTTTAACAAAAAGAATGACTTCGGCAGAAGAAGGAAACTGTGAAAAATGAATAAACAGAATTTTTTTCGCTAACCATTTATAAACAACGAGCAAAATCTTAATCTTGTAAAATTTTTAATATATAACTGTTTATAAACTAATAAGACAATTAAAAATTAAAATTTTGAATTTTAAATTAAAATTTCAAATTAAAATTTTAAAATGAAATCTAAAAAATTGAAATTTATTATCCTTGACAGTTATTTAAAATCCTTCCTAACAGAAATTCTCTGATTTTTGTAAGGTTTTTTCCAAAATCCCTGTATTTCCCTGAACAAAAAAATTTCCTGACATTAGGATGGGCTGAAAAAACTCAAAAAGATGAAAAGTTTCTTTGTGGCATTTCAAGTGAAAAAAAATCAAAAAATTTCTGACTATTGGGCAAGTCGATTGAAAATTATCAAATTTTCAATTTATTAAATTTTCTGTACATGGAAGAAAAATTTTCAATTTTTTGGGGATATAGTTTATGGAAGTAAAAGGAATGCGTAAAAAAATGGTTGTATGAAAGTTGAAAGTATGTACGTGTTCCTTTAGTTTATTAAAAAGAGCATCCAAAAATAAGAAATAAGAAAATAAACAATTTTTCAAACTTCAGGTACAAATTAACAAAATTGTATTTTTCGTCATTTTTTGAAATATTAAATTTCGACGAAAAATTTTTTTCTTATTTTTTGAAATATTAAATTTCGACGAAAAATTTTTTTCTTATTTTTTTCCGTTTAAGGTTAGTCACATTCATAAACTTTACCTGAAAAAAGTAGTTTAAAAGAAATTTTTTTCTGTACACGAAAAATTTGAAACTGAAACCTTTCAGTGCCATTACCAATAAATCTAATAATTTTTACTTTTTTTGGCTCACTCTAATGAACTCGACATTCTCCACTTTTTCATCTTCACCAATGTATAAATCTGAAGAAATAGAAAAAATACATTGAGGAGTCAGAATATGGTACTGAATTTAAAGTAAAAATGTGTCCATTTTTTGATAAAACTTTTCAGGAGTATTGAAGAGACTTTCTGGAAGTTTCATTGGCGAGAGTCTCTCCCAGGACGCTATCTCCCGAATCCTATTTCCGGAACTCTATCCATTTCAGAAAACTATCGGGTGCAATCGTTTACACACATGTGGCCACATGTGCACGTTCTTGGTGTAAATGTGAAAAAACAAAGGAGAAGTATTCTCCTATTCTGTATAATAAATAAGAAGGGCAGCCAATAGTGTCTGCAATAAATTTGTTAGAAACAAAATCGAGGACAATTGAAGAAATAAATTTTGCAGTGGCAGGAAGTCATTGCGAATTACAATAAAACCAGGGTGTCTAGCGTTTCTTAAAACAAAATATTTCAGGACTTTTCCAGGACAGAAATATACATTTTTCCAGGTACTTTTTCACAGTAAAAAAATACTTTCCACGAAACATAGTAGAAATTGTAGGTCTAGTTTAACTGAAAAAGTGTCATATGCGAAATTTTTCTTACGCCCCTAAAATCTGATTTTATGGAACAAAAAGTTTTTTTTTTGCATTTTTCATTTTATCACGGTGAAACTTCATGACGCTACAATAGATAATATTCAAAGTTTCTCTTTTTTCAGGGTTAAAAACAAATTAATGAAACTTTTGAAATTCAATATTTTTTTGCTGTTTATAATTGAGCTAATTTAGGTTTATTTGCAATGAAATAATGAAATTGTCAACAAATAAGTTGATTTTTTAACTAAATTTTTGAGTTTGCAACCAACAAAGATGAATTTTCAACTAAAAATTAAATAGTTGGTATTTTAACAACAACAAAAAAACGAAATTTCGATAAAATATTTAAATTTTCAACCAAAGACTTGAATTAAAGAAGAATCAACAAAATTGTTCAATTTTCAACGATATAGTTCAACGTTTTACCTGCAAAGATGAATTCTTAACCAAAACGACGAATTTTCGACAAATAAAATTAATTTTCTACCAAAAAATGACAAATTTTCAAAAAAATAAACCAATTTGCAAACATATATTAACATAGGTTTTCATCCGAATAGTTGAATTTTCTACTAAAGACGATAAATTTTCATCCAAAAATGGGATAGGTAAATTTTCAGTTCAAAAAATTAATTTTCGTAGAAAAAAAAGGATTTTCAACAAAAAAGTTAAGTCTTCAGCCAATATAATAAATTTGAAGAAAAACAGTTTAATTTTGAATCAAGTAGTTGAATTTTCAATTAGAAAGATTTTTCATTTCTACCAAGAGGTGAATTTTTAATGAAAAATTTAATAGTTGAATTTTCGACTAAAAACGATCAATTTTCAACCTAAAATGGAATAGTTGAATTTTCAATTTAAAAAATTAATTTTCATACAAAAATAAAGTTTTGTCAAGTAATTGAATTTTTAATAAAGAAAATAAATTTTCCAATAAAAAAGATATGTATTTAGAATAAAGAAACGAATTTTCAATAAAATAGTTAGATTTTTTATGTTAAACCAAATAGTTTAACTTTTAACCTACAAAGATGAGTTCTTAACCGAAATGACGAATTTTCAACAAAGAAAATTAATCTTCTACCAAAATTTTTAACTAAGAATGATTAATATTCAGTAAAATAGATTCGAACTAAATAGCTGAATTTTGAACCGAAGAGTGGAATTTTCAACTAAATTTATGAATCTGCCATTCTGCAACCAAAGAATGAATGTTTAATAAAATAGGTCAAATTTTATCGAACAAAAAACCAATTTTCTACAAAACAGTTGAATTTTCAATCCGACAATGTTAATTTTCTACCAAAGAGACGAATTTTCTAATCAAAAAGACGAATTTTCAACAAATAAAGATTTTTCAGCCAAGACAGGAAAAAATGTCAAAGAAATTGTTGAACATTCAAGCCAGAAGACATTCAACCAAAAAATATTAATTTTCAACATAAAAGTTCATTTTTAACCAAAAATTACAGTTTTATTCAAAAGAGAGAAAATTTCCACCAACAGGATTAGTTTTCTATCAATAAAGACCAATTTTTGAGCCAAAAAAAAAGATTAAATTTCAGCAAAAAAAAAATAGAAAAGTTACATTTCTAGGTTAAAAAATTGATTTTAAATGAAAAAAAGAATTTTCAGCAAAATATTTAAATTTTCAAACAAAGAGATCAACCCTCAAACAAATAAATATTGAACAAAGTGGTTCAATTTTTACCCAAGTGATTGAATTTTCAATTTAAAAAATATCAATTTTCAGCCAAAAATAGTTACGTTTTTAGTTTAAAAATTATTTTTCAACGAAAAATAGGCATTTTCAACCAAAAAGATGAATTTTCTACCAAAAAATATGAATTCCCAACGAATAATGTAATAGTAGATATTTCAAATAAAAAGTATGACTTTTTAATAAAAATTCCGATTGCAGTTTCGTGATTTTCATCGTGATAAAATAAACAGTCTCTTGTGAAAAAAGTAATCTTTTTTCGTTCAGCAAAGAAAAAGTTAAAAAAAACTATTTTTTCTTTGAAAGAACAAACATTCAAGAACCACGAGCAAATTTCAAGGACTTTTCCAGGTTTTTTCCAGGTAAAAACGAATTCCGTGACTCTTCCAGGTTTTCAAGGATTTCCAGGACACTAGACACCCTGATAAAACTCTACGATTTTCTGTATGAAAAATAATAGAAAATAATAGAAACGTGCCTGAGTTAGCATTATTTATTTTCTTATCAAGTTTGCTGTTTTCAGTTTGTTTATCTATTATTAAAGATTAAGAATTTTGTGCACCATCAATTTTGCCAATAAAAATTTCCAAATGTATTTCATCATACAATTTTTTTTTGAAATATTAAAAAAAATTGTTGATTGAAGCGAAAATTTTAATTTCAAATGATTTTTCATTATGAGGAAATAATTCTGCTATTAATATTTTTCTATCCTACTATAATTTTTAAATATTTCCACACTTTTAAACAAATTAAAAAAAATAAAATAATGAAAAAAACTTAGATATAACCTCAATTTACGGAATGTATAAGCTTTTTATGAATTTTTTAAGGTTTCAAGAGAATGAACAAAATTTCGTCAAATTCGCGGGAAAATAAAAAATGATTTTCAGTTACATAAAACCAATACTTGAAAAATAATTGAAAGTATTTCCTAAGGTTTCCAAAATTGTCCAAAATTTTGAAGAATGTTGTAGAAATTTTAGGAAGAATTCGAATAATCTTGAAAGTTATTTAGACGCTTCAAAAATCTTTAAAAATAATTTGAAATTCAAAAAGACTTTATATATTTTTAACAAAATGTAAGTATTTTTTCAATTTTTTCCGAATGTAATACAAAAATTCGAGTCATTTCAAAAGATTTTTAGGAATTTTGGAAGTTTTGAAAAAATTTTTAATATTTTTGAAAAGATTTCCCGAAATGTATGAAAAAATTATAATTTCTTTCAAACATGTGAAAGTTCTACAAATCTTTCAAACAGACACGCAATTT
>CAKNXH010002316.1:157993-274408 GCA_932178445.1 Andricus quercusramuli
TCGAATTACTTTTTTTTATTAATAATACCAAGGCTACATCTAAAAACATTGTAGAAGTTTCTCAGTGAGTCCTTAATTCTTTAGGAGTCGTTAGCTCTATTTTTGTAAGTTCCCATGAAAAGGCAGTAAATTCTCAGTTCCTAAAAATATGACCCAATTTCCAATATCGCTATATGCCACTTTTATTTCATTTTAACGCAATTACTGTTTTTCAAATAACTTTTGCAATATTTTTAATCCCCCACTAAAGTGTGAAGTATGGCGCACGATTATGGTGCTTTTACTTTATGAGCACTCTTTACTACCTCGGTTTCAAAAACTATTCAACGAAACCAATGTAGTTTAAACTCGTATTACATTTCATCCAGTTTTATTTGATTCAAAAGTACTTTAAAATAATAAAATTGAATAGAAAAATGTAAAATCCGCTTTGTGCTAAGAGAAGCGCTACTAAAAAGTTATTTAAAAAAATTATTATCATTATTATTAATATTATTAATACAATATTTCTTCTGGGTCACTGTTAGTATTGTAATATTTTCTGAGGCAAGTTAGTATCTATATTTTATATTTCACTTGAATTAATTTTATTTTTATTATGAGGAAAGACATAACTATTATATCATTGAGTGTACTGGAATAAGTTCAATAGTTTCTCTTGGTCTTTATGGATTAATATGAGAGCACTAGGCAAATATAAATTTTCTACTCTTTTCTATTTACCTTTTGATCATTTTAAAATCGAGTTTTTTGTTAGAAAATGAATCTTCTATTTCGAAAATTTATTTTCTGGTTCAAAATTCATTTCTTTGGTTGAAAATTGATCTATTTATATTTTTTTATGAGCGAATTTAACTGTTCAATTTTTGTGTGTAAAATTCGTTCCTTTTTATTAAAAATTAATTTTTCCAACTGATAAATCAATTATTTCATTTCTGTTGAAGATTTGTCTTCTATAGTTGAAAAATGCGATATTTGGTTAAAAATTCGCCAAATTTTGGTAGAAGTTTCATCTTCTTGGTTGAAAATTAAATTTTACGCAAGAAATCTGAAAATTCAACTGTTGAATTTTCGTTCGAAAATTAATTTTTTTTTTACTAAAAATTGACGTACTTCATTTTTCTATAGGAAATTAATATTCTTGGTGGAGAATTTATCTATTGGGTTTGAAATGCAATTCTTTGGTAGAAATTAGAAAGTTTTACTGTTTTGTTGAAAATTCATTTTTTTATTGAAAACTTATTTTTTAACTGAAAATATAAGTATTATATTTTGTTTTTATTGGAAATTCATATTTTTCTGTTAAAAACTCTAGTAATTGGTCGAAAACTACTGTATTTTGATCAATATTGATTTTTTTGTTTAATTCATGTTTTCTGATAAATGTTCCTTTTTTTTGTAAGAAAATTAATCTTCTTGGTTGAAATTGTTCTCTTTGGTTGAAACCCGCTTTCTTCGGTTACAAATTCGCTTAATTTTATTGAAAATTAATTTTTTGTAATGAAACTTAACTATTTTTATTAAAGATTTATCTTTTATGGTTTAAAATTGGTCAGAGTCTGAGAGAAATTTAATAACATAAAAGTATAATTTTTCAACAAATAAGTTAATTTTTTACCAAAAATAGTTGAATGTTCAATCAAAAAGGAGAAATTTTTTACTGTAAAAAAGATAGAAATACAAGGCAAATAAATGTCTGATAAGAATAATAATAAATAATATATCAGGGTGACAGCAAAACTTAATTTTTAAATTTCCTAACTTTTCCCTAAACCATTTTTCATTTTCTCGCACCATTAATATTCAAAAACCAGAATTTTAATTGTGCAACATTTTGAACGTAAAATTTTTCATAAGCGGAATAAGACAATTTCAAATTAAAATACAAAAATTTCAAATCTATTATCTTTGATAGTTATTTTAAGTCTCTCTAATAGATATTTCCAAATTTTTTCAAGTTTTTTTTAATCCTTGGCTGACTCAGACAAATAAAATTTCCTTCCCTTTCCCTGATTTCTAAGATTTTTCCCTGACCTTCGACCCTGCTTTATTCTTATTGAAAAATTATAGCATATAAAAATATAAGAAATTAAATAAAAATTAATAAACTAATGTTGTCAAAAACTCGATAGAGAACAACCAATTCAAAATTAGACTCCAGCAGAATAAGAATCGCCATGCTTAATCTTTAAGCATGGACGTGCGGTCACACAGACCGCACGTCCATGGTATCGTTAAAAAATTGTATTTCTGTTGAATTCGTTTCAAGACATTCAAAACGCGGCCGTCACATAAAAATTTTACGTCCCCATTATCCCTCATTTGAGCAAAAAGTGACAAATTAGTATGGACGTATGGACGTGGGTCTCCGAGACTGCACCATGCTTCTGATAAGTGGTTCGCTCTTTTTATATGTTAACTTCTTCAATTGTGATCGCCTTAATTTGAAATTATTAAAGTTTAAACTTCCAAATTTCAAAATTGTCTATTTGAGAAGGTTCTAATTTCAAATTGTCATTCATAAAAGTTCTTAAAAGTTCTTTTAGTGTAGCGAGAAATGAGTAATCTTATTTGCAGTGAAAAGAAATCAAATCCATCCAGGTTCATTTTTCAAAAATATATCTTGAGCGGCTACTGATAGAAACCGTAATCTGCTTTTCATCGGAAAAACTTTTGTGAAAGAAAATTGTCAAAGGGAAAAGGAAGTGGAATGCTTTACACTTCTGGTGTGAAATTGTGAAAGAGATTTATATTGAATTTGCAGGCGATATCAGTTTGATCCTGAGTCAATTGTTAACTGCTACTTTTCATAGAATTTTATTCAATTTCCATCGTATGAAGCCAGTCATTTATTTATATTTTCTGATATGAAGGAACATAAAATTTATTTTGCGTATTTTTCGCGCGCAAGGTTGACTAATGTTCTCCTGGAGAAATCGACCGATTAATACATATATCTTCGTCTTTCGGCAGGCAGCGCAACCTTTAAAAGGTTTCTGAATTATCTACTTTAGTTCTGATAAAATTTCTCTCCTGGAAACTTGAACACTGAAACTTAACTTCTTACCTTTCGTTAAACTTATAATCTTTTATAATTATCTCCAATCGCTCGTGAACCTATAATCTTTCTGCAAACTTCGAGAACTTCAAGAAACTTCAATTTCAGAAAGGAAACGTCTTTTTGCCTTTATAAATTATTCAATTAAATTGATTCACAGTATTCTGACGTTACTTTAACTAGAGAAGAAGCCGAAAAGAAATATATTTTGAATTCTACCGATAGCCGACTTCACAGTCCAAAATACTCTAAAAACAAGGGAATTCAGGAAATTTTTAACGAAAATAGGAAAATCAGTTCTTTTAAATAAAATTAGTCTTGTACTATATTGAACTTAATTTGCACTGCTTTAGATTCCAAACACTTCAAGTAAAAATATTACATTTTCAACAAAATAGGTGAATTTACATGTAAAAAATATACATTTCCAACCAAAAATGAAATAGATTATTAGTTTGAAAAATTAATGTCCAACAAAAGCGACTTTCTAACAAAATAGGTTTAATTTTCAACCTGGAAGATTAATTTTAAACAAATGAAAATTCTATCAAATAATTCAATTTTCGACTAAGATGATGCGTCTCCATAACAAAAAATTAACAAAATAATGAATTTTTCAAGCAAGAAGTTGGGTTTTCAACACAAAAAAAAAAAAATTAATTTTCGACTAAGAAGATTAACATTTTAGTAGAGAAAATAATATACTTCCAAAAAAATAGTTACAATTTCAAGATAAATTTCCCACACAAAAAATGGAATAGTTAGATTTTGAGTTAAAGAAGTTATTTTTTAACTGATTTTTTAACGAATTTTAGAAAAAATAGTTAAATTTTCTATAGAATAGAAGAATCTTCAACTAAAATAACGAATCTTCATTGAAAAAAATTTCAACAAAGTAGTTCAACTTTCAACTAAGAAGATTATTTTTCTACAAAAAAAATTCCACATGGTAGTTAAATTTCCAACTAAAATGATGCTTTACCAACCAAAAGTGGAATTTTCATCCAAAATAAATTAAACGAATTTTTAAGAAAATAGTTCAATTATCCATAAAAGGGAGGAATTTTCAACTAAAATGAGTAATCTTCAACCAGAAAAAGTAAAATTTTCACTAATTAGTTCAGCTGTTAAGCAAGTAGATGTATTTAAAAAAAATGCAAACAAAAACAATCACTTTCTATGAAAAATAAACTAAATTTTCAACAAAATAGTTCAATTTTCCACCAAAAAGATTAATTTTTGACCAAGAAGATTAATTTTCTACCGAAAAAAGACGAATTTCCAACAAATGACATAAATGTTCACCTAAAAGAGATGAATTCTACATCCAAAATAGAATCGTATAGTTTTCAGGTAAAAAATTAATTTTCAACTGACAAAAACGACTTTTCAAGAAAATGTCTGAAACTTTTACCAAAGTGATGAATTTCAAGCTAAAGTTATGAATTTTCCACCAAAGATAAATTAATTTTACGCAAAGCAGTTCAACTTTCAAAGAAGATTAACTTTATACAGACAAACAGAAATGTAACCAAAAAGACGAATTTTTTATCAAAAAGGACAAAGACTCAACAAAAGACATAAATTTTCTTACTAAAAAACGATAAATTGTAATCCAGGAATAGAAAATTTAAGTTTTCAGTTAAAAAATAGTTGAATTTTTAACCAAGAAGGATAATTTCTTATCAAAATGGTCGATACTTCAACATAATTAAATTTTCAATCAACTAATACTATTTTAAATAAAAGAAGGATACATTCTCAGCCAAAAATATATCAGTTGATTAGTCAACCGAAAAGAATGAACTTTTTCACATTGTAAATAAAAAAAATGGATTTTCTTATTGGGTATTGAAATTGCTACTTTTTCAATGGAAAACCGAAGAAAAGGGGAAAAGAAGGGACCAAACTTTTTTCAAAGAGAAAAAGTTCTTTTTTTTTTGTCGAAGTTTAAAAATTTTTTTTCACGATAAATGAGAGCTCTTATCTTATATTCCTATAATAAGAACTCTTCAGCTGTTCTCCCTATTTGTGATAAGAAGAAAATAATCTCCTTTCACAGAAAGTGGATAATATTCAAATGCGGTAATGCAATAAAAATATGAATTTTCTCAAGTAAAGTATTCACTCTATCGCGAAATCTGAGTGCATTTGAGAGGCAAGATCGAATCCGATAGTGTAAAACTCGGTCTCGAACTAGCTGAGAAGAAAAGCGGCAGCCGGACGGAAACCCCGAGGCGACTGATTTCCGGGAAACTGCCGGGTGCGCCGGAATTAAGGGTCGACTCGATGACTCTTGGCTGCCGCTGGGGCAAATTAATTCCCATTTACGTGAACACGCTCAAATGCACCGTAGAAATGTCCTCGAAACTGGAGGCAAGTACCTTATTTCATCTACATGCGAGTCGCGAGTTGCACTGAGTTTCGCCAACTTTTACTTAATTACCCCTTTTCCCACCCCTCTTGCACCCTGCATAGCTTTATGCAAAAATTAGTCAATGTAGGCGACACTCACCTACAAACAAGGATTTCGTAGGATTTCGCATATTTAATTTCACTTTTCCATCCCTAATTCCTGCCACATCAATTTCTCCTCCCCTTATTTCATTCTCTTTTTTACCCATCACCCCCTTTCGTGCTTTCGTCACTCTACTTTCCCTTCCTTCTCCATCTATCCTCACTCCTACTTCCTCACCTTTGCTTCCCCTCCCCTAATTCACATCCTTCATTAACCCCCTCCTTTATTTACCCGCACCACTCCCTTTTCCTTATCTAGCCACCTTTACTCCCTACCCTCATACTCCCCCTCCCCTAACTTCTCCCAACCCTCGCTAGGCCTTCCGGGACAAAAGAATAACGGATGGATGGACACCTGACCTCACTCCTTCCCTCACACTACTTCCCCACACTCCGCCATATACCCTCACTCCTATTCCCTATTCCTTGCTTCCCCCTTCCTTATTTCGTATAACCTACTCCACCTCTCTTTACTTCTCCTTAACCTCCCGGGAAAAAAGTACGACCGATGGATGAACACCTCTCCTCTAAACACCTCACATTATTTCCCGTCCCTACCCATCTCCTCTCACCGCTACTAATTTCGTATAATGAATTTCTCATAATCGCTTCCCCTACTTCCTAATAACCCCCTTGCCTACTTTCCCGCTCCTACTTCCACTCCCTCACTTGACTGCGCTCACTAACTACTCCTCATACACCCCCGCCCCTTCCTAGCCGTTCCGGGGAAAAAATACGTACAGACATCCGACCTCACCCTCCCTCTACTTCCTTCACCCTACTTATCCTCCCTACTCATCTCCCATCATCACACCTTACCCACTCCTCTTTCCTCTTATCCTCTAGCTTACTTTCCATCTCTTACCCTACTCCCCCGTCCCTAACCCAACCTAACTTCTCTCCTACTTCTCTCCTAACTATTCTGAATAATTCAAATAAACATCCTCAAGAAATGATTTATTTTATAACTCCATATTTTTAATATACCAAAAACCTTCTCTGAAGGCCAGTTTTTGAGAAAATCTAAGGCAAATGCGTTTTTAGCTATTTCTAAATTAAATAATGTAGGGCGCGAAATTCACGTTTTCCTCGTAATTCAAGATGATTATATTGCAAAAAATTCACTTCTGCCTATCTTGAGCGGCAACAGCTTTTGCTGTGCAAGCGCTCGCTAAGCAGTTCTTATTATCCGGGCAAATGCGCGCACATCAAAACCCTGATATCGCTCAAGGTAGGCGGCGAGAAATGATAATTTTTAGGGTTTCATAACCCAAGAAGAAACCCTCATAGCTTCGGTCGGCATTTGTCAGTCTTTTGCACGTTCTCTAACAAGACTCGAGTCGAGATTCGAGACAAAACTCTAGACGAGATTCGAGACGAGATTCGAGAAGGGATTCTAGACGAGATTCGAGACAAGATTCGAGGCGAGAATCAATACGATAACCGTGACGAGATTCGATACGAGATTCTTGACGAAATTCGAGACGAGATTTTAGAAGAGATTCTAGAAGGGATTCTAGACGAGATTCGAGACGAGATTCGAATACGAGATTCGAGAAGGGATTCTAGACGAGATTCTAGACGAGATTCGAGGCTGGAATCGATACGAGATCCGTGACGAGATTCGAGACGAGATTCGAGACGAGATTCGAGACGAGATTCTTGACGAGATTCTTGACGAGATTCGAGGCGAGAATCGATACGAGATCCGTGACGAGATTCGAGGCGAGAATCGATACAAGATCCTTGATGAGATTCGATACGAGATTCTTCACGAGATTCGAGACGAGATTTTAGACGAGATTCCAGAAGGGATTCAAGACGAGATTCGAGACGAGATTCGAGACAAGAATCGAGACGTGATTAGAGATATGGTTATATGAGAGGTAAAGGGGGGAAGGTGGCGAGAGGATAGGGAGAGGGGGTCGGAGGGAAGACATGAAAGACAGTATAGGCCCTTCAAATAGGCATATTCAGAAACGAAAAATCTAG
Source organism: Andricus quercusramuli (assembly GCA_932178445.1). Classification (NCBI taxonomy): domain Eukaryota; kingdom Metazoa; phylum Arthropoda; class Insecta; order Hymenoptera; family Cynipidae; genus Andricus; species Andricus quercusramuli. The sequence goes on from CAKNXH010002316.1 coordinate 165,561, forward strand.
AAATCAAACTATCAATTCTTAATTAAATTGATAAATCGATTTCCAATAACCGTCCAAAATAGTAAATAAGCGCGTCTCAGTCTTAAAATAAAAGCGATTTCGTTGAATGAACTTATAATCTAGAAATAAAATTCTTAATTTTTGATTAAATTGAAAAATAGATTTTATAGAAAATTTTTGTCTCCCCTGAAAATAGGTCAAATGTGGGTTGGTTCCTTTTGCTGTGTTAAATTTTAAATGACTCTGTTATTTGCCTTATAAGGACTTAAGCTACGTCAAAACAAACTACTAGCTTCTGCAATCAAAGCTTTGAAACGAAGCTCGCTTCCTAGTTATTGTCGGAGAAACTTTCATAATTAGATGCTTCTTCCATGTATAGTGACGGAGTAGCACAGTTAAACTTAATTTCAGAAAGAGTTTATGTCATGATCAAATAAAAAAAGGTTTGCAAAATTTCTCCATATAGTCAGAAGTCATGCCTTTATTACAGAAAATGTTCAAAAATATGAATTTGTTATAAAAAATGTCGTATGCGCCAAGGGGGAAGGTGAGCCGGAGACTCGCCTAAAAGTTCCATTTATCTCACTTGATGGCTCGACTTTTGAGTGTTTAAGATTTTGAAAAATTTAGAAGATTTCACAATTATTTTTAATATTTTTATTTTCATTACAAAAAAAAGAAGAAAAAAATTGAAACATAAAATTCGTAAAATTATGATTTTTTTATAAAATATTTGGTATTCTTATTATACTTATGGTATTCCTATTCATATTTATAATTAAATAAATCTTTTTTATTTATCAATAATAATTTATGATTGGAGCTATGGAAATAGATATATGGATGAATAGACTTAACAGTTATTTGGACCATTTCTATTTTTGAGAGAAAGAGGAAAACTGTATTAAAACTAGAAATTTTTTAAATTATGAAGTTTTTAAAAAATCTAAACAATTTTGGGCTGATTTATCAAATATTATATTTTTGGTTGAAAATGCATGTGATTGACTGATAATTTAACTACTTTATTGAATATTTGTTTTTTATATAAAATTGATTTTCTTAATTGAAAATTGAAAATTCTATTTTTTGTTAAAAATCTCAATGAAAATTTAGCTACTCGATTTTTGTTACAAATATGTATGTTTTTCAGTTGAAAATTCCTCTTTCTTGTTAGAAAATCAATTTTTTCGCTGAAAATAAATCTTATTCCATTTAAATTTTACTACTCGTTTAAACGAATTTCTAACAAAATTCAATTTTTTCGTTAAAGATTTTACTTGAAAATTTATTTCTTTAGTTGAAAATTAAATTGAAAAACAATTATTCATTTTTATGGTTAAAAATTAGTGTTAATTGAAAATTTAAGGACTCCTTTTTTGTTTAGAAGAAAAATTTTTTAGTTCCAAATTCAACTATTTGGTAGAAAATTCATGTTGTTCGCGTTGAAAATTCGTCTTTTTTGGTACAAAGTTAATTTTTTTGGGGGACAATTAATTTTTTGTTTAAATTCAACTAGGAAGTTCGATTGTTGAACTGCTTTCATGAAATTTAATTATTTTGGTTAATAATTCATCATTTTCATCGAAAATACACCTGTTTGTTTGAAAAATTAATTTTTCCAGTTAAAAATTGAACTTTTTGATTGAAAATTCTTTTACTTTCTCCAAAATTCATCGTTTTTTATATAAAATTAATCTTTTCAAAATAAAATTCATTTCTTTTCAAAAATTCAACTACTCGTTTGAAAACTAAACTTTTTTGTTAAAAAATCATCATTTTGTTAATGATTTATCATTTTAGCTGAAAATCCACCTGTTTGGTTGGAAATTCAACTGAATTGTTTGAGAATAATTTCTGGTTGATTATTAAACTTCTTGATTGAAAATTGAACTACTTTGTCAGAAATTCAAAATTGTTGTAAAGGATTCATGATTTGATTTGAAGGTTCATCTTTTGCTGAAAATTAAACTATTTTATTGAAAATCAGTTTTATGACTTGAAAATTAATTCTGTTCATTAGAACTTTAACTATTCCATTTTTGGTTGAAAATGGACCTTTTTCAAATGAAAATTCAACAGATTGGGTAATTTAAGATGACTGAGTTAAATTAAGAGTATATGAAGCATGAAAATGTAATAAATCCACTTATTCATTTAGACTTCATTACGAGAATATTAAATAATAATGAGATTCAGTATTTATATCTGAAAGATTCTGAATTTCTCACAGATAAGGGCAATTTGCTAATTTAATTTTACAAAGGTTCCGGATTATATACCAGAACAAATTGAATTAATTACATTGAAACTTAATTGAATAATGAATTAAAATTCATTTCGCAATTTCGGGTGCGAAGGAAGTGGGTATGTGATTTTTAAAGTGGAAATGTTCGCACTTATATATTTTTAGAGTATATTTTGACACGTTGAAATGAATGGAGTGTTTTATGGAGTACTGCGAAACACTCGACCCTGCTTTCATTTCTTTCGCTTTGATCGTTTGTCACTGCTGTGCAAATTAAGATGAATGAGGGCAGGATCAATATTTTTAAAATACGCTAAAAATAAAATTCACTTTACACTAAAGAGTACTGGACGATTTATCACGATACTTTTAGGTTATTTCTGTTGAAACAGTAGAAGATATCTCTTCGAAAGAATACTTAAAATAATTATAATTCAATAATGTAAAAATGACTCATCATTAGGATTTCTAAGATCCGGGCAAAAAAACCTTATAGTTCTAGTCGGGGTTCCATCCTGGGTACTTTTTTCTGAGGAGGGGAAGTGAGGGGAAATTACACGTGGGAATGTAGGGAATATTAGGAGAAGTGCGGGGAGGAGAAGTAGAAGAAGTTAAGAAGATTGGTGTGATAGGAAAAGAGGGGGATGAGTAAAGGAAATTAGGGGAGAGGAAAATGGGGCAAAAGAGGGGAAAATAGGTGAAAGTCAGTAGGGAAAATAAAGGATCAGTGGGGAAAATGAGTGAGGGGAAGTAGATGATGTAGGTGAAGTAGGCGAAATTATGGGAGGGAGAATACGGCAAGTGAGAGGAGGGGAAATATGGATAGTGAGGAAACGGGAAAGTGGGGGGTATGAAGAGAAAGCAAGAAGGGGGAAAAGACGGCAGAGGCAGTAGGGTAAATAAAAGAGGAGTGGAGAAAGTAAGAGGAGGGAAGAAGATGAACTAGAGGAAGTAGATAAAGTGGGGAAAATAACGGAAGGAAAAGTAAGAATGGTGAGGGGAAGGGGAGGGAAGTAAGGGGAGGAAGGAGAAATGGGTGAGGGAAAGTGATGAGAAATGTGTGGAGGGTATTGAGGAAAGTGGGAGGAGATAAGTGGTGAGAGAGTAGGGAAAGTAAGGGGTAAAAAAAAGTAAAGTAAGGGAATGTTAAAATGGGGGAAGGAAAGTAGAAGAAGTGAGGTAAAGGGTGTGATGGAAAATTAGGGGAGGGGCAGTAGGGAAAATAAGAGAAAAAAAGTAATGGAAGTAAGGGGAAATATGCGAAGGAAAGTGATGAGAAATGAAGCGCGGGGATTAGTAAAAGTGAAGGAAAATGAGTGGTGAAAATGAAACTATTTTGTTCCTGATTAAAGATTGAAATCTCTTACGGTTGAAATAACAACATTTTTTAAATTTAAAACTGAAATATTTTTTATTTGAAACATCAACTATTTGGATGTTGTTGAGTATTTTTTTTAACATACTACTTGGTTGAAAGTTGAACTTTTATGTCACAATTATTTTTTTTTGGTTGAAGATTAATTTTTTTGGTTGAAAATTCATCGGGTTGAAATTTCAACCATTTCGTTGCAAATGCTTCGAAAAGATTAATCCCTTTTTGTTGAAACTTTGTCTTTTTTTTGAAAATTCTTGCTTTTTGTTGAATATTTGTCTCTTTTGATAGAAAAATAATCTTCTTAATTGAAAATTTTGTTTTATTGTCGGAAATTCAACTACTTGGTTGAAAGTTCACCTGATTCGTTCAGAATTCATTCGTTTGGTTCATGGTTCAACATTTTAGTTAAAAATTTATCTCATTGTTAGAAAAAAAGTTTTTTTTTTGTTTGAAAAATAATTTTTTGAATTGAAAATTTAACTTTTCCATTTTTGGTTGAAAAATAATCTTTTCTTGTTGAAAATTTTTGTATTTTGTTGAAAATTCGTCTTTTTGGTCGAAAATGAATCTTCAACTGTTTTGTTGCGAGTTCAACTGCTCTGTTAAAATTTTATTCTTTTGATTAATAATTTATAACATCGGTTGAAAATTCGTTTTTTAGAAATTTAACAATGTTTTTGAAAATTAGTTATTTTGGGGGTAAAAATGAATTTTTTTAGTTTGAAAATTGTATTTTTTGGTAGATCATTCTTGTAGATTGTTGCAAATTCGTCTTTTATTTGCCTGAATATTCCTTTACTTGGTTGAAAATAGACCTTTCTAGTCAAATTGATTGATTTGAGAAGTCACTTTTGATTGATTAGTCAATCGTCAAATCCGCATTTTTTGAATAAAATTGGTATCGAATCAGTCACTTTTGAATGATTGGAATTTAGAGTGTATTTATTGTTTTTAATTTAGAATGTTGGTTTTTGAAACAGTTAATATTTGAATAAGGAACAATAACTCGAACCATAACATTCGCTAAATGTTGATAAATGTTTTTAAATTTGAATACTTCGAAGTTCAGAAACATCTAGTGAGTTTTTTATTTATTCATTTCTTTGTTTCTTTGAATTTGTTCAATATTCATAATTCTAAAATTTGAAAGATTGATGAAAATTAAATGAAAAATATTGAATATTCCAATATAAAACAAAAGTTTTGTAGTTCAGTTTAGTTGCAAAAAAGTTTTCATATCATAAGTTACACTTCAGACTCAGATGAATAAAGTACGTATTAACAAAAGGGAATTATTGTTAGCAAAGTTCATCGTATATCTTAAATAAACTACATTATCTTCTCTATTTTTAATTTTTCTTATTATTTCTTTTTTCCTTTTTTTTCTTTCTTTTTCTCTTAATTTGTTTCAATATTTGAAGTTCAAAAATTAACAACAAGTATGAAATCGAAATAAAAATACTGAATATTCAAAAATGAAGCAAATTGTTTATAGTTTACTTTTAGCTAAGAAAAAGTTTTTATAATAGAAGTTACACAACAGACTTGAATTAATAGAGTATGTTTGAAACAAGCGAATTGTTAAGATATTTTACAGTATATCTCACATAACTACATCATCTTCCCTATTAAAATTTGTTTTTTGAATTTTTATTTCATTTTCTTCTAAATAACAGCACGATGCACAAAAAGCATCTGACAGTTTGAACGACGCGGAAAGTGTAAACGATGTTTACGAGTCGTTATAAAAAGCACACTTCGTCTATCTAACTCTGTAGCTTCCTCCTAATTGGCTGCTTTCGCGAGACGCGATCGATAATGTTGTAAATGCGAGCAAAGTGCAGGAACAATTTTCGAAATTACGTCCCGTCTTCCACTCTCGACGCTGCAGATTGTAGCTACTTTTTGTACTCGACATCTTTGAATCCAGAGAGGAAATTTCGTCTTTCGGTAATTTTTAGATAACAAATCTTCATTCGTTTAATTCCTAAAATTATTCTCTTCTGCCTCATATTTGAAATTCGTAAAAATTTGAATAAGTTTAAGGAAGGTAAGAAATTTTTAAACATTTATTATCTAGGGTCCACTGCATAGTGCTCCAGTTCTGGTCCGTATACTACTCCAAGTTTTTTTAGTCCGTGTGCAGCTCTAAGTCACTTTTAGCAAATTTTTAGGAGAGCCCATTAAAGTTAAAAATATTTTTTTAAATCAGAAATACGGTAGAAAATAACGAAGACGGTATTTATAAATAGCTTAAGTTTTCACCTAAAAAGTATTAACAAACATTTGCCAATAAACATGTTTATAATAATGAACATGTTATAATTAGTCAATGAAATTTTCCCATGGTCAATCATTGTGATTATTTTTTCAAGTAATCGATAGAATGAACATTAAATTGTTGTAGAAGTAGCATTCCAAGCGATGAGAAAGACTTTTTATTTGAATATTGCTACATTAGCATTGCTTTATAGCTTGAGCGCCAATGGAGCTCTCCATGGGTTTCCCGCCCGTTTTAAAACTAAAAATCTATCAGGGTTATAAAGATACATAAACGAAACCTTAATTATTGAAAAGGTTGTGAAATTAAATTTTTAAATATAATGTATTATACTGAAAACTTAAATCTTCGAATATTTTACACTGCTTTCAATCATTGTTTCGCACACGTATGTTTGCAGACCCGCTTCTAAATTTCTTGAGTTGGAGCATTCTAGCTATAAAAGTGCAAGAGTAACCAATTGAGTTTTTTAAAAATTATTATAATATTCTTCAATATTGCACAGAACTGTATAATATTTAACCAGACGACGTGAAATGATCTATTTCTTCATGTTGTCATGAAAATATAAAATCGAAAAAATGACTTAGAGCTGTATATACGAACTGAACGCGAGTAAGAACGCGACTGAACCAGAACTGCAGAGCCGTCTATATTTAATTCCCGGGAATTTCCCGGTTTTCTCCCGGTCAATTTTTTTAATTTTCTCTCATTGGTAATTATGCTTCGTTTTGAAATTTTAATGTACTCACTCAGAGTAATAATTATTTTGAAAAATTGTATCAGATCTAAATAATAATTTTTTCGACAATTCTCTGATTCAATTCAGAATTACTTATAACTGCTTCGGAACATTCCTTGTTCCAGCAAAAAATTTTATTTTTTCTTGAAAATTTATTGTTCACATTCAAAATTATGATTCTTTAAAAAAATTCCCTGAACCAACTCAACATTATAATTTTTTCAGAAATTCGTTGGCCAAATTCAGAATTACATATAATTGCGTCATTGAACTTCTTATTTGAATCCAAGTAAAACTGAGAATTATAATTCTTTTGAAAAATTCCCTGGACCATCTCAAAATTACCATTCCTTTGAAAAATTCTCTGATCCAGTTCAGAAAAAATTTCCTGTTCTAAGTCAGAATTATAATTCTTCTCGAAAGCTTCCTTTCACAAGTCAGAATTTTAATTCTTTTGGAAAATTCCATGTTCCTGATCTAAATTATGCTTTTTCAAATTTTTCTGATCCAATTTAGAATTAGATATAACTATTCAGGAAAATTTTCTGTACTCACTAAAAATGATCATTTTTCTCGAAAATTTACTGTTCAAAGTCAGAATAATTCTTCATTTCGGGTAACAAAATTAATGTTCAACCAAAAACATGAATTTTGGAACAAGATAATTATATATTTCACCAAACAGATGAAGTTTCAAAATAAAATAATGAACCTTCAAGCAAAAAAAAAAACACTTTTAGAAAAGAAGTTCAACTTTCAAGCATGTAGTTGAATTTTCAACTAAGAAGAAAAACTTTTGTCTGAATAGTTTAATTTTTAACTAAAAATAGTTAGATTTTTGAACAAAGAGAGGAAATTTCTACCAAAAGAGATGAATTTCAAACACAAAAAGACGAATTATTAACAAACGAGTTGAGTCTTCAACTAAGAAAGATTTTTCAGACAGGAGAGAAAAAAATTAAATAAACTTTCGAATTTTTAATTACTTCCTGAAAAATTGTTGAATTTTCAGCAAAGTAATTTAATTCTTAAACCAACAATACAATTGATAACCGAAAAATATGAATTCTCAACCAAAAATATGAAAGTAGATTTTTCAACCAAAAAGAATTAACTTTCAAACAAAAATATTTATTTGCAACCGAAGAGATAATTTTTCAACTGAAATCATGAATCTTCAACTGGAATATTAAAATTTCAATTTAAAAAAATAATTTTCAAAAACGAAAAAAAATAAAACTAATATTGGGTGCTGGAAATTAATTTGTTTTGTTTCTCAGAGTATTTCTATAGATTTGCATAGTTCAAGTATTCGTCGAAACTTAGTGATTTTTGGTTTTTAAAAGATTTAAGCAATTTCTTCGAAAGCTCATTTTTTCATATCATTTTTTGATCCTATTTCAAGATCAAATTGTTCGACTGACATTTAATGTGTCGGTAGATAAATAACTTACCGATAACACCATATAGAGAGATGAGATACAAAATCCTTGACTTACCTGTAACAAAAAAACAAATAAATGGTTACAAAATGGTTTAAAAAATTGTTCACGGTTATTGAAATTTGAACATTTGAACTCTTAAAGCTGAGCATTATTTCATTTAAAGCTATGAAAACTGAACTGCAAATTAGAGAACTCAAAGTTGAACTATTCTGAATTTCAAACTTTTGAAATTGAAAATTAAATTTTTTCAGATTCAATCGCTCAATAATTTACACATATAAAATGGAAGCTTCCAACACTTTCTAGTTAAACTATTTTGAATTAATAGCCGTTAATATAAAAAATGGAAAATTTTCAACTTTTATAAATTGTACAGTTCAAAGATTTAAAGATATATAAATCCACGCCATTTTTTTAATGCCCTACATTGAAGAATAAATTAACAATTTTGTAAATTTTTTAAATTATATCATTCTAAGGAATTCTAAATTGGAATCATTGAATATTGGAAAATTAAAAAATTTTTAAACTGAAAATAAATTTTTTTATAACTGACATCTTTTTAGAAATAAATTAATAACTGTTCCATTGTTATTTATATATCTAAATTTGTTTCGAAACCTCGTTGAATTTTGTATGAACTGTTGATGTAAATTGTCTTTAATTTTTTTTTAAATAAAAAATCGCTTTAAATTTTCCCAGGAATTTCAGGAAAACTATTTTATTATCTTAAAATCTTTCAAAAATCCTTAGAAATCTTCCAAATTTAATTTTAAAATCTTAAAGAATCTACATTTTTTTTACAATTTTGGAATCTTTTCAAATTTCAAATTATTTTTAACATTTTTAAACAAATTTTTATATCTTATAAAATCATTCAAATTTTTCCTGAAACTTTTCATAAATTCTACAAGATTGGAAAAATTGCCTTAAAATCTTCCAGATTATTTGTTCATTACAATTTTGGGAACCTCTTTAAATCTTTCCAAATATTCTCTTAGAATTAATTTATCAAAATAAAGAATAATTTGCAATTCTCCTAGGAATCTAAAAACAAAAGTTTATTTTTTAGAAACTTTTCAAGACGCGTCAAATGCTTTTAAATTTTTTGTTTGGTATCTTCGAAAATCTACATTTTGTGAAAAATTTCAGAAATCTCATTGAGTTTTTTATTATTTTTAACTCTATTTTAAACACTGAGTATCTCTTAACTTTATTCGATTTTTTTCTGATTTAATAATTGTTCAATTGTAATTTCTTCACCAACATTTTTTCTTGTTTTGAAATCTTCTCAAATATTCTGTTAAAATAGATTTTTCGAAATAAAAAATCATTTTTAATTTTCCTAGGAATCTTAGAAACATTCTTTTATTTCTTTAAAATCTTTCAAAATCCTCAAAAAGCTTCGAAATTTTATTTCCAAATCGTCGAAAAACTATCTTTTGAAATCTTTTCAAGTCTTAAATTAAGATTAAATCTTTTCAAATGTTCTAAATGTCCCTTAAACTTTATTGCTTTTTTACGAATTAATAATTAGTCATCTGTTATTTATACATGAAAATTTAACAATTTCACGAAGAAAATAAAAAATTTCGAAAATTCATTCTTGAATATTGCATCTATAAGAGCTCTCTTTAAATACACAGTCAAACATCTCTAACTATTGAAAAAAAAATTTTTTTCCTATTTAAAAGATTTGAAATTTAATGGGTTAAAAATTGAGTATTTCAGACTGAAGCAACAATTGAATAGGATTTGAAATTTGATAAAATCGTTTATTTCGAACCCATTTATTTGAAATTATTTAACAATTTAACATGGTTTATAAAGTTTCAATTGGACGTTCACATTTGTTCAACTACTGAGGCTTTCGAATTGAAACGATTCAATTTTCAACGTTAAATTCTGTAAATTGTTTAATTTTATTCAGGTTCAGAATGCCTCTGCAACATCAATAAATTATTGTTTAATTTCTAAAACTTGAACAACAATTTAATTTGAAAAATCATTTACTTATTTATATTTACAGTTGATCAACCTAAAAGTTTCTTGTCAAATAATTCCAATTTCAAACGCTATTAATTTTTTATTGTTTAAGTCTTCAAAACTGCATTTCAGAATTCTTTTAACTGAAAATGTACAGTTAAAAATAAAGACCTGAAATCGGAAATTTTGATGGTGAAATATTTTGAAATTATACATTGTAGATTGAATGATTTCATAATTGAGGAAATTAACATTTCAAGATAACATTTAAAGAAACTAATTTGGCTGGGTAATACCTTTTATCAGAAAATAATTTTACTCATAAATTTTCTGCTATTCGTAATTGGCTTCATTTTTAGATTTTAAACCTTTGACTACCTTTTATTATTATTATTATACCATTAAGCCATTAACATGGATAAATTAAATAATAATACTCATGTAGTTGACGTAATTTTTTGACACGTATTTTTGTAATAGGGTTATAGATATCTTTAACAAGACCCCCTGTACCAAATCATAATTACAGTTTTTATATTTTAATTTTAAAACGTGAATCTCTATGTCTTAGATTTCAATTTATAACAATTTATATAAAAAAGTTGCGAACAGCATCACTTATATTATCGTCTTATTCGACACAAAAGTCTTTTTCGTTGTTCTTTTCTCAATTGAACAAACTAAAAGTAATAAAATTTTTATTTTCGGTAAACAAAATTCCCGGTTTTGCGGTCAGATAAACATCTTGTGAAATATTTATTCGAAAAACGTAAAAGTTCTGAGAAATTTTCAATTCAGAGCTGCGTTTTCATTACGTTGAGAGTTTTCTGAAAAATGGAATTTCTCCATGTAAATTGTATTTTTCAACGAGTATCTCCTTGGGAGAAATTAGAGACGAGAAAGCAATGCAAAACGCGCTTTGTGGTGGTGCAAAGAATAAATGTAAAGAAAAATAAATACAAAACATCCCATTAGCGCTGGGACTTTCAGTGACAATGCGAATTTCTCCAGAGCATTCCTCCACAATTGAAGCTCCTAGGGTGAAAAGCTCTTTCTTTTCAGTGTCTAATAGACAGCAGTAATCGACGATAAGGGACGAGCGCAAACCCTCAAAGGTTTTTTTTTATCGACGGATAAACCTGAAATTATACTTCTATCCGCGGTTTTCTCACCGGAATTATTTCTCAGCTTCGTATGTATTTTTTTTTTAAATTCAAATCGTCATAGTTCAGTCAATTCTTAAATTTTGTTGATGAAATTCAGAGGTAATCTTCTTTATGATGTTCTTTGACTGATCAAGAAAAAATCTAATCAACATTTTTATTTAAAATAAAGTTATTAGCTAATATGAATTGAAAACAAATAAATCAAAATCCGTTAAAAATGGAACTGTCGAGCGACTGAATTGTAAATGGGCCGCGCGACCATAAAAAGACGTTCCTAATTTCCTAATTATGATTTATTTCAAATAATTATTTCTGTAAAAAACATATTTATATAAATTTGGGGCTTTTTGACCTCTGATTACCCGAAAAGTAACATAGCTTAATATTCTCTCAAAGCAGGGTAAATAGAGTGATTTCTGAATTTTTAAATCGGAATATATTTAATTTTTGACAGAAAAGTTGAATTTTCAAGCCGAAGAGATGAATATTTTCAAAGACAGTTACATTTTCAACCTATAAAGGTGACCTTTCTACTATAAAAGATTAATTTTCTACCAAAACACGAATTATCAACAAAGCAGATTAATTTTCTAACGAAACAGATAAATTTTCAACAAAATAAATTTTCAACCAAGGATATGAATTTTCAAATATAATAATAAATCTTTCACCAAATAAAGTGCATTCTCAGCTAAGTAGTTCAGCTTTCAACTAAGTAGTTAAATTTGTAACAAAAAGAGGTTATTTTCGAACCAGACAGTTAAATTTTTAACCAAAAGTGTAAATTTTCCACCAAGAAAATTAATGTACTACCAAACAAAAAGAATTTTCAAAAACATTTTTTAATTTTCGATCCAAACGGATGAATGATCTACAAAACAGTTGAATTTTCAAACCGAAGAAACGATTTTTAAACAAAAAACTTAATTTCTACCGAACAGTCGGACTTTTATAAAAATAATTTAATTTTCAACAAAATAGTTTAATTTTCAACCAAAAATATAATTTTTCAACCAAATAGTTTAATTTTCTATCAAATTATTGAGTTTTCAAGCCCAGAAGACAAATTTTCTGCAAAGTAGTGGAATTTTCGACCCAAAAATATGAAATTTCAACTTAAATTACGAATCTTCAACCAAAAAAATTAATTTTTTACAAAGTAGCTTAACTTTAAACTAAGTAGTTGATTTTTCAACTAAAAATTATGAATTCTCAACTAAACCTGTAATAGTTGATATTGCAACCAAAACAGATTTTCATTTTAAATAAAAAACAGTTGAATTCAATCTAGAAGGATCAATTTTCAACCAAGAAGATTAATTTTCTACGCGGAAGACGAATTTTCTGAAGAATACATGAATTTTCGAATAGAAAAGATTAATTTTCAATTATGAATATAAATTTTCAACAAAAAATGGAATCTGGTTATATTTTTAGTTTAAAAAATTGATTCATAATCAAAAGATACGAATTTTCAAGAAAATAGTTCAATTTTCGACCGGAGATGAATTTCCAACCAAAATCATAAATCTTTAACAACAACAAAATCTAAAAAAAAGTTAAATGAAAAAGATGATATTTAATCCAGACGATAAAGTTTCTGAAAATGTCATAGTTAAATTTTTAACCAAGGAGATAAACCTTAAATAAAAAAATTATTTTCAAAAATGTAGATAAACTTTCAACCAAGTATTTGAATTTTGGACCAAAAAATTGGACTTTTTAACGAAATAGTAACGGTTGATATTGCAACCAAAACAGATTTTTATTTTGAATAAGAAACAGTTGAGTGCAATTAGAAAACACCAATTTTCAATCAAGAAAGGTTATTTTCTTCTAAAAATACGAATTTTCTACAAAATACATGAATTTTCAACTAGAGAAGATCAATGTTAAGTTGCGAATATCAATTCACAATGAAAAAACGAATTTTGAATAAAATAGTTACATTTGCAACCAAATAGATGAATTTTCAACTCAAATGATGAATGTTTAACAAATTAATTAATTTTGGACAAAAGAGCTTTAATAATATATAAAATATATGAAAAATATATAATACATCGTTTCATCATTCAACCCAAAAGGTGGGTTTTTAAACAAGAAAATTTATTTTCTACAAACAGAATAGTTGAATTTTCAACCAAAGAGATCAATTCTCAACCAACAAAGTTAATTTTAGCTGAATTTTTGACCAAAAAAGATGACATTTAACAAAAAATTTACATTATCAACAAAATAATTAAATTTTTAACCAAATAGTCGTATTTTTAACGAAACGAGATTAATTCTGAACTAAAAATATGATAGTAGACTTTTCATCCAAAAATAGTTCGATTTTCTTACTAGATTATATTAACTCAGTTCGCATTAAAGCAAAAAAATGATAAAAAGAGGAGAAAGGGTTATCAAAAAATTTCAAGAATTGGCTGAATTACCGGGAATTGAAGTAAAAAAAGACAAGAAAACGTGGTTCTCTAAAAACCGGACTTTTCAGGTTTTTTTGAAAACAGCAAAAGCTGAAACTTTTTTCTCCAAAGCAAAAAAATACATAATTAAACTTTCTTCAAGAATATACAGTTTTAAAATAAAAATTTGAAATTTGTTTGAAAAGTCTCAATGAACCAACGCCGTTAAGCGAGAAAAATGTATGGTCGTTTATAGAATCCGACCCCTCAATTATACTTCGATTCGCGGTTTTCTCACCGGAATTATTTCTCAGCTTGGCATACAAGTGAGAATGAATGTTCACACGTCAACCCCACATTCAGCCCACGCGTTCACCGCATTTCCGCTTTCCAACGAAATATAACCGGAATCGCAAGGGAATCGATATTTCGCGAATCGCGGTGCAGAAGCTTCAATTTTCATAGGAATAGATAGGAATTGGGGAGGATATAGGAGAAAATGAAAAGAGAACGTGGAGCTTTCACTTTATCATTGAGAAAAAAAAAATGAAGAAAGAAGGAAAAGGCAAAAAGAAAGGATACGGAAGTAGCGCCTCTAATTGTTTTTACCCCAAATGAGAGGAGCAAGTAAAGTGAGGACGGTGTGACCAATTTCGAGTCCTCGTTAGATTCTTTTTTCTCTTTTTCAAATCTAGAGAGAAGGCACTAATTTGAAGATGATGAAAATCGATTAAAGCGTTTCTTACTGGACAATTCCTCTCATTTTTATATAAACTGAAATTGAAATCCTTATTAGAGTTCGTTCACAATTTTATAGAAGAGAGAGTCTCATCATTTTTCCGACAATTTATTTCTTTATATCTGTTCTTGTTAGAAACATATAGTATTAAATATGAATTTAAAATCATCGGCTCGAAAAACGCTCGAGTAGCGATGTTTAGTTAAATCCGTTTTTTTAAATTTCAGTCCGCTATTTTGGATCCGACATTTTCAGTTATACAACTTTGGCTTCGGATTTAAAATCCGTGACCCGAAAACCCCCCGAGTAGCAATTTTTAGTCAAAATTGGGTTCGTCATACTATTTTGGTCCGCCATATTGGATCCGTCATTTTGAGTTTTGAAAAGTTTAATTTACATTCGAAATCAGCGGTCCGAAAAACCCTTGAGCAGCAATTTTTATTTAAATAGTTTCTTTCTTACAATTTTGGGCATCAATATTGAACCCGCCATTTTTAATTCTGAATTTTTATTAAAATCATGGACCCGAAAAACCCCCGAGCAGGAATTTTTTAGTATCTGTTTTTGTTTGGCCATATTGAATCCGTAATTTTGGATTTAGAAATTTTGACTGTGGATTTAAAATCCGCGACCCGAAAAACCCTCGTGTAGCAATTTTTAGTCAAATTGGTTTTGTTTTACAATTTTAGTCTGCCATATTGAATCAGTCATTCAAAAAATTTTTTATTTTGACTTTGAATTTGAAATTATCGACTTCAAAAACAACCGAGTAGCAACTTTTAGTTAAATCGGTTTTGTTAGAATTCATGTTAGATTTTTTTCAGCTATTTCAGTTAAATCAGGTTTTATTTTTAAATTTTGATCCTTCATATTGGATTTGCTATTACAAATTTTGAAATTTTGTTTTACAATTGTGTTCCACCATACTGGAGCCGCCATTTTGGATTTTGACCTACATTCAATAAACGAGTTTTTGTTAAAAAATTCCAACTTCGACATAGATTTTCAAAGTTGAAAATAAAAAATTGCAATCTGTTGATTCGTTCAAATTTAGGAAATTAAATTTAGCATAAATCAAAATTTGAATACTTCTTCAATAAAACATTATAATTTTAACACAAAATTCTTTGAAATTAAAAAAAAAGAAGAATCCAACGATCGAAATTGCATAAGCACTCTCAAATGTCTCAATTTACAATTTAAAAAATAAAAATAAAAAAGGGGAAAGAAATAGACTAGTTATTCAAAACCCTTTTCAAGAAAAACAGATCGATGATTAATTACAGATTAATTTGATTTTTTTTTAAATATGTAAAGAAGCGAGTGAGAAAAAGAGGGAAGGGGATTTGAAGGTTGCTTCCTTTTTCTTTTCTTTTTCATGTGCCAAAAATCAGGTAAAATCAGGTATCTGGAAAAAATAGTTTTTCCATGATTTCAAGAATAAAAATAATATTACTGAGAATGTCACTTAAAATAAAAACATATTATTTCGAACAAAAGTTTCAAACATACAAAAAACATTAATTTTAACTATGTGTTCTGCAATTCAATTTTTTGTTACGGTCGCTTCTCACGAAATTTTGAAAAAATAGTTAAGAACCATTTTTTTAAAGAAATAACTTTTTTTTAATTAACTATAGCTGAAGATTATTAACTTATTTGCAAAATCGTGAACAGTATCCTTATAGGCAATATAGTTATAGAGAATATTGAAAAAAATCCATGATTTATCAAAATTCAACCATTTTTCAAAAATTGGTAAGAAACGACAGTAAGAAAAAATTAAATTACGAAAACTATTCTTAAATAATTATTTTTTGTAAGTGTCAAATTTGAAAAAACTAATGCTTTTTCTTTCATAAGATATGACTGACAGTATCATTTCAATATTTTAAATAATACAAAACTTTTTCTTTCAGTGACCTGATTGTTGACACGACAACTACCTCAAATGTTGATTCATTAAATTTAACCTTATTG
Organism: Andricus quercusramuli; assembly: GCA_932178445.1. Taxonomy (NCBI): domain Eukaryota; kingdom Metazoa; phylum Arthropoda; class Insecta; order Hymenoptera; family Cynipidae; genus Andricus; species Andricus quercusramuli. The sequence goes on from CAKNXH010002316.1 coordinate 181,931, forward strand.
AGGTTCCAATCCTTCAAGTTTGAGAATAATTTTTTAACTTTCTCAATTTCACTCTATTTTTTGCCTTATTTGACTTAATTATTGCAGCTCATCATCTTACGAACGAGCACAAATTTCTCTTCATACTTGATGAGAATTTGATGAAGCAAATTAAATTGCTCACGCTTGTTTGTAACTCAATACACTTGCGACTTATTCTCAAATTAATCTAAATTTAAGATAATTTAAATATATATATAGTGAATCGAATTTTAGAATAAATTTTGTTTAAAATTTCATTATCACAAAACTTGTAGCCAATTTAGACTAGTTAGGAAAAATTGTAATATATATATTAAAAGTATAGACATTCATAGTTGCAAGGTAAACACCGAAGTTTAAAAAAAATCGTTTGAAAAAAATATTTTGGATTAAATTATAGAAAATGAAATCGGAATTTCTAAAACTGTCGTTTCCAATACAAATATCGCTTCATCAGCTAATCATCTCTGTAAAGAGAGAAAATTTCTCTTCATACATGATGAGAATTTGGTCAAGTAAATTAAATCGCTCACGCTTGTTTGTAACTCAATACACTCCAGATGTATTCTCAAATTAATCTAAACTGGGGATAATTTAAAGTTATGCAGTCTATCGAATTTTCTGATAAATTTGGTTCAGTATTTCATTATCACAAAATGGTTTGCTAATTGAGGATAGTTAAGGTAAATAGCTCAAAGGTAATATAGATTGAAAGCAGAGACATTGATAGCTTCAAACAAAACACCAAAGTTATTTTTAAAATTGGAAAAAAATATATTTTACATTGAATGATAGAAAATAAAATCGGAATTTCTAAAACTGTTGGTTCTAAGATAAATATCGCTTCGTTCCGGTTGAAGAAGAATTCAAGTTTTTTGTCCTCTACATCACTCCGAAGCTACTGTCGAAGTAATACCTTTAGAGCACTGTAGCATATAACAAAAAAGTTAGATTCTTGTTCTGCTGCAACCGAGCGATAGTTCAACGATTCGGAACCAATTTGAATTTTTTTCGATATCTACAAAATCTTTCGTATCATTTCAGATAGACAAATATCCAATTCCATATTTTATAAAAAATAGTTTCTTGATCATACATAGGTAGTACAAGTAAAATGCGACTTGAGACTTTTTAAAATCATTTGATACTTCGAGAATCCTCTTGAAATTTCTCATGTTCTTAAGAATCCTCTCGAAATGTTATTACTTCTAGTATTTTGAAAGCTTACAAATTGTTAAGATAGTTGTTGAAATTCCAATACTTTTTATATCCTTGTACCAAATAAATTAATTGTAGAAAATCTCAAATATTTTATGATAATAATGTAATAATAATTATTATTATACCAAATAATATATATGAAGTTTCAAGTAATATTCGAAATTCTTAATTCTTCATACCCTTCGGTTCAAATGACTTCATCCCAAAGGTGCTGGCACTAAAATTTATTTATTTTTTTATTTTGTAACTAGGATTTCTTGCAACCATATTTTCCGATAAAGAAAACCAGTATCTTTGCCGAGGACGTTTATTAAAAAATATACAGTTTTTTCTTCTGAAAAAATTGTATTATTTATGTATGTCTATAAAGGTTTCCCGAACATTTTTTTCTTCAAGTTTTAATGACTATATGTATTAAATAACTGCCCTTTTTTGTCTAAAACTTTTCCTAATAAAAATTTTAATCAGACAATGTTTAGGGGAAGCTCAATCAACATTTGTATTATTAAATCAAATTTCACATTTTAGCTATAAATTCTTGTATTATTTTCTTTGAAGAGATCAAAGTTTCTATTTATTATTTATGCTGTAAGATATTTATACTCATAAACATAACGCAAATTATTTTTATATTTCTGTATTTTTGGATATTTGAATTATTTATATTGTTTATTAAAATACACATTCACTCAGCTGGTTCATACAATGTCACTTTAATCTAAGTGAATTTTGTGATTATTAGCCGATTAGCTTCATCATTGGTACAAAACAGTTTTGTATAAAAATAATCAAATTAAGATTACATTGCATTTTGTTTTGCAGAATTTTGTTCTGCTATGAAAAAATTTTTTCTAATCAGCGGCAGAAATGAAGAACTAAATTTTTAATGAAGAAGGAACTATCCTCAGGTTACTTAGTATATACCTTATTGTTTCAAATTTTTTCCTCGAGTAAAACTGTGAGACACCAATAATTTTCACCTCTTAAAATAGAAATATCAAGCTTTTTTTTAAAAAAACAAAGTGAGATTTAAAAGTAATAGTAAGAGGTCCTTTTGGTAGAAATTTGTCAAGTGATTAATTTTGCTTTCTTACCTTTTTCTTTCTCAATCTTGTTTTTGAGAACATTGGAAATTTACATTTTTTGAATTTGGAAATTGATTTTTTGAAAAGCGCTTAGGTAATATTATTTATTAATAAATTTAAATAATTTTATCATTGATATATATTATAATATTGTAATTAATTTTCCTAACAGAAAATTTAACTATTCCATTTTTGTCTAAACACTGATATTTTTTATTTGGAACTTTATCTCTTTGGTTAAAACTTTGAGTATTTTGTTGAAAATATTTTTGTTTGTTCAAATTTAGTGTTTTCAACTGAAAATTTAACTATTTCATTTTCAGTGAAAATTTGTCTTTCTTTGTTGGAAATTCATGCATTTAGTAAAAATTTAATTTTTTTTTGTAGACAATATTAAGATTCATAAATTCGTCTTTTTAGTTGAGAAATTAAATTTTTGGATGAAGAGTCATTTTTTTGTCGACGTTTTATCATTTTTATTGAAAATTCATCTCTTTGGTAGAAAACTCAACTATTCTTTTGAAAAAACATCGTTTTGTGGTTGAAAATTTATCTTCTAACTAAAAATTTAACTATTCCGTTTGAAGATTCTTGTTTTTAGTTAAACATTCATCGCTTTGGTTGGAAATTTAACGATTTTGTTCTTTTTGTGTGGCAAATTAATTTTTCAACTGAAAATTTAACTATTTCATTTTCAGTTGAAGATTTATCTTTTTCTGAGTTAGATTTCAACTTTTTCGTTAAAAATTCGTCTTTTTCAGTAGAAAATTAATGTTCCTTTAGTATTCCAACTAAAATTAATCTTCTAGGTGTTTTTTGTGAAAGTTTTATCATTTGAGTTGAAGATTCATCTCTTTGGTTGAAAAATTAATTATTTTGTTGAAAATTCGTCTTTTTCAGTAGAAAATTAATGTTCCTTTAGTATTTCAACTTAAATTAATCTTCTACGTTTTTTTGGTGAAAGTTGTATCATTCGAGTTAAAAATTCATCTCTTTGGTTGAAAAATTAATTATTTTGTTGAAAAATCGTTCTTTTTTGGTTGAAAATCCATTTTGTAACTGAAAATTTAACTATTTCATTTGAAGCTTCATGATTTTAGTTAAAAATTCATCTCTTGGTTGAAAATTTAACTATTTTATTGAAAACTTGTTTTTGTTTTGCTGTAAAATTAATTTTTAACTGAAAATACAATTATTCCATTTTTACTTGAAGATTTAACTTTTTCCAGCTTAAAATGCAACTATTTTCTTGAAAACTCTCTTTTTTGATAGAAAATCAATCTTATTTTAGTGTTCTTATTAAAGTAAATCTTTTAGATATTATTGGTTTAAAATTTAACAATTGAGTTAAAACAATCATTTCCGCGGTTAAAATTTCGCTATGTTGGCTATGGGTTACTCGCGGACAGGAGCGATAATATGATTAATATGGACCCCATCAATTACAATTGTATAACCGATACAACTTGTAATTATGTAATAAATTATTTGCAATGTTAAAATTCGGAACCTGTCGGTCTCAACAACTACAAGCATATACAATTTTCCACAAAAAGATTAAAACTGTAATTTTCTACAAGTATCTAGTAAGCTGTTGAAGATAGGAAAAAATGGACAACATTTTTAGATTCGCTATCCACAGAATTAGGAGCATGGTCTAGTTCGGAGTTCTTTTTTGACCGATGTTCGCCTCTGGATGCTTCTTTAGAGCTATACCATCTGCCACTCCATAGGTTTTTAGTCGCTTGCTTCCTGATGGTCTAGGGTGTTTCTCACAATACGATTGGTGTTTAATGAAACCGCCTTCTGAACTGCTTCCAGTACCCTATTGACTCCTAAATTTTCAAGATGTTCAGCGCATTTTGCATGCACATTACCTGTAGCCAAAATCACAATAGGATGAATAGATGCATGTACCACATTCCTCCATATTTTCTTTACTTCATGCCTTGGATCGCTATACTCATGGATCTTGGTTGTATTGGTTAACTGCGCCTATTTTTTTTCTAACTTGTGCTCCAACGAACCCGTTTTCTAATCATCAACGGACTAAGTTCAGTGTCTGATGAGATTAGGATGTTATAAATTAATTTATTACGTTTAAAATCTTTTGCGATGATGTAGGTACAAAATGAGAAGCATGATCTAGTTTGGAGTTCGTCTTTTACCGCTGTTATCCTTAAACACCAGAATCAAGCGTTGAAAGTGACAAAAGTCGCCTCTGGATGCTTCCTTAGAGCTATCATCTGCCACTCCATAGGTTTTTAGTCGCTTGCTTCCTGATGGTCTAGAAAGTTTTGTACAATGCAACAAGTGTTTGATAAAATTGCCTTCTGAGCTGTTTCCAGTATCCTATTGACTCCTAAATATTCAAGATGTTCAAATAGCCAAGTAAAAGTTCTAAACCGATTTCGAACTAAATTTCTAAGAAAGTTTTGAATACCAATGGCACTCGGATTTTTTTTTGCAAAAAGTCTTGAAGCCTCCCAGGAGTCTCTTTTGGCTTCCTCTTCTCTTTCTTTCATTACATTGCCCGTATCGAATGACACGGATGCAACTGATCCGCTCTTGCTACTTCAGGGATGGGATTTTAGTAGACGTGACAGTCTTGCCAATGACGCACTCGGGACTTCTTCTATTCGTGTGGACTCGCGAAATACATCTCTTTTACTAAATCCTCTGCATCCACAGAAAGTTGCAACGAGCTTTGCGCAAAACGCTGTCGACCCATCAGATACGACATTTCTCTTGATTTCGAGGCTTTACATTTATCAGCAAGTTCTTTTCAGAGTTTCAACATTTTATTCTTGCCGAAAAAAAACGACACCAAAAGTCCAGAACAAATAAATTCCGCTTTACGAGGAAAAGAATGATCTGAAAAATGTATCCCTATTAGATACGTTTCCACTTGGTAGATAGAGACGGTTTTAAAAATAACAGATAGCTATACGTCGTTGTTTACCACTCGAATAAATTCAATCCTGGCTCAGAAAAACATTGTGTTCTATCTCTTATTTCTCGCTGTTGAAATATTTTGATATTCAATTTGGGGGATTATGGGATTGTCCAATGAAAAACTTTTTTTCTACATTTTCTAAAACTGAATAAGGACCATATGAAGTTGGCACTTTGTTACATTCAAAATAAAGAATTCGAGGTGCTGATTTCAAATGGCTCTTTTCGAGTTGTCATTTTTATGTCTTCATATACTCTATTTTCACCACATTAAAAAAATATATCTAGAGGTCGTTGTGGAAGTTTTTTTGCCGGAAATTCGACTTTTTGAAATGAATATGTATTTTAACAATTTTAACTATCCCTTCTTGTACAATGCAGAAAATTCTTTATCAGTGTGCCATATGACCCTGATATTTTGTCAGTTATAAAATAATAATTTCAGGGTGGGTTGAACATCCTTAACTTTTTTCAATGATGAAACTTTAAGGAAACATTATTTATATTACTGAAAAAAATTCCACTTATGAAATCAAGAAAAATATACCGATTGTTAATTTTGATCAATTCTGGAAGAGAACTGATAGCGAAATTCATAAAAATATTTCAGTTTAAAATTTTTTATTTAAAAATAGTTATTTAGATTTTCAAGTAAATATTTTCTCTATAGAAATTGCAATTCTTATTTCTCTACAAATGTTTTTGGTACGTTTTTTTTTAGTGAATTTTATTTAGGCATTATACGATTCCTATTTGCATGGACAATATTTTTCCTCAATACAATTTTATAAGTCAAGACGTCCCGAAGACATTTATAAATAAATGAATGAAATAAGTCCTACATCATTAGGATTGCAAAAAATTTGAACCTTTACCTAAAGAGAAAGCCAAAACATAACATTCTAAATAACTATTGTTCAATTAACAATTTTATACTCAACTATTTTTTTCTGAAGTATATACAAAGTATATATGTGTAGAAACATATACAAGAAATAAGAGCAATATTATTCTGGATTGCATCAATCATTTTAACAACGCTCATTTTTGAACTTGAGATAACTATAGTGAACATGCAATTCGTGTCGTACAACTAAAAAATAAATTTTTCAGGAAATTAAAGAATCAATAAATTATTATTGGAGAAAAGTCTGTATAATCCTTATTTTCTATATTTGCTTTTTTTATTTGATTGTTTACTTACTTTTCGGTTTAAGGAAAAAATAACTATTGATACAAGACAAAAATTCGATTAACTTCATATTTGAAGTTTCTTTTTTCATTTGTTTGTAAGGTTGTATAAATATACCATTTCCACTTATATTCTTGAGAAAATTCAAAAAGATTTTTTAAGATTTCAGATATGTAAAATCAAAATTTTAACTGTTTATTATATTAGATTAAAAAGGAGAAATAAAAAAAATAGTTCAATTTTCAACCAACATAGATATATCGGCCGAGAATAAAAAAAATCAACCAAATTATAATTTTAGGGGCGAAATAGTTTTTAATACAAACTGCTCAAATTCTTTAACATTTTTTCTAACTAAATCTTTTACATTTTCAATTTATTTAGAATCTTTCAAAAATTTCTAAACCTCCTGAGTATTTTTTAAAAAGTATTCAACTTTTTCCGAAAATTAAAAAGAATGCTGCTGAATGAAAAAATTGCCTTAATTAAAATCTTCCCGATTCTTTGCTAAAAATTTTGGAAATTTTTTCAAATGTTTTTCAATCTTCTTGAATATTCTATCGAATTTAATTTTCCCAAAAAAGGTTTGAAATTAAGACAATTTTGTATTCTTTCGAAACCTTTTGAAATTCTTGAAAAGCTTTTTTCTTAATCTTCCGATATCTACACTTTTTTTTAAATTATTATAATCTTCACCAAAATGAACTTGAAATCTTCCAGATTCATTTGAAAAATCTTGGAAATCTTTCCAAATCTATTTAAATATTCTCTTAACATTAATTTCTCAAACTCAAAAATCATTTGAAATATACCTAGGAATCTAAAGAACTTTTTTTATTCTCTTGAAACCTTTCAAAATTCCCAAAAGCTTTTTTTTCAAAATATTCAGAAATCCACATTCTATTTGAAATTTGTTGCAACCTTCTCCAGATTTAATTTGTTTTTGAATATTATCAAAACTTCTGAATATCTTTTTAAATAATTCAGTTCTCCTATTTCTTAACATTTTTTAAATCTTGTGAAACAAAAAAATAGGCTCAAAAATTTTGAGATTCTTTTGCAACATATTTTGAAACCTACATAACGTAAAATTACTCTTGTAAAATAATACCTGAATCATTCAAAATTTCTACAGAAATTTTATGGTCGGTACCAGTAATTTCTTTGATACTGGTACCAACATTTTTTTACCCGTACCGACAGTTTTTTCGGAATATTTCGGAAATTAAGATAATTTAAGTTTTTGTCCATAATTTCATTTTTCTTATCTCTATAAATACGAGAGAAAGTTTACAAGTTAGAGTGTAGGAGCAAAATTTTGAAAATAGAATTACTTCTCAAGAATAAAAAATCATTTGCAATTCAAATTTTCTCTTTCATCAATAATTTTTTGTGAACATTAAGAAATTAATCTTATCATGAAATGAAATTACTTTTTTGGAAATTTTTATTTACAAATATCGATAATGCAGGAAATTCACAATCTTTATTAATAAATGAACAATCGTGACTATGCATTTTTAGGAAAAATAATCGTACCCAAACCCTAAAATATTTGGAATTGGGATGAAGACCATCATTTTTTAAAAGATGTTCGAGAATATTATTCAGCAATGAATCGGAAAGATATCAGAGATCACACGCTCAATTGATGTCTTTGCCGCAGACGACGATAAATGTTCCGAGTTCCTTTCCGGAAAGGACCATAAAATTGCTGCACCCATTTGGATCAAATGTCCCAGTGGCGAGGATTGGGAGATAAAAAGGATCGATTTCAAGTCAACGATTCGTCGATTTCCGTCGTTATAAAATTTGTTTTAACCCTTGTATGTACACCAAACTTTTTCATTTTGTTACACACCCGGGGTACCCGGATGCCCACCTCCCTTTTCTATAATTGTTTAATTTGTAAGAGGAGAATAAACGTTCCGGGCATAAAGGATCCGTTGTAACTGTTCAGCAAATAGTCTGGCAGCCTAAAACTCTCCAAGTTATATTTCCTACTCAAAAATTATATTTAAAAATCCCCTAAGACGAACCCTTTTACTTTTAACTGAACAAATCCAAAGAGTCTCGAAGTAAAACGATAAAAAAATATTAAAATTAAAAATAATCACACAATTTACCTTCAAAACACTCCCAACTATAATCGATTTGTTACGATTTGTTACCTATTATGAGCACCAGTGTGTTGATGTTAAATTTCTGTAATAGATGATTTTATTAGCTTTGCTGATTTATTGTCAATTTATCGCAAATTAATTTTTCTGTTCGTGAATTAATTAAAAGTCGCGAGATGGTAAGTTCTAAAAAATGCACTGCCGGCTGGTTTTGAACAAAAAACCTCCTTATTATATGTGAGGTGCACTACTAATTACGCCACCACAGTCCATCAGTGAAAACTTTAAAACAAACCCAGTCTGCAGTGAATGTTTCAGAACTTACTTTCTAGCGTTTTTTAATTATTGCACAAAACGAAAAATTGATTGATTAAAAAGTAGGACCTTACTTATCAGCAAAATCTAATAGAGAGAATCATCTGTTACAGAAAATTAACATCAAAACACTAGCAATTTGCCTCATTTAATGTATCATCGTTCAACTAGTATAAATCAAACTAAATTAAAAATTAATGAACTGGCCTTAAAATACAAACATCTAGTTAAAATAAAAAATACGAGTTTCCACTAAGATTCAGAAATACAAGTTCGAAAATTTTCACTGATTTAGTGCGTTGGTGTAATTGGTAGGGCACTTCACATGTAATGAGGAGGTTGTTGGTTCAAAAATCCAGGTTGCAGTGAATTATTTAGAAATTAATTTCTCGCGGTTTTTAATTAATTCGCGAAACTGAAAAAATTATTTGCGATAAATGAAACTTAATTTAAAACTCCTAATTACATTTCCGGTCTCTAAATAAATTTCAACAACCCCCTAACACCACACCTACCACTTTTACATTAAGGAATCAAAAGAACCTCTACGTGCAACACTCAACATTTTTAAAAATTTGAAATAATCACACAAGCCACCTTCAGAAAATACCCAGTTATATTTCCAACCACATAATAATATTTAATAACCCTCAAAAACCACTCAATTTTGATGTTTTGTATGGTGGGCACCCAGGTACACAAGGGTTAAAGAGCGAATCGTCTATAATTTGAAATTACTTTTTTCAATTCTGGATCGAAGTTAAATCTTTAAAATGGTAGTAGATATTTCAGGAATGGCACTTTTGGAACCATTTTTCCAAATGGTGATAAAATAGAAGAAGTTTTGTTTCTCAAGAACTATTTTATCACGAAGCTATTTGCCACTCGTATTTTAACATCGATATAGATATTTCTCGCATTCGGTGAAATGCAGAGAAACTTTTATGTCGAATGTCGCTCCATAACGTTTCGGTAACAAAAGTTTTGTCCACGAATTGCGCATACAAGTCATAGTATTGTACCCGGCATATAGAAAGGATTTTATTTCACGTTAAATTTATTAGGGAATCCCGAATGATGCATTTTAGTGCACATTCAAATTGATATGGGAGTAGAGACAATGTACATATGGGAGTAGGAAATAGGACATCCATTTCCAGCTATGTTAAATCCTTTTCAAGTGCATTTTCACTCAATTTTATGTCCAAAATTTAATTAAATAATTAAATTATCAAAATAACAAAATTCGGGCCTCGGACTCGCTTCAGAGATTTAAAATAGTGTAAATAGTGTTGAAGTAGTTTCATAAACTTTTTCATGTATTAATATTATGCGTAGTCCGCAATTAAAAAGTACGCAATAAAAATTAACTTTATTTTTTAGGCGAAATTTGCAGTTTTCTAACCCCATATTTCAAAAGTTTTAAAAATTAATTTCAACGTTTATTTTAAGTGTTCTTCTTCAGTCTGTAAATTATGAAAATGCCTATTTTTCATCGCAGAATTCACAGTCTTCTCCCTGTTCTCCTCTTTTTCTCGTTTAGAAATTCATATTTTTCTGTTGCAAATGGAATTGTTCTGTTGAAAATTCTCTTTTTTGGTATAAACATTAATTGAATTGATTTACATTATTTTGTCTTGACCACCAAATTATTTTCTTATTAAGAGTTCAGCCGCTTTGTTGATCATACATCTTTGTTGTTCAAAAATGCTCCGCTTTCTGTAGAAACATTACCTTTTTGGGTTAAAAATGGAACTGCCTGGTTAAAAATTATTCTTTTGCGGTTGAAAAATAACTGCTTTTTTCGAAAAAGTAACTGGTTCGTAGAAAATTTGTATTTTCGGCTCGGAAGTTCAACAATTCTGTAGAAAATTGAAGCTATTTGATTCCAGTTTTATGTATTTTGATAAAAATGCGTCTTTTTTAGTATAAAATCAATTTTTTCGTTGAAAATGCAACTTTTTCATTGAAAATTAATCTGTTCTAGTTTAGAATTCAAGTATTTTGTTGAAAATTCCTTTTTGTTGAATAAATCTAAATATTTTTTATTTTAAATTAAAATCTTAGTTTGTTAAAGTAAATTTTTTTTGTTTCTTAAAATTTGCCAGATTCTTTTTTGACTATTTCAGGAATTTTTTCTTATGTTTAAAAATATATATTTTTCAAATTCTCTTCAAATTAACTTTCCAAAATAGAACATTTTTTTCGAAATCTTTTAAAAACCACTAAATATCTTTTAAAATTGATTGATTTGGAATCTATTTAGATTTTCTTAGAAAGTTAATTTTCAAAAATAAAAAATCATTCGAAATTTTTCCAGGAATCTGAAGAGAATTAGTTTATTTGCTTGAAACCTTTAAAAATTCTTGAAAAGCTTCTACATTTTTTTGTTCAAAATCTTCAAAAATCTACATTTCCTTTCAAATTTTTAGAAATATTTTCAAGTTTAACATTATTCTCTAATCTTATCAGTACTTTCAAATAGCTTAGCAAATCTTATATAATACAAATTTTTTTCTTTAAAATCATTTACATTCTTTTCCGAACTGTTAGGAAATCATTAGAAATGTTTTAAAATCTTTTTCAATTTTCTCTTAAAATTAATTTTTTTTTCGATATCTTCAGAAATATTATCAATATTCAAACATTTTCAAAACTTCCAAACTGCCTGAATATGTTTTGAAATAGATGCATGTTTTCCTCAAATTTTTCAAAATCTTTAAAATTACGTGAAAAATTTCACAACTTATAGTATGATAGAAAAATGTCCAGAACATAATTGTTTCTCAAAACTTAAGTATAATTTACAATTAAAATGTTCTCTTTTATCACTCATGTCAAGAAAAATTTAGAGACAAATTTCATCATGAAACAAAATAACATTTTTAGAAATTGTTATTTATGAAATTATTGATACAGATAATTCGTAATCTTTATTACTAAATAAATACATAATACCTCATTTAATATAGTCAAGGCGTTATGAATAGGATACTTTCAGGATTTTTGAAACATTTCGTGAAGAAGATAAAAATAGAATTGTTGCCTTTATTATTCAAAAATCATTTATAATCAAAATTTTCTCTTTTAGAAATAAATTTTTAGAACTAAAATTCCTCATTTATATGTACATCCATCCTTTACAATTCTATTGATCGAATTACGTAAAACATTAAAATATTTATGGATCATCAAGAGTTATGTATTTCGATTTTAATACAGGGCCTATAATAAATCACAAAGAATAACTCGAATAATAAATCAAGATTCAAAATGACATTCATTACTCATATTCAAATTACTCATGCATGCTATCAAATCAATCCATGCATTCATGGGTCCTACAATATTCATTGTTATTATTATTATACTCCTGAATTGAAAAAGCTGTTTGTATCTTTTTCAGATAAAAAACTTGAATTCCTCGAAATATTTCATAAGAAAAAAATATTATTCCAAGGATGAGAATAAAGTCCAGAAAATAAAATGACAATGCCAGAATATAAAAAATAAAGACAGATGGTGGCTAAGATAAAAGGTAAAAAATTGGAACTTTATAGCGTAGCTTATTCAGTAAGAGAAATAGGACATCCAAAGAACAGCTTTAAAAATTGCAATTCTTCAGAACATTGAGTGACAATTTAATTATACTTTTATCCATTTCGAAGTTTATTTTCCAACCAGCTGAATATACCCTTAATCAGACCTGCATTATTCTCCAATACTTCAAAAAAATATTACTTCAATTTAACACAGCAGTTTATGCTCGGGAGTTTTTTTTCCTCTACACTTTTAACTATTTCAATTATTCTTCCGAGAAAGTTCTTCCGAAGCGTCGCTCCTACTTTTCATGAATATTAAACCCCACGATATTGAAACTATGGTAACGGTACTCTGCTCTAAAGTCAGGTTTCCATTGAAAGCATTTTTAGTTTATTGCATGACGAGAAAAAAATGTCTTTTAATCAATAGTTTATGCCCAGTATCGTAAAAGCTTTCTTTTAACTATTACACTTCTGAACGATAAAAGTTCGCCTTGAAATTAATTTCTGACAATACAAACATAAACATGTATTTGAACATTTAGTAATAATTTAGGATATTAAGAATTAGTACTATAAGACTAAATCTAAATAATTTTAAAATAAATTTATCGAAACTGGTTTTGTCAATAGCGTAAACGTTGTCAAAAATTTTCTTAAATCACAAGAAATGGGGTGATTTTTCAATAAAAAAGACTTTCTACGAAAAGAGATGCATTTTCAGGCAAAAGAGATGAATTCTTAACAAAATAGTTCAACTTTCAACCAAATATTTGAATTTTCAAGACAAAAAGACGAATTTTTTCGAAGACAGCTGAATTTTCAACTAAAAAACACATTTTTTGAACCAAAAATGAAAATATCAAATTTTCAGTTCAAAAAATTAATTTTCCACTGAAAAAGTTAATTTTGAAACAAAAAAGATGACTCTTCTACACTAAAAAAAGAACTCTTTACCAAAAGACAAATTTTCAGGTAGTTAAATTGAACCAACAAAACTAATTTTTAATACGACGATACCAAATAGATGAGTTTTCAATTTAAGTTGATTTTCAAAAAGAAAAAAAACGCATTTTCAACCAGAAAAGACGAATGTCTAACCAAATAGTTGAATCCTCGACCAAAAAGATGAATATTTGAGAAACATTATTTATTTTTTAACTAAAAAGATGAATTTTTAACAATACATTCCTTTTCTACAAAATACTTGATTTTTCAACTTCTAATGGATACATTTCCGACCAAAAATGAATAAGATACATTTTCAGATAGAAAAATTAATTTTTAACCAATAGAAAAATCTTGTACAAGGAAGTTAAATTTGTAACCAAAGAGGTAAATCATACAAAAATGATTTTTTTAAATTAAATAGTTCAAATTTCAACCAAGTAATTGAGTTGTCAACGTAAAATGATATATTTCTAAGAAATATTTAAATTTTCAATAAAGCAAATTAATATTCTACCGAAAACAACGAATTTTCAATAAAATACGTCACTCTCAAACAACGTTTTTGAATTCTGAAGCCAAAAAGACGAATTATATAAAGAAAAGTTAAATTTTCAATTCGAAAATATGATTTTCTAGTGAAAAAGTTACTCTTCTAAAAAACAGTTGAATTTTTATGGAAACAATATGATTTTAAACCAAATTATTGAATTTGGTACAAAACAGTTCTATTTTCAAGCCACGTGATAAGCGAGTTAACGTATTTTTTTTAGTCTCGTAGAGCAGTTTCAAACCCTTTCTTGGAAATTTCTTATATCACGGTTCGGTCTTTTGGATTTATAATAAAAAATTTCCGCATATATACAGATATTAAATAGTATAGTTTATTATATATACATATATATATATATATATATGTATATATATACATATTTTAAAGTACTCACCAGAGTTGTGTTGGCCATTGCTGTTCGGACGAGCTGAAGGTGCTCCATCCCTAGCTTCAACTTCCAGGGCATAGGCCCCCTGCTTTTCACGATCGAAAACGACTCTGGTGAAAACTTCTCCTGTATCCCTGTTGATCTCAAAATAATCCTTCCCCTCATTTCTGTCACTATCCACAACATAGTAATTAACCTGAAACAAACAAAAAAAAGTGTTATAAAAATATCAATTAAGTTCAAGATTCATTCCTATAATATGAAACGATTGCCTATGCAAACCATTCATCATTATTTAATTAATTAAATTGATTAATTAATTTAATTTACTTATTTTTTTTTTTAAATCTAACCTCAATTTATCGAGGGATATCTGCTTTTTAAAATATTGTTCGAAGGTATGTTTATGAAATTAGCAATTTTTATAAATGTGTGATTACTTGTGTTATTATTTTCATCGGTTAGAAAAATTAGTCAAAGTAGACGACATTCTACAAAAAAGTGTTTTGCAGCCTATTAGGACCTAAATAATGCATTCAAACCTCCCCCTCTTCAAGTTCCCCACCCCTACTCACCCAAGAATCCCCTATTTCCGCTATTCTCCCCTACTTCCCCCCTCTCCACAACCCACATTTCTTCTCACTCTCTCTACCCCCTCATTCCCCCTCATTTGTCCCACTTCCGCTCCCCTCACTTCCCCTACTTAGCCTTCCCGAATTTCCCACCAAATTCAAACCATTCCCCTACCCTATTTCCCCTCACGTACCCTTCTACCCCTTATGTATCCCACTTACCCCCACTCCATATTTCCACTTACTTTCCTATTACTCCAGTTCCTCTTCCCTCATTTCCTCCACTTAATTCCTTTCATTACCCTTCATTTCCGCTCACTTCCGCTACTTCCCTGCTCCTAGTTTACCCTATTTCCACTCTAATCACTTCCCATACTTTCCCGACGGAAACTATAAGGATTTCTGCCGAGGGCCACTAAACCCTAAAAATTAGTTCAAGTAGGAGCCATGCGCCTAAAAAAAAGGATTCCGTAACCTATAAAAACGTTATTTAGGTCGCTCTAATCTCCCTCTTCATACTTTCCTTCCTCTACTTCCCCACCCGCTTCTCTTAATTCCCCTCCGCTACTTTTCTCCTCTACACATTTCCCATCCACTACTTCCCCTCTTATGACTTACCCACCCATACTTACCTTCCATTCTTCCACCTTCTCTACACTTCTCTTCACTTCTCACTGCTTTCCCTCAGATCACTTTCCCTAATTCCCACTCGCCCCTTACTAACCTCTTCCTCCTCTAAAAACCTCTACTTTCCCATATTTCCCCTCGCCTACCCTAGTTTCCTTGATTGAGAATTGAAAATTTTCAAAAATGCAAGATTCAGGGAAAATCTTGGAAGTGAAAAAAATAAGCTAACCATCGAACTTCACTGTTAGAAATGTTCTGAAAATTTCGACATATTTCGGATACTACACAGTAAAAAGAAAACCTAACAATATAATTTGATTCACTTTTAGGATTGCCTTAAATTCATTAGGTACCTTAATTTATGATATTCAGGCAAATGTAAAGTCAGTAGGTCTTGGCAGATAGTGAAGTATGGTTGAAAACGAAAAAAAAAAAAAATGGAAACGCATTTACTTTTTTGACGGACTTGTAAGATTTTTTTGTACTGTGTAAAGTAACTGAAATTTACGAAAATAGGTTGCTAAAAACGAAATTCAGGAACTTTTATAGTAAAACTACATTTTTGTCAAGATTCAGAAACAATATCTGAAAATGAAAAATATTTTCCTAAAATATCTAAATGGTAACAGAAGTATAGGTTATTGTGACCGTAAGAAATGCGCTTTTAGTAACTGCGCACTCCTCGCTTTTCGATCGCGTACGAAGCGGACAAAGCATGGTGGTTGTGGTCATGGGCGGCAATGCACTGCACAAGGTCTTTATGAATTCTAACGATGCAGCAAACCTATTTTGATGATATTGAATGATCTCAATTGTGAAAAGGATTTAAAATTTGCACGAGAAGAAAGCGCAAACTTGAATACTTGAATTTGTAACCGAAAAAAAATAATTCAACTTTTAACCAAATGGTTGAATTTTCTGACTAAAAAAGATGAATTTTTAACGAAAAATGTTATAGTTGATACAATAACCAAAAAAGATTCTAATTTAATATAAATAACAGTAGAGTTAATTTGTAAACGACTTTTTTAATAACAAAATATGCTATTTTTCAACCAAATTGTTGAGTTTTTAAGCGAAAAAGACCAATTTTTACAAAACGGTTGAATTTTCAACCAGTAAATTTGCATTTTTGACAACAAAGTTAACTGTCAACCAAATAGTTCAATTTTCTACGAAAACAGGGGTGTCTTCAACCGAAAAAGACAAATTTTCAACAAAATAAATACATTTGTAACCAAAAAGATGGATTTCCAAATAAAATTATGTATTTTGAAACGAAAGGGTGATTTTCAATCAAGAAGATTAATTTTCTACGAAAAAGGACGAATTTCAAACTAAAATTTTAACAAAAAAGATTTAGATTTGAATTTAAAAACTAGCAATTTTAGCTCAATTGCAATTTTCATCAGGATTCACAACAATTCAATTGATAGCCTTTTTTATATATTTTTGATACAAACAAATTGTTATTTAATTGTTTTCCCCCAATTTTCCCGACTCTAAAGTGCTAAATTTACTGAAATAATTTGAATTTTTACATTTTTCACAAGTTTTTAAATAATACGATTAATGAAATAATTCATTTCGTTATTTCGGGCAAGACATGTAACCAAAAGTAACCTTTTCATAAAATAAGTAACTTTTTAGTAACCGCGGATCAAAAAAGCGACCCGTTGCGAGCCCTGTTATGATAATTGCTCACGCTTAGGGGTAGTATTTTTGTTCTGGTTGGGTCAAGTTTATTTTGTCATTGTCTGGTACCATCAGTTATATTTCCTGCAAAATATTGATTATTTTTTCATACTTTTTTCAAATGAAATAAAAATACGCATTTATTTTTTTACCAAATGGAATGTTACCATCCGGACAGTTCCATTGTCAAAAATCGAATGAGGGGCAAAGCAGACAAATCAGAAGACCACTTTTAATTTACAGAAATATTACACTGTCCATTATTCACTGAGTTTAAAAGTCTTACAGTGGTTTTTACACAGTGACTTCGGAAAAGATATTCCGCGAGCACAATCTTTCATCTCTTCACAACGTCGTCCTGTCTATTTTTGGTGTTTTTGGTCTTCTGAGATCCCCACCTCCGACTTACAATGTTACTTGGAACAACTCAAGATCAAAACACTACAATCGGTCACCGCACGACCGCCACACCACGGTCGGCTACCGCAGGACCACCACTACCGTCGGCCACCGCAGGACCACCACTACCGTCGGTCACCGCACGACCACCACACCACCACACGCTCTGAAGACCAAATTATATCTGACTCTAAAATATCATCTGATTTTACACTACACTTTTAGGCCCAATATGCCCTAATGTGCATCCGAGTTCTCTTCTTTAAAGATTAAAACCTTTTTTCTAATTTTTATTCAAAGATTTGAAATATTGGTTCAAACTCCTCTTGAACAAGTTGGATTAAGAACGATAATTTCCCAAAAATGCTTGATTCAGGGAAAATCTTGGAACTGGGGGGAAGAATCCAGCGACCGAATTATGCAGAGAAATTCTGGCTTCGCAAATCCAGCTGTTGGATTTACTGAAAATCCCAAATAATTCACGAACCGAGTGCACTCCATACCCATAACGGATTAATATTCCCTGCGAACATGAATTTTCGCACGAAGCGTGTAACAGAGGATAATGGGCTTTTGATATGTCGGCAAGTATTTTACAGATCACTCTCTGAAATGAATCCTGGCTCGCTGATACTGATATATTTTACGAAGACCCCCCACTTCCATATGAAAAGATAATGCATTCAATTTTATCGTTTTTCGATACAAGTACTGTTTCGCGCATATTAATGCAAACACAGCATTGAGATAATACAAGAGAGATTTGCACTCAGTTCCTGAACCACTTTATGCGCTAAATTCAGATATTTAAAACTATAAAATATCGCTAAAAATTATAGGATTTTTATAAAGAGCTCTCCATGTAGGAGGAATTTATTGCTTCACATAAAATCACGCAACGCTCAAATGATGTTTAATAATTCAATATAATATTCCGTAAGACATAAATACTTTTTTTAATACTCTCCTCTTCCTTATCATTTAGTTATTGAAATTCATTGAACTGAGTATTTCTTTCGGGGGAAAAAATTCTTTTTTTGATTGAAGTAAACATATATATGTGGTGACTAAAATGTATAAGAAACAATTTCAGGTTCTCAAATAATTTTTTCCGGTGATTATAAATAAAAATTCAAGCATTCCCAAGAAAAAAAAATATTTAGAGTTTTCAAAATTGAATTAGAATCCTTCTGATGCCAATCAGTTTAATTCTAAAAAGACTTCAGGAACAGACTCTATTGTAACATATAAAACATTCAAACTTACAAAATTTGAAAATAAAACAGTACATCGAAATTTTAAAGCAGTTATTTTCAAATTTAAATTGATTTGGATTCGAAGCCTATAAAATTAAATAATTTTTAAATGAGAATTACTTTTGAAAAAATTCAATATAAATTTCAACTTTACTACAACGAATAAAAATAAGAAAATCCCACATAATTTAAGAACAGTACAATGTCAAATAAAAAATTATCTATATATTGTGCAATTTAATATTGGAGACATGTAAATTTGAACAATTTCACATTAAAGAAAGTGAAAGAGATTTTAATTCAATCTTTCAAAATTCAAGAATTTTGAATTTTTGAAAAATTTAAAGAATAAAACAATTTTAAATTGGAGATATTGGAAATTGAGCAATTTAAACTATGAACTGCTGAAAATTAACCGATTCAAAACTTAATTGGAAAATTTTTCATACAGAATTTCCAAGTTTGAAAAGTTTAATAGCTTGTATACGCTTATTGGATTGGACAAAAAATTGAAATGTTAAAAACAGAAAAGAGGTCTTGGTCTTACGTTTCATCTGAATAATTAAATTTAATTGGAATTAGTTATACTGGAACACATTGAATTTAATATAACGGAAAAATTGTAATCTTATCGTTCGAAATTAAAAATTTAGTATTCTGAAGAATTAAGCATTAATAATCACACAAAACTCTAAAATTAGAAAATCTTGGAATTTACGGTGGAAAATCTATTTTTTATGGAAAAATATAATTTTAAACCTAAGGGAGCAAAAATAAAAAAAACTGGCTTAGCTAAAAGCTTCCCCATAATGCAATTTAATTAAACAAAAAGTTACATGTGAAAAAATACTTTTTTGAATTAGTGTCTGTCACAACTATTCTCAGTGATTTTTAAAACAATTTTAAAACAATTTTCATTCTTTCTCATGCATTTTTGTATCCTGACATTTTAATTGCAACCCTCAAGATCGAAAATATTTTCTCAGTAAGTTTGATTATTTCTGTTTAAAATGAGATTTTGGCAAAGTGCGGCAAAGAAAGATTAACCCAGTTTTTCGACTAGTTTAATAATTTATAATTTTTTCTGATTCTGTAAACGAATATTCTTTGTTCTTTAATTTAGAAATGTTGTATGAAAAAAAACTTTCGTGATTTAAGAATTTTGTTTAAAACCTATTTAGTAGGATTAACCAGAAACTCCAAATTTTTAAAACAAGAAACCGCGTAGTGCAGATAAGTGAAAATTTAACCAATCTAGTTGAATTTTCAAACAAAACGATCAATTTTGTATCAAAAAATGCCAATTCTTCAACAAAATAAAAAAAAAATTACAACCAAAGTGATGAATTTTCAACTAAAATTATGAATCTTTAACTGGAATAGATGAATTTTAAACCAAAAAAATGAATTTTCAATAAATCAGTTCAACTTTCAACCAAGTACTTTTATTTTCAACCGAACAATTGCATTTTTAACAAAAATAATAAATATTTAACAGAAAATTGTGAAATTTGAACCAAAAAGAGGAGTTTTCAAACAAAAACATTAATGGGTGTATCTTAAATAAAAAATGTCAATTTTCAACCCAAAAATGGAATAGTTCAATTTTTAGTTTAGAAAATTAATTTTCAACTAAAATGATGAACCTTCAACTGGAATAATGAATATTTAACTGTAATACTTAAATTTTAAGCCAAAAAGATGAATTTGCAAAGAATAAGATCAATTTTCTACCAAATGAGACCAAAGAGATGATTTTTCAACTAAGATGATGAAATATTCAATTGGCATAGTTAAACTTTCGGTTAAAAAAAATTAATTTCTCTTTTTTCATTATGTTCTTTTGTCTCTAATGAACCAAAAAGTTAGATTGTTTTGAATTTTATTTTTTGATTATGAATCGTTCTCTACCTTTTTTGCGAAAATTATTCATGATAAAATGAACTTCATTTCCATCTGAATTCAAAAAATAATTTCAAACAAAAAAAAACGATCTTCTAACAAAATAGTTAAATACTGTGAAATAAAGCTACTTTTACAAACGAATAATCTTTCTTGTTCAATTTTATATTGCCATTCAAAAATGCCACTACTTCAAAAAAATGTCTCTGTTAATTCCAGGTTTTACAGGTAAGGTAGACATCCTGCTAGCAGTACATTTAAACAATTTGTTTCAAATAAAAAAAATCCGTTATTTTTTTAGCAAAAGAAATAAATTTTGGGAGTGGCGTTTGCAATATCAAAAATCACACCTTTGTTTGGGTACCCTAATATAGATAATCCCATGATAAGATAAGACGAAATAGGATAATGTTAGGTACAGATATATTATGTTTCCTAGTTTGAGACATTCGCATTGGCAAGTGTGGCCCATAATTATGATGAAAACTGAGACCAACCTGATTATTGGGGAAGGTACCATCCTTGTCAATGGCGTTGACTTGGGTTACTTTGCTACCGATGGGTTCGCCTTCCAAAACTGTTTCTTGTTCTCGTTCCGTGAAGAGTGGAATTTCATCATTCACATCCTCCAACATGATGTACACAGTTGCTTCTGAAGCCAGCTGTTGGGCTCCATTATTCTATGGATATATTAATAAATGAACATTATTCTTTGATTATTTTTATTATTTATAGAGATTATTGTATGGGAATAGTCACAAAGGAAACAGAAATCCGTAGAAGTGGATAATGTTAGGTCTACAAATTAATTCCGTGCCTTTACATTGATGTCTTGTAACTCCTGCTCAAACTTGAATTTTTTCTCGCCCTAAGGTAGAAAGGACAATATAATAAGTGGTGGCCCTGACGACTTCACCTGAAAAATCATCAGTGAATTGTGTCCGATAAGAAAGATTTGAGACACTGCATTCTTTTTGCATTCCAATTGAAGAAAAATGCTGCTGAGGCGACCAAAATGATTTGATCAGCCTTAGGAGAAGGTGCGGTGATGCATAAAACGTGTGAAAAGTGGATCCAAAGATTTTATAATTGTGATTTTTGAATTAGAATGCAAAAAGAATGAAGTATATTAAATGGTCCTTGTCAGACGCGATTGAATTCACTAATGATTTATGAGGTTAAGTCCGCACGGCCGCCACCTATGAGAGTGTGTTTTGAAGTTTAGGGCTCACCCTTTAAAATTACCTTAAGACGTAAAAAATTCAAGTTTAAGCAAGAGTTACAAGACATCAGATAATGAAGATTGACCCCTAGAAGAGCTCGCTCAGATGATTCTAATTGTAAGTACTGCCTCAAAAGTGTTTAAAATAAGAACTGCAAAAAAAAAGTCGAAAAGTCATCTTGATCCTTAAATGAAATGTTTATTTGTAGCAATGAATGAATAAAAAATAATTGGGACCATCATTTAGGATTTGGGGAGAAAAATGATATGCTAGCAATATTATGCTGACAAAAAATGTCAAATGAAAATCTCTGTTAAGAAAAAGAAATAATTTTCAATTGCCCATAGACGTCAAAAACTCAAATGAAAAATTGGATTAACTTTTTTCATAACTCTAATAAATGTCCTAGATGATGGTCCTAATAATGTGCCCTTCCTTTGTGGATACGAAAAATAAGAAATTAATCAGAGATGAAGATCATTTTTCGACTTCATTGCAGTTTTTAACTGAAACATTTTTTAAGCGGTACATAGAATAATCAGATCGAATCCTTCTAGGTGCGAAACTTCATTATTTGACTTATATTTTCAAAAAATCGAAAAGCGGTATTAGTTTTCAAAAATACCATTCTTTGTTTTTTACAGAAAATTGGTCAACGCGTGTTTTTCCAATTTGAGGAAAAAATTCCATTAAATTATGAGTATTTAAACTTTGACGTCCACTTTAAAAAAAACACAGATTCTTTTTTTAATTTTGTAGTTCATGATGTAATGTAGATGTTCTAATTTTATTTTTGGAATCTTGAGAGTTTTTCGTTCTACTTTCAAAATCCATCGAAACGACGGTTTATTTGAAAATAGAACGAGTGGATTTTCACAAAAAACCAACACTTATAATTCTATAAGGAAAACATCCTGTGATTTTTATGCACATTGAAGTATCATGATAAAAGTTTGCAAATCTACAAAATTTCTAAAAAAATTCCTCTTGGTCTTCTATGATATTTTGCATCGATTACGAATTAATAGGATGACTTCCTTATATAAGCGGAGACTTGTAAAATATATAAAAAAGGTGACGATTTCCAGAAAATCTTTGATATGTTCAAAATTCAAATAAAAAATAAGGAAGATTTTCTGCTAAACCCCACCTTTTTATTTTTTGCAATATTTGAAGAACATTTTGCGAATGTAATAAGGCATCCTATATGTTTTATGCAGAATAAACCAGTTTTGTGGCCGATAGAATTTTTGTTCCCTCAAAATGAAATTTTCAACTGTTTTTTGTAAACAAGATTCAAATAAACAAAGTTTAAATTCTTTCAAATTTGCAAGCAATTTCAGTTCAACTTACAAAAAATTAGAAACTTCAAAAATATTCCACCGCGGAAAACAGTCAATTGAACAAAATTTCAGGTGAAAAATGAATTTAAACCATAAATTTGTCCCATTCAAAACAAATTCAAGTTGACAAATTTATAATTTTAAAAATAAATATTTGAAAAGTATTCTGAAATTCATGGGGTTAAAACGTACTTCAGAATTAAATCGTGTTTGGAGAAAATTAATTAATATGATTAATTTCTGAATCTAAAACAATTTGAATTTAATTTTTTAATTTCAATTCTTGTCTTTGAAATTCAATTAAGTTGCAAGCACTAACGATTAAAATTTGCTAGTTTATATTTTAGACCAAGGTCTAGAATTTTGTTCTAAGCCATGGAAAGGGACAATTAAAGTTTAGTTGGTACAAGGAACGAAGTTGAAAAATATGATAACAAGTATCATCTAATAATTGAGGTTGAAAACTGTTATTAAACTGTGAAATCCCAAATTTTATGAAAAAAAAATTTACTGACCACAAAAATGGTTCAGTCTGCAGAAAACTGACAGGATTTCTTCCTTATAGAAGCCTAAATTCAAAACAAAATAAAAACAATATAAGTGTGGTTTTTTTGTGAAAATCGACTTTTTATATTTTCGGGAAAATCGTCAACACTGTTAATTTGAAACTTTTCTTTTTAATTTTCCGATGGAAGCCGAAAGAGGATGATAGAAGTCACCAGTTCTCAAAAATAAAGTTGGAACATCTGAATGAGATAAACAATTATAGAATTATAAAGAAATCCTTTTTTTTATCCAGATGTCAAAATTAAAATACTTGCATCTTTCTGGAAAATTTTGTTTTTCCAAATCAGAAAAATGCGTGTCGCCTAATTTCTTTTGAAAAACAGCATATTTTGTCGCTGAGAAATACTACTACTTGAGATGTAGAACCTGCCTGATTTGAAATGTATTCAATCTTTAGAAAAATGTTTAGTTCAGTAAATTGAATTTATTTCGAAATAAGTTTGTATCAAATACATTTGCAAGTTGTTTACTCAAATCCTGAATGCACTGGAACAGAGTGCTTGCAAATGGAATTTATGATCCCTTTATGGTAGTCATAATTGCTGAAACTATAAAGGACTTACCTCGACACGAATGGTGAGATTATACTCCTTTATGCTCTCATAGTCTAAGGGCTGATTGACCTTTATGTCTGCCCACGTGACCGAATTATCGGATCGTTGTTGAAGATAAAAGGTGTGCAATTTGTTGGTTTGCGCAGTGGATCCGGGCATTAAGCGGTAAAAAACCACCGGATTATTTTCAATCCCAGAGCTGTTGACACACGGAAAAGCCGATTAGAAATTGAAAGGAGGAATCAAAAGGGCGTGCAAGCGAGACAATACGAAACGGAAACAGAAACGAGAACGGAAACTCTCCTAATTTGTCAGATATGTGTAATGAATATAATGTACGTATATGAAAAGAACTTTATTATATATGAAACAAAACTTATTTAAAAAAAAACTTGTTCAACAAATCTTTCTCAAATTAGACAAATTTCACTATAATTTATAAATAAAATAATAATGTTTTGCAACTCGTATGGATGCGCACATACGCACGTAAAAGCGCACTCATACGAAGCATTCTTATAAATGACAATAGAACGACTCTGAACGAAAGGTCGCATGCGATACGTGTTGAAAAGAAAATGATCAAAAAAACCTTCTAAGAAAAACACATCTAAATATATTTACTATTGTGAGTTTACCCAACGCGCCACTTTCACGTCTTCGCCTTCTTTTCTTTATTTCCGTTTCAGAACGTCAATAGGCTTTCCTTGCTTCTCTAGTTTCAAGTTACTCTCGTATCACTAATGTTATGTTTCTACCTATTTTTTTAAATCTTTTACGACTAAGTCCTATGTGTGAGGCATTAAGTACTCTAGTAGGGTGGTCCACTTTCTAAATTAAAAAATTCCAGATCAAACTGCACCCATGTCTAAGATCTTCCGGTTGGTAGCATAGCATCAAACAAAACTTTTGAAGAAAAATGTGAAACTTAAGTTCAAAGACTAGAACATAAATTATTTAGCAAATCAAAATCCCTATGAGCAACCTCTTTTTATAAATTTTGTTGTTGAAAAATGAACAAATTAGGCAAGGGCTTGCATCTAAATGAATTTTATTTGCACCACCCTATGTAGCTACTGGCCACGCGTCCTCTATTATTTATTCAGCCTAATGGGCAATTCACTTGCATTGTTGTATATTTGAGGCCATTGTTTATCGAGTGTTAGTGTGTTTCTCTTTGTGTACAATTACATTTGTGTGTTAACTGTTAACTCGTCTGCATATCTACGCTGAACATATCAATCGTCAGATGTCGGTACAGGGTTCCCTAGTACCTCCAATTTACATGTAGGCTTTACATGTTTATCTTTGCGGAGAGTGTATACTGTAATTAATCATGTGTTATTCTCGGAATGTGCAGTCTGTATTGCATTTCATGTCCTTTGTCGAGAACTGTTTAGGTATTTCAGTTATGCGTTGATGCACTAGTGGCTAGTCATAGTACTCATAGTCACTAGCACTGGCCAGCCCTTTCCATTTGTTTGAGCGAAATTGCAATCTGTTTAAATCACGGATTAGAGATTTCGCGGTTTTGATTTAAAGCTCGAATTCATCCTAGGAGATGTGGTTTTCGATGTTAAAAGTGATTTTTTTGTTTTAGTTTTAGTTCGTGTTTTGAGAAGAGATGATATTGACTTTGTTGGAAAAAAAGATTTGAGTGACTCAACAGAAAAATGCTTTGAGTTTTTATGTTATGTTTTTCGACTAGGGTAGTGATTTTGTTATTCCCAACGGAAGGACGGTTTTTGATCTACTGGTCTGAAAGCAAAATGGCTTTTTTCACAATGAAGAATAAAAGCCGTTTTGGTTTTAGACTAGTAGATCTAAAAACGTCATTTCATCGACAAGAAACTAAAAAATTCTTTGCTTGTGAAAATAATATAAAAATTGAATGAAATAAGCAATTTAACAATAGAAGAAACTTAAAACAAAACGATTGTGCATTTTATCTTATAATCACTTCAGATCTTTAACATAATTTTAATATTTGGATTTCTGTATTTGTTATTAAGATTAGATTCAGAATATTTTTTGTTTTTATATATATTTGTATTTATAATTTTTGCAGATGAACGTTCAAAATTCAGTGATTTCTAATATTTTTATAGATTATATTTTATCATCTATTCATTAACATTCGTAAATCATTGCATTAAAATATTTCTTAGGTCTTCGTTTCGGTTTTATTTCTTCTAATTTACTTGGTGTACTTTAGGGTGACGCTTGAAAATTAAAAGTTCAATTTTCCGAAATGATACCCCTTCAATAAAATTGAATTACTTTCGTGAAACTATGTTTCTACAACACATAATTCATATTACTTTTGAATAATCGTACTTCATTTATTGTAAAATTTAAATTAAATGGTCTCCATGGGGTCAACCACTATGCAAATATGGTGTAAATGTCCAAATGAAATCCCTTAAAAACTTTTAAATTAGTTAAGACCTGTTGAAATTCTTTGAAATCTTCGAAATTTATTACAAAGTCAAGATAGAAAAATTGTTCTTTGGATGAATTGCTACAAAATACACCCTAACTATACTTTAGTAACACTTCTTTTCTTATTTATTTAAAAAATTTTAGTTTTCGATTTTGAAACCAAATAGTTGATTTTTCACAGTTTAATAGGCTACAAAAAGTTGGAAGAAACAAAATTGGGTACACATAATCGGTAGACAGTTCTTTTCACCCTAGAAAATATTATTGTTTATTTATAGGATTGAAAAAGTTTTTCACCGTAATGTAGCATTATTTCTGATTTCTGAAATGTCCATTCGTACAATTATTATCTAATCGTTTCATGATTAATTGCATGATTAGAGATTTGTATAAAATCGTATTTCTGGGATAAAGCACTATTCAAATATAGTACCCAATGAAAACTTCTTAAAATTTTGAAAATTTCTCCCAATCTTTGAAACTCGCAAAATTTTTAAATTTTGTGGAATCTTTTAAATCCTTTGAAAAATCATTATATCTTATGGAAACTTATGAAAACCTTTGATTGCATTTAAATAAAAGGTAGTGCTCAAATTATCTGTGACAAAATAAAATTATATTTGAAAAACAACAAAATTAATATTTCAATATACCCAATCGGGTGAGTCCAAATAAAAAAGTAATTGGGAATCTAATTGTAAGATAATTAATTTTTTTATTTGCAGTTACTAAAAATTAGCTATAAAGTTTTGAAATTTGTTTATACATATAAGGATGTTCAAAATTTCTTATTTTTGACTCACCCAAATGCAAAAACAGTGTTCTTTTCCCCTGAATATCTGTTTATGTTCAGCGAGTTTTGCACACGAGTGTTTGTTAGTCGCTTAAGCGTGAAATGTACCTGACCAATGCACATGTGCGTGTATTAGTGTTACGCCTATAATTATTTATAATAATAGCTCAAAGCAATTTTGCGTGAAATCAAGAACCGCCGCCTTATTGCCCGAGAATCAGGCTGAGGAAGACAAAAAGTGGAGATTAAAAAACTTTGAAACTCCCGAACCCACGTGGAACTTTTTATTCGTGTCGAACAAAATTAAAAAAAAAAACAACAAAAAAAACTTGATTGTGAAATAGCTGTTTGATGTGAATGTTGTGATTATACCATCATGTTAGGAATGAAACAAAAAGAGTTCTGAAATAACTCGTCGAATAAAAATAGTATATTTCTCTCTCCATTAAATTCAAACCTGAAATACCTTTGCCTGTCACGTTAATTGTTATTTGCCAGAATTAAATTCCACTTGGGTTTTTCATTCAGTGATTTTTGATTGATTGAGAAAATTCAGTAGTGCGCGGTGATAAATATGGTGTGTGCGTGTCGAATAGCATCCAATTTAATCGTCAAGTTAAAAAAAAACAAAGATTTATCGTCACCGATAGACGAATTTTGAAAACAAGCCAATTGGGTAAAAACAGCGTTTCTTGAGTTTTCGATATCCCGATTGGTTGCTTTTGATTTTCAAACTCGTTACTCTCTATCTATAACTTGCATCTACATTTCCTCTAGTAAATTCACTTTGACTCTACCGACTATTTTTTATTTATTTATTTTTATTTTTTTTACAAACAGCACTAGTAGAAAAAACAAAGGTTACTACGCTCTCCAAGAACATGAAAAAAGCAACTGACGAAACATGCCCAAAAATCAGTTCTGGCATTCCGGTCGACTCTTCTATCTCAATTACGTATGCAAGATTCTGCGAATAAAAAAAAATAAATGGGCTATGGATCAATAAAAAATAAATTGGACGATGGATTTGTAAGGCGAAGTTAAGAAACTGACTACTCTATACGTTTCTCTTCTTTCCTAGAAAATTAAGTTACGCGTTGAGTGGGGAATTTTGAGAAAATGCCAATTGTCACAAAAACCACCAAAAAAGCAAAAACTGGGTTTCCAGAAAGCATCTAGTCGAAACATGCCCATAAATATTCTCTCGGAACATCTAACAATGATTTTCTATATAAATACCTTACGCTCTTGTTGAGATTCGTCAGTACACGTAAAAAACGAATTTTTTCTCTCAAAAAGCAAAAAATTAACCGTGTAAAGTTCAGTTTGTA
The DNA here is from genome assembly GCA_932178445.1 of Andricus quercusramuli. Lineage (NCBI taxonomy): Eukaryota > Metazoa > Arthropoda > Insecta > Hymenoptera > Cynipidae > Andricus > Andricus quercusramuli. The sequence continues at coordinate 210,975 of CAKNXH010002316.1, forward strand.
AGTTTAAATTACATTATCAATTGTTGAAATTTAATATAAAGCAAGTACATGAAAAATTTACTTAGATATTTTTAGTTTTCAGTTTTAAGTACTGTTGTATTTTTGTATAACGGATAAAAACTTTGATGTCACGCAATCTGTACCCTGTTGGTCCTCGTTGTTTGAATTATGTTTTATGTGATGTGCGACTTGTTATGCACACGTCTTTTAAAAATATTCAAATTTTACGATATGTTCAATTGAAGAAAATTTTTGCTTTTTCGGCACTAAAGTGCATCATTTGCTCGTTGTACATCAACATTTATTCTAGATAAATAAATTTCTCACTTAAAATGATTTCATTCAAGAACAAACACTTTACTGAGAAAATTATAGTTCAAAGAAATCATGATCAGCTATATGTAAATAAGGAAAAACAAATTATAAGGGTTTAGAAACTTTAAATGAAATAAAATCCAAAACATGAAGATTTAATTAAGAAAATATCACACAAGCAGATGACAAAATAAGATAAAGGAGTACAACGAGCAAAGAGTGCAAGCCACTGAAAGAACGTAGGATTTTAACCTTCTTTTTGATTTTATCATCTAGAAAAATAAAGGAAAATCCCGAAATTTGAAAAAATACGAAGCTCCAAAAATCCTGCGTTCTTCAGTGAGGAAAAGTGCACTGTGATAAAAATTCATCACTCGGAGGGATGAAAAGAGAGACAACGAGGCGGGTCTTCGTGAACAGCCACACACCGAAAAAAGACGTGCATCGAGTGTATGACGCGTGAAAAAAGACGTGTCCGGGTGTGACTTTTAGGAAACGGTTAAAGTGTCGATGCACCTAACACGACAACGGTACTCGAAATTCTGAATTGAGCGTTTACCGGTAATCGATCTTAATCATTTTGTGATAATCTACGTAAAGTAAAATTAATTCAAACAAATAGCCGCCCAAAAACTGGATTAACCATACGATAGGGCCAAGCACAGTCCAAAATGTAAAGAAATTTATTTAGTCAAATTCAAACCTGTGATTTTGATTGATTCCCCTATTTTTGATTATACGGGTACAGACGGTGTAGGGGTAAAGGGGTAGTGATATAAGGGTAAATGGCGAAAGTAGTATAGGTCGAGAGGGAAGGATAAATGGGTGCAGATAAAGGGGCAAAGGGTAAAAGGGCAATCGGTAATGGGAAATATATAGGGGTAAATAGGGCCGGGTAAAGGGGTAAGGATAAATTGATAAATGGGTTTAGGGGCAAACGAGTAATAGGGAAAAGGGGTAAAGGGGTACATCGGTTGGGGTAAACGTGAAATGGTAGTGGTAAACGCAGAAAGAGGAAAATTATCAAGGTAAAGAAGTAAGGATAACAGGGAAAAGGGTACAGGATACTGGTCAAGGGGTCAGGCAAAAGAGGGCGAGGTGAATGGGTAACAGTTAAGAGGTGAGAGTAAACGGGTGAGGGAAAATGGTTCAGAGGCACATTTGGAACATGGTATGGGTAAAGAGGTGAATGGGTCAGGGTCAAATCATAAGGATAAAGGGATAAGGAAGAAGGAATACGAGTAAATTGACAAGGGCAGATAGGTAAGGGTAAATGATAATGGTAAATCGTTATGGGTGAATGGATATGGGTCGATGTGAAAGGGATCTAGAAAACAAGTTTGGGGTAAATGAGCAGTATTAAAAGAGTAGGGTAGGGGTAAGTTGGTCCAGAAGAAGGGGCAGGTATAGGGGTAAAGAGATGAATGGGTAAAGTAGTAGGGGTAAATGGTTAATGGCAAATAGATTGTAGTAGGGGCAAATAGTAAAGGGATAGAGGTGAAAGAGAGAAAAAGGATTTAGGGGTGAATGGGCAGCGATAATGGGGTTGAGGTAAAGGGGTAGGGAAGGGTAAGATATGAGGAACAAGTGAAAATTGACTAAATATTTCACCAAAAAGTGACACGTGCTCAAACCAGTGATTGGGGTGCTATAATTGACCAGAAAAGTAAAATGGACTCACACGAGAAAAATCTACTCCAGGGCCTAAAATGTTTTAAATTTCGGATTATATACCATTTTGTATGTTCCATTACCAGACAAAGCTTCACAGGCCAAAATACTCTATAAAAAAATGTAAATAAGAATTTTCACAACAATAGGTGAGTAAATCCTTTAAAAAAAATTAATGTGGGTGCTATATTAGGTACATGAATTTTCAAACAAATAGTTACATTTTCAACAAGATTAGTAAAAAAAATTTGAATGAAGAACTTTCAGCCAAAAATGGAATAGTTAAATTTTCAGTTAAAAACCTTCATTTTCAACCAAAAAAACTTATTTTTAATCAAATCTTTCAATGTTCAACCCTAGAGATGAACTTTGTACAAAAAGTTTAGCAGGTGATATTTCAATTGAAAAAGATTTTCATTTTAAATAAAAAACAGTTGAATTCATAAAAAAATAACGAATTTTTAACGAAAAAGTTAATCTTCAACCCACAAGAAAAGGAAAACAGTTAAATTCTCAACCGAAAAGGAAGAATGTTAAAGAAAATTGTTAGTTGTCAACAAAATACATGAATTTCCTACCAAATAATTGAATTTTTAACTAAAAAAGATTAACTCTCAACCGAAATGGGAATATTTCCATTTTCAGTTGAAAAAATTATTTTCGAAAAAGGAAGTTAAATTATTAACCAAAAGGATGAATTTTTAGTAGAAAAAAAGGAATCTTCAATACAAGAGTTGAATTTTCTACCGAAAAAGTGTTTCCAGCCAAGAAAAACATCCAACCAAAAAAATTGATTTTTAACTGAACAGTTAAATTATAAACTTAGAAACATGATTTTACAACTAAATACAAAAATTTTCAATCAAATAGTTGAATTTTAAACTGAAACATGAATGATCAACAAAATACATTATTTTTCAATCAAATAGTTTAACCTTCAACCAAGAAAATGATTTTTAACAAAGCAGTTGAATTTGACACCAAGAAAGAATTTTGATTCAAGGAAGAAAAAAAGTAAATCAAACTATTGAATTTTCAACACAAAAAGATGAATTTTTAACACGAAAATATGAATTTCAACAAAAAAGTTAATTCCCTAGCCAGACAGTTGAATTTTTTATCTAAAAAATGACTTTTTTTAACTCAAAATTGTTAATTTTCAAACAAAATTATTAGATTTTCAATCAATTATATATAATATATAATATGATAACATAATATAATAATATAATATAAAAATAAATTATTCTACTAAAAAAGATCAATTCTCCACCAAAAATATAATAGTAGATTTTTCTACCAAAAGGAATAAACTTTCAACGAAAAGTAAAGCCTGTGAAGCCGAGAATAAATTAATAATAGTAGTTTCGATCATTTCTACGCTCAAGGATAATAGTTTAAATAAGCATTTTTGTACGACACAAAGTGTGTCAGACCACTCAATTAAAATTTTAGGCCCTGATCTACTCTAACACAAACTGAGACTGATTACCGGTCCACGTGATTGCTAAACACCGTTGGTGTAAGGTATATATATATATAATAAAAAAGAAAAAGAAAAAAAGGTAATAATATGGTAATAATGATAATGATGATAATAAAAATTGTATGTGTAACGATGTGTAATGTGGGTTTCGTACACAATATCAATTAACGTGCACAAGAACAATATACTGCCACGAGATTGCGTGCAGGGCGGGTTTTTCGTGCAGCCGCACGGAGCATTAACAGTGTGACAGACCTGGCTTTAATAGACACAACTTTAGCCCCAACGGCCACGTTCTCTTTACAGTAGATCGGACCATACACTACGTGGTCCCATACGGGTGGATTATTCGCACGGTCCACAACGTCAATCTGAACCTCCACCGTTCTCGACAAGGGCGGGAAGCCCTTGTCTTGGGCCATCGCCTCCAGCTTGTATGTCTCGCGCTACACCAGACGCGGTATACAACAAATGGAAAAAAACAAAAAAACCATCGTTAATTATGACTTTTTTCATTTTTCAGTTTTCAGTTTGGACTTGGACTTGAATGATTAAGAACAAAAAGAGACCAATCGGGTCTGAGCTGGAGGCTGGAGGAGAGGGGCCCTAAAATCGATCCGGGTCCTGATCAACAATCGTAGACGTGATCCCGTAGTACCTATATATTATTTTCATTTTTATTTTATTGACTTATCATACGCATACTTTTTCATAACGAACACACTTGGCTCAGAGTCTCCACGACCTGCACGAGTCGTTAGATATAGTCGATGTTGGATGTGGATTCCTTACGTGGTCTACTACTTGTGAGAGTGGTTCGTACAGCACGTGTGTACGATGACTTTTGTTAGGTGATATTGTATATAGTAGAGTATGTATAACTAGAAATATATGCATATAGATTTATACAGCATAGTATTATTATTATATATATATGTATTAATTAATACGAAGGATTATAATATAATTAAAGGAGTATGCTGAGCGATCTACCACGCACGCACACGCCGCGCTTAACCATGCCTGCTCTTCAAGGGTCTGAAAAAGGAATTAGTGAAAAGTAAAAAGGGGGAGTTACAGATACAGGAAGGGTCCTACACAAGGACCAAGTGTCCTTCTACTTATTTGGTCTTCAGTTTCAACTTTACAGACTCCAAAGAATCCAATTGGTCATTTCAGCTTCCTTTAGATTCAATTTTTTCGTGGGAGGTGTCACGTCACGTGGTGGTCATTCATTAATACTAAACTCAAAATTCATAAAAGCAGTTGAAGGTACCGAATTCTTATAACAAACTTTGTTCAGGGTGGCCACTTTTATCCTGGAGAAAAATTTCCCGGTCATTCAAAAAATAGTTTATGACAAACAGCAGTTAATATATAGGCTTTTCTTTTCCACTTAATTGTTTTACCAACAATTTTTCAAACTTAAAAATACTTGATCGCATTTTTGCTTAAATACAAGAAACAATGGTTCAAATTTTGTTCTATATGACTGGATACATTTCAAATTAGGCAGATTCAATAATTCAAGTAGTTATGCAACTTTTCTTTCCGGATTCTTGTGAGGTTTACTGTCTTCGTACCAGGGTCACCGCAAAATTTTATATTAAAAATACCCTAACTTAGAGATTTTTCATAACTTACGGCCTGTGTGTTTTGAAATCTACCGAAAAATTTAAAAACAGTTCAAAATTAACGCGGCACCAGAAATGGTTTTGGTCACATAAAACTAGCAGGATATGTTCTTTATAACAAGAAAAATTCAACAAAAAATCAATCAAGTAAGGATTTTGTAGACTTATACAATAATGTTTTAAAAAATTGTTACAAAATTTGTTTGTAGGTTTACTATTGCTTAGTTTTTCTTTAAAACTGCCAATATAACATATCAAATTCATCTTTTCAATTTCAATTCAACATGCCAAAAGCGTCAATTTGAACCATCCCGGAAGATCAACCTTAGAGAAAAGCTTTCAGCATAGGGATCTAGACAACCAAATTTTCTTCATTTTTATTATTTTTTATACTTTTCAAACACTGATATTGAAAAAATGTGTGACATAATTTCTTTTTAATATTTGTCTCGATTCTACATGCTAAGAGCTTTAATCTGAGCCATCTCCAAAGGAAATCAGACTAAAAGAAAAGCTTCCAGCATGGGGATCTAGACAAGCAAATTTCCGTCATTCTTCTTACTGTTGATAGTTTTTAACCACTGATAGAAAAAAAGACTATAGCTTAGCATAATTTTTTTCTAAATTATAAATGCCCGAAGCTACAATTTGAGTCATCATCCGAGAAAATCGGAATAAAAGAAAAGCAGTCACTTTGTTATAAGATTATAAGGGTTTCCTAAGAAACCCTACAAAATTGGAAAACAATGTAATTATTATTTGTTTGTTTAGTGATTCTCTGGCGGAAATGACAGTAAACCTTGCGAGAATCTGGAAAGCAAATCTAAACATCTGAGTTAGGTCAAAATTTATCAAAGTTTGAAGAAGAAATTTGTATTTCTTTATTCTGAAACTTGTTATATAGAACTTGACAAATTTAGAATGGATCCGGTCATTTATTTATTGAATATCAGGGCTATAAAAAGATTTGACGACTGTCAATATGAAAAATATTAATGAATACATCCTTGGAAAAATGACAACAGGGATCCGTACGAAATTAAGAGGCATTTTCCGAAATTTGCCAATTATTTCAAAAAATTGAAGATAGTTCATCTAAAAACTTTACTGAAGTATGATAAAGCACTAAAAAATGATGCAGCTAAGAAGGTGAAATATCAAAATTGTGTTTCGTCAAAGTTTTTGCCAAAAGAAACGAAGAGGGATGTAATGTAACTTTGGCTACGTTCCTTTCCGTTCTTTTCTACACAAAACATAATTGCCACATGATTTTGACATAATGTTTCCGTAGCCTTATTACATATTGATATTTTTTCATGGTGAGCTCAGTTTTTAGCAAAATTACTTCAAATGTATGAAAAAAATAGACAAATTGCCAAAAATTCCCATTAATTTCGTTCAGAGCCCTGGTTGAAAATTATTATTGATGCCCTTTTGTGAATGATGCTCATTAATTTGACGTCGTTTCCCAGCTTTGCGGTCGGGCGGCCACCCTGGTTATCAGAATGGCAGTAAAAAAATCATTATCAGAGTGAAGAAGAACCACCAATTGGATTCTTCCGAGTACATCAAGAAAGAGGTACAAAGCTATAGAATGAAACGATTTGTAGTGTAGATGTCACTAAGTGTATCCACGCAGTTGAAATCATGCATTGCCACATTCCTGCAAATCATGATGTTCATCTCATCCATCTGACAGGCCACAGAAAACCTGCTCCTGCTCAGCATCGAATTCGAATTTCTCAACAAATGAAATTTCTCCTAAAACATGAAATTTCTCTTAGAAGTGAATTCTACCGCGAACTAGAACTCATAATTGCAATCTCTGTGAACAATGTATACCTGTATCAGCCTGTATTAGGTATTTTTTTGTGTGGTTTTTACACAGAAAAAAACTAGGTGTGAAAAGCGTTGCAGGTAACGTCCAGATTGGTAAAAGATAGAGGGTAAACTCGCCGTGGCAAAACAGATAGGCTCCGCTGGACTCCGTTAGGCGGCAGCACCTTCCTGTGTAAGTAACGTGCTGCCCTCTAGCGGAGTCCGGCTATTACCTGCAACGTTTTTCGCGCCCAGCTAATTTTTTGGTGTAGGCGATTTAATTATGGCTATGTAGAAAGGCAATGTATAAAAGAGGGATGGTGGAGGTCAACAGAGCATGGCTCGGCACGACATGTCTTGTCTCTGGTGATGTCGTGGCATACAAACCTGGCTTTCACCTGCGTCACCTTAGTACCCACTGTGACATTTTCTTTGATGTGAATGGGGCCGTATACGCTCTGATCCCACTTAGGAGGGTTACTGTTTCTGTCTACGACGTCTAACTCAACGTCCACGTCTGCGTACGAGGGTGGTGTCCCTCTGTCGGAGGCACGTACTCTCAGGCGATACCTGTCTCGCTATTGGCAAAACATGGGCCGTCAAGTTACAGGACACTTAGTTGGGACACTGTACAATCGTTACGATCAAAATCATAGCTTCAATCATTTCCAGAAAAAGAGACAGTTCATGAGATAGTGACAGATCCGAGCTGAGCTGGTGACCATTATGTACTTCCGATGGATAACAAAAAATTCACTTTGCTGGGGGCGTTCATTCATTACGTAAGGCTTTTTTGTGGGAAATCCAAAGCATTTTTTAAGCAAGTTTGCTTTTTTAATTTTTGTTTGTTTTGAATATGCTAATTGAAACCTGTTTTGGCTGCTGAAATTACTTGTTGTACTATTATATACACTATATCATTATTTGGTTTACTCTTTTTTAATTACGTAATATTTCATACTAAAGACGTCTGCTAAATATAGTCGAGAAGTTAACCATTATTGAAATTTGCAAGGAAAAAAGTTAATTGTCTTAGAGATTTTTTTGATTAAATTTTGAAAACCGATACCGCGTGAGGACATCATAGAACCAACAAAATCTTCTTAATAACGAATGTGAACATTTTAAATTCTAAAGATATGCAAAATTGATGATTTATAAAAACCATTTCTTTGCATGTGCAATGCTACTAGCTTCCATATTAATATAGTCAAAAAATTTATTAATCATGGTTTCGGAAGTTTGGCACCAAAGTTTTCTCAAATTTAAGAAAAAGGAACATCAATTTTGTGAGGTATGGAGATGCAACTCTCTGGAAATCCCTTGAAACGCTTTAAAAACTGTAAAAATCTTTTTAAATTCTTTGAGATTCTATGAAATCTTTTTAACTCCGTGGAAATCCCTTGACTTCTCTAAGAATCGGTTGAAATCCTTAAAATCCCGTGAAATAATTCGAAATATTACAAGACTCCCTTAGTATCTTTAAAATCCCTTACAATATTTTTCAATTATTAAAAAGCTATAAAAATTCTTCGTAATCCCTCAAAATTGTTTATGATATTCGGCAATTCTAAAAAACTTCATTAAATCATCAATTTTGTACATTGTCAGAATGTTAATATTCCAGTTTGATTTTCAAGGAGATTTTTTTGATTTCATGATGCCCTTCAAATTGAATAGGCTTTCATAATTTGAACAAAAAAATCATGTGAGACAATCAAATTTGTTCCCGGTGTTTACTTTGGAATCTTTTGAAATCTTTCAAAATCGATTTGATTTAATGTAAACATAAATAAAAAAAACTCTTATGACCGTTTGTATTAAAATATGGAAATTTTGATGAGGTCAACAAAATTTTATTTCAATAAATTAAACAAATTTCCCTACAGGTACAAAAATTATGGCTATTTTTTGTATGTACGATAAGATAAGTAAGAAATTTTAATAAAAATAGAAATAAAAAACACAACTTTTCTTTAAGTTATAGCTATTTGGAAATGAGCGAAAATAAAATTTTTAAGATTTGTTTAGTCTCAAATTGTTTACCCTATTGCGACACCGTAACCACCATTTTTAATTTGAAAAAGTTATTCCAGATTATTTTGTGTACAAACATACCACCTTTCCAGGACAAGCCTTTTTCGATTTTTTAAATTTTCCTATTTTAAGCCAATCCCACCTGACGTTCTTCAAACATTTTTAAAGTGTTTCGGTATCTTTTAAAATCCTTCGAAATCTCTTGCAATCCCGTGACTTTTTTTTTGAATATATACTTCGAAATTTCTTTAAATTCACTGGAATCCTTTCTAATCCGCGGAAATCATTCTTAATTCCTCAAAAACGCTAAAAATCCTTAAGTCCCTGCAACTCTTGCAAAATTTATTGAAAACCATAAAAATGAAGTAATCCTTCTGAATACTTTGTAGTTCTTTGAAATACCTTAAAATCTATTGAAATCCTTACATAAGAAGAGGGTGCGGTTTAAAATGACAAAAATCATCCTTACGTAAATAATGAACGTTCCCTTAACAAAATCTTAAAACTCAAATTGAACTTTCAAACTAAAAATTAACTTCACAAAATCAATGGAAACTCAATTGAAACTCGAATTCAACCCTAGAATGGGCCAGCAATATTCAACTACCAATCCACTCCCAATCAATGTTTTTCATATTGAACAAGCTCATTCTAGGTTTAAACTATCTTTAAAAATTTCTACAACTGTACAGAAACTTTACAAACTCATCTGAACTCAAATTTTACAGAAAGAAAGAAGAAACCTGATCCTTGCGGAAAAAACTCATTGGGGACTGGAGTAAAAATTCTAAAATGCAAACTTAAAACAAAAAAGAGGCTCGATTGTCTTAACAAAAATGATAATAAAACGAAAGAGGATAGAGATTATAGTCGATTGAGATGAGACGATTAGATGATTGGCATCAGCTGTGAATCCTCAAGATACTCCCAATAATTTTTTAGTCCGTAAGGAGTACAGGAGTCCGATTAGGTACCTGGACGACGATACCTGATCGACCTTGTTGGTTCTGGAACACTCAAATTTGTGTTATCAGACAAGGCACAATTAATTACAATTCTACTGGTGAAAAAGTGTTTTTTTTGTTGTGAATATATGTCGACGACTCTCGTCGTCCAGTACCTAACCCGACTGTAAACAAAATGATGTGTATATATGTACATCGCGCTTTGTAAATTAAGATAAATTATAAGAGAAAATCAGAATAATGGAAAATTAGAATCAGACTCGAGATGAAACACAAAATTGACAAACACAAGTCACAATTAAGGATAACACAAAAGCTAGAATACAGGAACACAAAAGTAGAAAAGTACGAAAGTAGAAACATAAAATACTGTTTAAGTACGAGAGTATGATTGCACAAGTGGACAATTTGTACAAAAATAAGGGAGAGACTATATTCCACTCTTTAGACTCGTCGGTGCCAGATTTAATATTTACAACTTATTTTACTTAAGAAATGGGTAAAAAGATTCATTTTTTAGGTCTGCTTAACTAGAAATGTTTAATGACAATTAGAAAATTATTGTTTTCATGACAAAACACGGATAAACCACAATAGGGGGTTTATCACCTTGCATCAACATCATCTTGCATTCTTGAAATATAATGTCCCATCACCTTTTAAAATTGGTACAAATGTACCATTGCACAAATATACAAAAGTACAAAGACCGAAAATTTATTAAAAAATTGAAATTAAAAATGAGACCTAGAATAGGTCCTTCTTGGTGAACTGAAATAAGACGCTCAAAGAGTTAGCAGCGAACGCTATGTCAAGAATGTGGATACTGTATACAATTGAAATATTGCCTTGAGCAAAGAGTGAAACACAAAAAGGTTCCTACTTACTGGAAAACAGCCCTTTTTTGTTTCATCAAATCCGAAGAAAGTAAATGGTGCAATAAACACAAACATAAACAATATAAAGAAGATCAAAATTAGTCTTTTTACGAAATCAACCAATGGCAGGCATTTGCATGCAAGCAGAATGCGTTAAAGAGGCGGTTAGGAAAGTCAGAGGAAAAAAGGTTTTTGTTTTAGGTACAGGAAATGTTAAGTTTTGTTAAGGGTCCAAAAGTTTCTGACGACCCTTCGTGAGATTCGTTAACGACACTTCAAAAAACCGATGAATGTTACGTGTCTGTTTTGGTTCTCGACAGTGGTATGCTGCCCCAATCACAGAAGAAAAAATGTCACACAACGGACAGTTTCTTACGGGCTATGCGCATTTGCTCTCTTAAAAAAAAATATTTATGAGAGGTGATGAAATGAAGAAACAAATATTAGAGGGTTAAAGTTAAATACCCCTTTTGCAGAAATTCAATCTACAGAGAAATATTGCAGACAGTAATATACAATTTGTCATACATTCATAAAGAATACTCTATTTTAAAGGGACAGCTTTTTTTAATTTAGATAGTAATGATGTTATTTTTAAATAGTCAAAAGTTTGAATAATCTCAATTAAAAATTTTTTTATTAAATTTTAGGAATAATGTGACTTCAAAAATGAATATTTTCAAACAAAAAACATCAAAATTAAAAATTCTAAAGTTTGGATAATTTATTATTACAAAGATTTAAAAATGAAAAGTTTCAAATTCAGAAAAACCTAGTAAAAAACGTTAAATTAGCATTCGAAATTTGGACAATTAAAAAATAAATATGTTTTAAACAATATTGATTGCTCGAGGTAGAAGAAGCGAAATTTCAAAGCCCGAAAATAGTAATAATTTAAAATGTTAAAGAATTAGTGAGAAATTAATGCAATTCAATTAAAGTAATTTTGAATTGAAATTCTGTAAAATTGGAACTTGTGATTAACAGAAACATTAAAAAAATTCAATCATAGCATTTCAAAATTAAATGACAGAAAATGCGTGACTTCATTTTGAAAACTGTTTACCAATATGGCAAAATCTAATCATATTAAGCTCTAAATTTCAAAACGAGTGAAAACGTTTAAATATTATTTTAAACTTTAATGTTTTAAAAATTAATATGTTCTGAAAAATACTGAGCGCTTGAGGCAGAAAAAAATTCCAAGTCCGCAAAAAGTAATAAAATATGTAAGAATGAGTGAATCCAAATTCTACCATTTAAAAAAAAAGTGATTATTTTTTGTGGACTGAACTGTTTAAAATATTAAATAATTTTGAATTTTAAGGATATGTTCCAAAATAGATAGTAATCTGAAGAAAAAATTAAAATTGTGTTTAATCTAAAATTGTAATTGACAGAAGCATTGAAAACAGCAAGTTCAGAATTTCAAAATTAAATATTAGAAATTGCGTGATGTCATTTTGAAAATGATTCAAAAATACAAAAGAATCTTGACATTTCAAGTTATAAATTTCTAACCAAGAAAAAAACATTAAATTATCATTTTAAATTTAAATATAATATCAAGTGCTCGAACCAGGAGAAAACACATTTCAAAGCCATCAAAAAGTAATAATTTCAAATTTAAAAGAACTAGCAACAAATAAATTTAAATTCGACAATTTTCAAAATAGTAAATATTTTTGTGTGTACTGAAATGTTCAAAATTAAACAATTTTAAACTTTAAGGATGTGATTCCAAATAGGATGTAACCTAAAAAGAAGAGTTTTCACAATAATTGTCATTAACAGAAGCATTAAAAAAGACAAATAATGTCAAAATTGAATGAGAAGAAATTGCGTGATTTCATTTTGAAAACTGTTTGCAAACAAAAAACTGTTTAAGCAAAGTTTTAAATAAAGCGTTTACAGTTAAACAATTTCAATTAAAAAATACTCGTCATTGAAAAATTATTTTGAAGCATACGCTCAGTCAATTTTTGAAATTGATCCAACCTTCAAAACGATTAATAAAATTGACAAAAATGGACTCAGATTTAATTAGTTAGAAGAAAATAGTTTAGGTTAAAACAGCTTATTCGACAAATTTTATATGAATTTGTGTGTTTCACCTTTAATGTTAGGTAAAAGCTGCATTTTTATCCAATTTCAATTATCGAAATCTGATTTTATTCTTTGAAAGATTAGTAACTACCTTTTTTAGTTGGATTTTATTAAAACAATAATTCGTTTCAAATCATACAGTTATTCTTTTTGTGAACAAATTTTTTTCTAAAAGAATTTCAACTTTCATAAAACTCAATCAAAAAGAATTTCAAAGAATCTTTCAAGCAATAAAATCAGCTCTTGATCCTTGGGATTAAATAACAATGACTACTTTTAGAAAAAATTGGAAAAACAACACAGTAATTCATATAACTTTTTTTAATGAAAAATTTTAATACACACCATTTTTTTCTGAAGGCCGTTCATATTTCTCCTTCGAAAAATTTCAGCAATTAACGTTGGTTTTAGTTTCGTGATTTTGATCAATCATTTTAAAAATTGCTCATTTTTGAAGTAGACTCTACGTAGTAAACACCCTTGCGTGGTTCATTTTTTTGTTGATTTCAAAACCAGTAAGTAGACATTAAAAATTGTAAATTATCAGAAATTAAATTAAAGTAAAATTAAAGTTTAGAACGCGTGAATCTAAACAATTGTAAGCAGAAGAATTCCAAGATAAAATCTAAAAAATTCACCAATTTATTTTTGAAATCAACTGAAAATATTAGACAATCTCAAATATCAAATTCCGAAAAATTATATTTAACGTGTTTCGAATTTCTAGCAATAATCAAATTCAGCTGTCAAAGAAATTAAAATTAAATGATCAGATCATTATGACCTCAAAAATGAATTCCAGAAATTTCTAATTTCTTGTCTAAATATTTGTTGAAGCATTTTTCGTACGCAATTAAGAAAATTGTATATTGTCTGTTGCAATATTAATAATTGGGGCTAAAGGATGAAAAAACAAGTTTAGAAGAGAAGTTAAAATATGATTGAAAAGAAAAATGAAGAAAGGAGAAATAGATTTTTAAATTTTGAAAAAAAAGGAAACTAAAAAGAGAAACTAAAAAGAAAACGAAAAAATGAGAGGACATGGATCGAGAGCGAGATCTGTTCCTGTAAAGGCTTCAAAAACACATTCATATAAAATATGCAAGCATGTTCAAAAATTGTTTATGTCTGATGCACCACAAAATGCGTAGAAGTCGGTGTACACCGTACATGGGGCACAAAAATAGTCGTTCCCACCTGCTCCTGGAAGTTCAAAAAAAACATCACTTCCATTTTGCAAAAGTTCACATTATTTCTGCTTACGAAGATATTAAACTTGATTGATTATTTGGAATTAGAAGTTTTTTTTAAAAAGGGATTATTGGGCACAGAAATTAATTATTAGTAGAAGATATTAGTTATTGGACACAACAGTTCATTAGTTATTGATAAAACAAGTGCACACGTTTTAGCGATCGACGATCCTATAAAACCGTACACGTACCATTCGCGATTATTCTTTTCTTTTTGTAAAATATATATTTTTTTAAACTTTAAAATTGCTTCAAATGATGGGCAGTAACTCGTTTTTTAACTAATTACTTTTTTTTTGTAACGAGAGTGGTAATGAACTTACTTTTGGGAATAAGTAACGGATTGGTAACTGGTCATATTTTTCAGTAACAGTAACTATAAAAATCGTTCCTTTTTTAATTACTTGAGGTTTAATTCAAAAAAATTAATTCACTTAATTAAGCAGAAATGAGTGAATTTAAAAGAATTCAAATCAGTTTAAGAGAATTTAGCGAGAGTTGAAAAAGTCAAGAGAATTCCAAAGAATAAAAATAATTTTTTAATAAGTATGCGGGATAAATTAATACGAATTAAGAACGAATTCCAAATAAATTAAAATAAATGGAAAAACCATGTTTACATCTCAAATATCCACTGTTTTGAGTGAAATTAGAGTAAATTTAGAAAAATAAAAGGAAATTCAAGAGGCTTTGATAAAATAAATGAGATGAATTTTAAGGAATTTATAAACATGCAATGCGAATTCAAGAGAATCGAAAAGAATTTCAAAATATTTGAAAAATGATTGAATTCATATAATCTGGAATGAATTGAGAGAAATTAAAGACAATTCAAAACAATGTGCTGCAATGCATGAGTAGTCAAAGTAAGTTTAAGAGACTTCAGATTTAATACAAAAAAATATATACATTTAAGCGTGTAGAATTGAATGAATTTAGACAAATTTAGGTGATTTCGAAAGAATTCATCACGAGTTATAAAATTCAAGAAGATTCAAAAGAATTCAACATTTTTAAAAAGAATTTAGGATAAATTCATAAGAATTCGGGGTGAATTTCAATTGAAGCAAAATAAATTGAAAAAAAATCAAGATATTTCATTCATTTCAGTGAAATTGGAGTGAATTTAGAAAAATTCTAGGAAAATCGAGAGACTTTGATAAAATTAATAAGAATTTCTAAGAGAATAATTAAACAAAAGTTTGAAAATAAGAAAACATTCCTCGAATTAGGTTAAATGTGAGTGAGCAGAATTAGTGAATAAGAATTTGAAAAATCTATAAGAATTAAAGAAAAATTTCAAAATCTTTAGGGTAGATTGAAAACAAACTAAAATTCAAAGAATATATCTCTGGAAATTAGTGAATTTCAAGGGAATTTTTAAGAATTCTGTGTGAATTCAAAAAAATGCAATGAAATTCAAAAATTCTTGGGTTATTTGTTTTAGTTTATTGAAAGAAATAACTAAAGTGATATTTTAATCTTTAAAAGTTACTTAAAAGTAGTTTGAGAAAGAAAAGTGATGGAAATGACTCAAAAGTAACTAAAAAAGTGACGATAGTTACCTTTTTTTCAAAAAATAACTAAACAAAAGTTGCACTTTGAAACGGTAACATTATTAAAGATAACTATAGTTACTTTTTTGCGATGTTACGGTTAGCTCTCAAATTTTTTCTCAAATGGACAATATCTTGTCTTCTCCGTATGGATTTAAAAGCGTAAATTTTTAAAAATTTAAAAGAAAATTCCCAATAGATCAAATAATTATGATGAATTTTTTATAGGTTTAGTTTTTGGTAGTGAATAATAATTATATATAATTAGACATTCAAAAAAATTATCCTCAATATAGAATTTTCTTGCTATGTGCAAAAAAAATCGTTTGTTGCATGATAACAAAATAATGGTAAATTTTAGGAAAGTTTTAAGTTTAAAACAAATTTTGTGTTCTAAATTATAATTTTATATTATAATTCACTGTCGAAACATGTACCTACAAAACATTTTACATTATTTTTGAGGCATAGGAATTTTTTTTAATTTCTTAATTCATGCACAGAACAGAATACTCAGAAAAGAATTACATAAATCAAAGAAACGTATTACCGAATACGTCCAAATAATTAAATTTTCGATCGAATGAAATTTTTATCATAAGAAAAATGATTTTTTCATTTGAAAAACATAATTGTCTGAGACAGAAAAAAATTTCTTCGATCAATAAAATAGTTTATTGGACGTATTCAGTACTACATTTCTTCAATTCAAGTGATCTTTTTTTCTCAGTGAAGATATTATCCGATTAAAAGAAACATTTTAAGAGCTTACCACTGTTAGACAAATACAACTTTCACTTATTATTAGAAATTTCTACTTGAAATTTTTTCCATTCCACACCAGTAACGGTAACAATACACTCTAAATTTAAATCAGTAAAAATTTGACTGAATAAATTAATCAAACATGTTTTGACTACAAGGTCAGTAATTTTTATTGATCAAATGGTCATTTTAACAGCTGAACCAGTCAATAGTGCCGGCTGAATCAATCAGTCAATCGAAGTAGCTCATTTTCAGTCAATGGAAGTGACTGATTTGTCAGCTTTAATAAAATAGTAAAATTACTTGTAATTTAAAATTCTTAATTAAATATCTGAGTAACACATTGACATTTGCAGATCATATCAATCAAATTGACTGATTTAATTAGTGAAAGTTACTGTTTACGTTTTTCAAAATAGCTAATCGGTTAAAAATTAATCTTCTTCGTTCAAAATTATTCTTTTTTAGTTAAAAATTCAACTATTCGGTTGAAAGTGGAACTACTTTGTTAAAAATGTTTTTTCCCTTGATTATTAATTTTATTGATTGAAAATTCAACTATTCCATTTTTGGTTGAAGATTGACCTATTTTCTATAAAAATTCCATACATTTTATAATAAAAAATGAATGAATTCATCAGTGAGTCAGACTGACTGATTTAAAAAGTCACTTTTGATTCATTTGTGTATCGTCGAATCCGCATTATTTGAATCAGTCCAAATTGGCTTCGAATCAGTCGCTTTGACTGATTCAAATTTAGAGTGTAACTAGTTCCTCTTGAAAAGTAACTTACCCATCATTGATTGCTTCTGCATTAGGTTGAATTGAAATTTGACTCTGAATTTGAATTTGTAAGAACCGGCGCGGAAAAGTCGGTTTCTGTGATATGATAGGAATTTAGCACGTTTTGGATTTGGGCACACAGCTTCATCGAGCGAGTCGGTCAGCTTTTACTCGAGAGTAGTATTTTGACATGAAAAAAAAAATGGCCCGAATGGTCGATCGATTCAGGTAACGTGAAGCATTTGAGGAAATCAGGCATAGCTAAGTATTTACCATAGTGAACACATTGTGCATATCAATGGGAATAAAATTCTATACAAGTGCCGTACAAAAGAAACTCATTTCGTTGCATATTAATTAGTGATGAGGAAATAATCATATCGGTCAAACGTATGTATTAGTACAAGTCTTCCGATTAGGCAACTAAACGGATTTGTGTTGATTAAACGTAAGTGAACGCAAATATAGAATGTCGGCAGAAGGTGTACACTCAAGTTCAATGATATTCTACAACAAACTACTCCATCCCTGAAATATCAGCATCTAACTCATGGTTGTGTGAGTTTGACGAGCGATATATTACAAGCGTGTACTGCAATGACTTTTGCATTGTTGGCTTACCAATTGTTAGATTGACTCGTTCGTAAGGACGTATTTCAGGGATCGATAATATATATAATATGTATGTACTGTCGATACTTCTATAGCGAGATTGGCTCGTGAGTATTATTATTATTTATGTATATATATATGTATATTTTTTTAGAAAAAGAAACTTACGTCCAATGGTTTCTTCAAGACGATCCAACCAGACTCTGGTTGAATCTCGAAGTACTCCAGACCTTGATCGTTGTTGGGTGCACTTAGGGAGTACATTATGGCACCATTATTGTCCGCATCTTCGTCGGAGGCTGACACTCTCAGAATGTTGGTTCCTATACTGGCATCTTGTTTCACGTTTTCAACGTATTTCTGCAAATTTTATATTAATTAATATGTTATCATTAATTGACCGACAGCAATATCTAGGTGGTGATTCTCGACTAGTCGAGATCTCGAATGTTAAGTGCTGGATGGCACGGATAGCGCTCGGATGAGTGACACTCTTAATTCTCGATTGAAAGTGTTTTTTATTGCTTTTAAATATTTTCGAGCGGAAGGTTTGACGCCGAGGATGAATGTGGGCACTCGAAGCTATCGAATGTATATATCCAAACTCGTCTGTCGGTAACTGGCTGTGCTTAGGACTTTTGGTTTTCTGCAGTTTCCCACTTCTCTGACCAAATTTTCAGGAAAATTGAAGCGCTTCTAATTGCAATCCGGCTGCAGACGGTAGGGGATTTTAAAACATTGAAAATCCCATAGGACTGAGTACGCCAGGTATTGCTTGGAGTTTATAATGAAAGTTGGGGTGATTGGAGATTTAGGAAGGGATTTGAGTTCTAAAAACCGGGAAACCATATGCAAGCAGTAAAACAATCTATACCTAATCTATATTATCATGAATGAGATATTAGTATTTTTCATTGCCATTTTTTTTACATGTCAAGAAATTTAAGAGGGTGGCAAAATTATTTATTATTATTCATTATTATTAATTATTAAGACTGTTTAACAAACGGGGAATAAGAGTGATTTTTACATGAATAATTGATGAATAAATAACATTAAATAAAATATTTAGGTTATTGACTTAGAGAACTAATGTACTTTTTAGACAAGAGAAACACCCTTTTTGCACAACTGGAGTCTTTTCTTAAATTATTCAAAACTAGAAAAAAAAAACACGAGCGCGATTATTATTTTTTTAGTCCCAGGCAATTGTTAAATTAAAAAATAAAATTAATTTTAAAAAAATATTTTAATATTTCTTAGTATCTATTATTAAATGCAATTATCAGTAGTAACTTTAGATGAAAAATACGAACATACGAACAAATTCTTCAAGATTGTGAAACTTCTCTTGAATCTTCTTTTTTTTAAATTACTGGTCTCTGAGGATAAATTTTAACACAACCTGTAGTTGTGGGAAATTTTTTATCTTTTTAGAAATGCAATGATTTTTTATTAGAACACCAATTTTTGACCAAAAAAACTAACACAAAATAACCTTAAATTGTTCCAAATTGTAAATCTTCATCACTCAAATAACATTCTGAAAAATTTGTGCATCTCCTCTGACATCTACCTTTTCCAATTTTTGTTGAAATTAACCGATTTCCTATTAAATACGTGAATATTATCTGAAACAGTTCAGTAATTAACAATCGTGTTTGAACTATAATTATTTTTGGTGTAAAATACCAATTCTTGGTTTAAAGCGCTGAAGTTATGTAAAATTGTTAAAAAAATGATCTACCTTTAAAGCAGTAAATTGTTGAATATTTCTTCATTTTTTAAATATAATAATTTTTTATTTAAAATTCCAAAAATAAGATATAAAACAACTTCAGGTGATGTAAAGCCAATTCTTTTGTTGTAACCTTTGTTCACATCATCAACATGACCAATTTAAACATTATTTTAAAGATTTTACCAACTTCCTTAATGGATTAATGTCTCTGTTTCGTGAATTTTGAAAAAATCTTTGAAAACATAAGCTCAAAAAAAGTCAACTTCTGTAATAGATTTGCACAAACATCATTAAAACAGGAGAAGCATGTTTCCAAAAATCATTGTTTTTAATTTTTTTTTTAATTCTTCTACACAAGTTAATTTTTTTGAATTTATATTTTTGAAGATTAACAAAAATATTTTCACTTTTCTATATTTCAAATTTAAGGTTTCTCATTCATAACTTAAAATAAAGTGTTAAAAAATTGGGTATTTTACTTCGCTTGAGAAATTTTTGAATTGGAAACAATCATGGGATATAATTAAAATAAGGTCAATAAAAGATACCAAAAATTGAAGAATTTGAATTTAAAAATAAAATTCACAATTATTATTATTATTATTATTATACCATTAAGCCTTTTCCCTTCCGGGGTAGGCGTGATTTATCAATTATTATTTAGAACGTTCTAAATTCAATAATTTAAACAATTTCCAATTAAAAATGAATTAAATTGGACATTTCTCAAGGAAACCTCTCTAACTTGAATAATTTCAAATTGAAAGCGTTTGTAATTTGAAACTTAAAAAAAAAATTAAATAGAGCCTTTCTAAATTTTTAAGATTTCATAATAAATATTTGACAATAGGACATTTTGAAATTTTAAAGATGCGAAGTGTATTAATTTTAAATCAAAAGTACTTAAAATTAACTAATTTTCAATTGAAAGCATTCAAAGTTTAATAATATTTTAGATTGACATAAAATTGCCTAAAATTTTGCAACTCAAATAACTTATGATTCAACCTTAATTAATTTTCAAGCTTTGAATTTGAAATTCTTCAATTAGAAATCAAATTAAATTGTTTTCAGTTTAGAATGCTTAGTATTTAAATTGTTTACAAATTTCAATTTTTAAATTAAAATTTCAAATTTTCATATCCTAGAATTTGAATTCACTCAACTTTTAGGGCTATTAATACTCTGCAATTAATGATTTCAAAAATTTCTTTTCTCAAAAGAATTCCAGGTTTAGGCCTTCCGTCTTTCAATTTGTTGCGCTTTTTTTCCATTTTGAAAGCTTCAATTTTTAACACATAAGAAAATGAAAATTGTAAAATACAAAAACTGATTGGTTTCTAATTATTGAGTCTGCCTCCAAGGAAAGAAGGGTAAAGTTCTTTAAAATAGGGTATGGAAAGGAAAATTTTAAAAAGACGTATAAAAAATAAGAATAGGGTAAAGACTGAACTTTCAAAAAATGTATAGTTCTCAATAGATTATCTACTGACAAAGTAATAAGTACAACATAATTATTATTGGTTTGAAGTGAAAGAAGCTTAAAACATCATGAATGCACTCCATCTAGTACTATGGCCCCCATCCTGGTATAACCAAGCCAAGCGCAGCTTAACTTCAACGATTGGACGAGAAGCCTTAAACAACTACATGTATCCAAGCGACTACATATAATTTAAAAATTTATTTTGAACTTCAGTCAGAATTACTTCTAACGACAAGAAATGAATCAATTTGTCATGATTTGAGAATCAAGACTAATCCGGGTTTGAGGTTTTCAATTTTTTCTGCAATATGTACCGGATTATTATGCTAAAGCTGAAGCAAGAAAACTGATTGAAGAAAATCTGTGTACCGAAGAAAATTGAAAAGAGGGACAAAATTGTATTCTTTCCGAAGTAAAATCCGAAATTGAGTGTTTGACTTAAAGCTTTCCTATCTACGAAATTCGAATCCAGAGTGAAAATATTTCTTTATTTGCTCACCTGACGATCAAACAAGGGCGGATTGTCGTTAACGTCTGTTATCTCAACCGTGAAGGAGCAAACCCCTTCTAAAGATGGTTCGCCTTGATCTGTTGCTTTCACAGTTACTGAGACAAACTTTCCATCATCCCCTTCTCGATCAAATACCTGCAATGACATTTTTATTATTTATAAAGCATTATATTATACTAAAAATTTAATCAAAATATAAAATTCTTCTACTAATTTAGGATAAGGATGTATAGAAGGAGTAGGAGGAGGAGGAGGAGGATAAAGGAGGATTATAAGTAAACGAAAGTTTTACAAATGTAAATCAAAACACTGCTGAACTAGCTTCAAATCCTGCTTTTCAGTTCTAACCAGTGATGGGAAGTAAATATTATCTCTTGACTGGTTGCATTTTTTTCAGGAACAGTAACTGTAGAAATTGTTGCTTTTTGAGTTACTTTCAAAATGTAATTCAACAAATTTTTCTTACAAAAATCGAATCAACTGATGGAAAAGTCTCAATGCTGAACGCTTTTTCAAAGGTCTAGAAATGTTTGATAATGTACAATACCACTATACCTTCAATTTTTGTACAATTAAATTTTGATTAATCAAATGAGATCAATTGAAAATTTTTACTTAAAAGGGGGTTGGTCGGTTTTATTATTCATGTCGTCACACTGGGAGGTTTTGTGTGATGATCTGTGACGAAGAAAGGAAGGAGAGGAAGAAATTTTTCAAAATATCGTGATGTAGTTTTTAAACGGCGCCTTAGTAATTCCATGTTTTTTTTCCAATAAATAAAAAAAAATCATACCTTATTCGTAGAAACTTGGCCAGTTTCTTCATCGACAGTGAATTTGGTCCCTTTTTGATTAGGTTGTTGTACTATTGAGTATTTGACCTGTCCGTTGACACCCTTATCCTCATCAGTCGCCTGAACCTTAATAACCGGGCTTCCATTGGGAGCACCCTCTTCAACTTTTGGGTAATAGGTACCGCAGTCTTTGAAAACTGGTTTGTTATCGTTAACATCAGTGATAAAAACGACAACCACGGCAGTGCTCGTGTGGATATTCTGATCCCCATTTAGACAACAAGCTCCATCATCCATCGCTGTCACATTCAGTTCGTACTTATCTCGATCTAGAGAGATGTCCTTTCCATGTAAGCGGATTACACCTGTGATTTCTTCGATGACAAATTGGCCCGAAGCTGTTCCTCCGCCCACAAATCCGAAACGAACGTTGTCACCATCCTTATCTGAGGCAACAACTGTTGTCACTAATGTATTTGGTCCAGCATTTTCATCCACATTGGGGGTGTAGACCTGCTGTGAAAATTTCGGCTCCTCGTCGTTTTTATTTTTTGTGTAGATTCGGACCGTTGCTGTTCCAGTTTTCGAAGGTTCGCCTGAAAAAAAAAAGAATTGAGTCAGGATTGAATAATAACAATCAGAAGAATGAAAATTTAGGGTTGGTACAGGTCACAGGGTTCAGTTGAAATTCGTGCAACCCAATGGTGCTAATACCAAGAATTTTTTCTTGATTTTGTATCTGGGAAGACTTACAACTATTTTCTGATAAACAAAATATCTTTGCCGGAATCGTTTTAAAAAAAAATCTATTTTTCATTTAAAAAAATCGAAGTCTTCAGTTTTTCACAAAAAATGAAGCGAGATATGAAAATAGAGTCAATAAATTGTTCCTTGGAAAAATTACTACAAAAAAACAATTACTGTTTTTTAATCTCACTTCGCTTTTTGGATAACTTGATTTTTCGATTTTAACAGATGAATATTATGATTCGAATTGTCTGAAGATATTTTTTTATTTTAAAATGTTATCGGTTCATGATGAAAAGTTGTTAGTATTCAAAAACATGTGAGCATGAGTACATCACTCACTTCTCTACTTAAAATAATTATATTGAGAACCAAAGATAAGCAAGGAAGAAATTTATGATGAAATAGAAAATTCAAGTTTCTCGGAACTGGAATTTTTTTATTTCTAAATAAAAAATTGTTTTTTTTTCAAAAACGGCACCGACGTCAGGGAATTCTGAAAAGTCAGGAAAAATCGAGGAATTCAAAAATAATGAAGATGAAGTTAATTTTATTATTATGTTGAACATTCAAAAATTTTGGTTAAAAAGTCATTATTTTTTGTTAAAGATTCAACTGTTTTTTTAAAAGTTCATCATTTTGGGTTGAAAATTCAACTATTTTGGTGAAAAATTTCACTATTTGTTTGTAAATAAACTTTTTTGTTGAAAATTCATATTTTCTATATAAAAACTCAAATAATTTGTAGAAAATTAGTCATTTGGTATGAAAAATTGAACATTCTGGAAGAAATTTTTTTCATTACTGACTTTGAAATCTTTGTTGGTTTGAAAATTCAACTTATATCTCTTATTGAAAATTAGTCTTTCTAGTTTAAAAACTCATCCCTTATCGTAAAAATTTCACCTTTTTTGGTTAAAAGTGCAACTGTTTGGTTGAAAATTAATCTGCTTTGTTGATGATTTAACTACTCAGTGAGAAAATTCTTATTTTTTGGTTGAAATCCACTATTTTTGGCCTAAAAAGTTTTTCGGTTGAAATATCAACTGTCACATTTTTTTAGGGAATTCGTATTTTTTGGTTCAAAATGCAACGATTTAGTTTAAAAGAGGAACTACTTCATTAACAACTAATTTTTTTGGTTGATGATTCATCATTTCAGTTGATAAATTTCATCTTTTTGGTAGAAATTTTTAATATTCTGTTTAAAATTATTCTTGAAACTATTCCTAACTATTATTAATTACTGAAAATTCACCTTTTTGGTCGAACATTTAACCATTTTGATCCAAAAAAAATTGTTGGTTGAAAATTCATAATTTTAGCTGAGAATTCATTTGTTACAGGATAATAAATTTAGAGTTTTTATTAAGAAATAATTACAATAATATAGATGAATTATGTGGACATCAATTTTAGCAATAACATTTTTCTTGTATAGTTTGAAACATTAAGAAAAATGATAAATGTTAAATGTTAACTATTTAATAACAAATATAAAAATATCGAATAATTAATTTGAATATTTTCAACAGTGATAAGTATTATTCGTTAGAAAATCATGTATTTGATTAAAAATTCATCTTCTTGATTGAAAAATTATATTTTTGGTTTGAAAGTCATTTGTTGGGTAGAAAATTTAGGTACTTTGTTGAAAATTCGGTCTTAAACATTAAAAATTGATTTTTAACTGTGAAGTTAACTATTTTATTTCATATGGAAAATTGATCTAATTCAGTTCAAAATTCGTAATTTTTGGTAGAAATTCAATCTTCTTGGTCGAAAATTCAACAATTTCATTAAAAATTCACGTATTTTTCCAACATTCGTCTTTTTTGGTAGAAAAGTAATCCCACTAGTTACAAAATTTATCTTTTTGGTAGAAAATTATTCTTCTTGGTTAAAAATTCATCATTTTAGTTAAAAATGTAACGAACTTGTTGGAAATTTTTTTTTATTGAAAATAAATTCTTTTCACTAAAAATCTAACTATTTCAGTTTTGTTTGAAAATGTATCTTTGTTAATTAAAAATTCATTTATTTTGTTGGAAAAACTTGTCTTTTTTGGGTTGAGAATTCAATTATTTTTTCAGAAATTTCATATCTTCGGATTTAAAGTTCAACTGCTTTGTAGAACATTCTACTTTTTGTACTTTACAATTCCAGAATTCCGTTGGAAATTAATTTTTTTTTTATAATCTTTTGCAGTTGCAAACTTAACTGTTTCCTAGAAAATTCATATTTTTCGCTTGAAAATTAAAGGTGTTGAAATAATTTTCTTTTCTTATTCACTGAGAAGTATTTCTTGCTTGAAAGTTTAACTATTGTACTAAAAATTCTTTTTTTTTCGTTGAAAATTAATTATTGTAACTGAGAATTTAACTATTCAATATTTAGTTTGTTGAAACTTCATCTTTCTTTAGTTGAAAATACAAATATTTTGTTGACAGTTCGTCTTTTTGATTTATTTTTTTGATTGAAGGTTTATCGTTTTAGTTGTACATTAAATTGCTTCTAAATTTATTTTGTAGTTGACAATTCAACTATTTTGTTGAAAGTTCATGTATTTTGTAGAAAATTCGTTTTTTGTGGTTGAAAAATCTTCTTTTTGGTTGAAAGTTAATTCATTCTAATGAAAATGCAATACCTCTAAGATGTAATATAAGTGGATTTACTTTTTTTGTATGTAAAAATATTTCTTACGTAATATCTTCTAATCCTCCAACCTCATAAAAAGCAGTAAAAAAACTAAATAAAATTATCATTTTGGTTTAAAAGCTATTTCTTAGATAGAAAATTGGTGTATTTTGTTAAAAAATCAAAACTGAAAAACTCAACATTTGAAAAAAATGGTAATGAAAGTGGAAATTTAAATTAGAATCGAATTATAGATTTGATCATTTTTATTTTCATGGATCAAAAACTAAATGATGACAAATGGCTTGAAAAACTTGTAGAGGCTTAAATTTTAAATTGTCCAGTCATTCCCGCTTGCAATCACATGCAATTGTGCAGTCATTGTGCATCGAAATTGGAATTTATATACCCCTCGCATAAAACAAATAAACTGCAATCAAGAAGCATGAGCCATTCTGAAACCCTCTTCTGCAAAATTCCCATGAGGACCATAGTCCATAGACCAAGTCCATAAACGTTACTTATTAAATGCAATTCTAGTGAATTATTAGCCATCCCAAAATTGCTTCCCTAACAATGTTTCTTCCTGCCTAGCGTTAAAAGCTTACTCTCAAATTACTTTTAAGGTCCACGTCGCAGCTAGGAAAAAGAGACCTTACAAATTGGACATTTGGAACAGGAATTGGTACATTTATTTCGAAATTGCTAACATTTGTCTAATAACAATAGTGTAAATAGTGTCACAAATTACAAAAAATAGTGTAAGAATAGTGTCATAAAAATTTTCATGCATTAAATTTATATGTATGTAGTCCGAATTTAAAAGTGCGCAATGAAAAAATTAATCGATTATTTAAGAAAAATTGCCATCTTTCTAAACTAATATTTTTGAAGTGTTAAAAATGTACTACAATGTTTATTTAAAATATTATTCTTCAGTCTATGACATATCAAAATTCCTAGACTTCAGAATCTTTTCCCCGCTGTCCTCTTTTTCTTGTTTTTGCATTTAAATATGAACTGAAATAATAGAACCCAGTAAGACAATCTAACCATTTTTAGTTATAAGTTTCTTCTTTTCTGTTGAAAAGTCTCCTAATAAGTTCTTGGTTAGTAATTCATCCTTTTCGGTTAAAAATTTTATTATTTGATGCAAAATTGAATTGTTTAATTGAAAAATCGCCTTTTTGGCTTAAAAATTCAACAATTCGATTTAAACAATTTTGACTCGACTACCAAATTATTTATTGATTGAAAATTCAACCCTTATGTTGAAGATTTATCTTTCTGGCATTTGTTTATTTAAAATGTTATTCTTTGATCCGAAAAAAATCAAAATTCCTACATATTTATCACAGGCTTCAAAGACTTTTCCCTATTCCCTTCTTTTCCCTGTTTTCTAAACATTCATTCTCTTCGGTTGAAAAGTCTACAATTAAATGTTTGCTCAAGTATTAAGCATTTTTGGTTAAAAAGAATCTGCTTCAGTCGAAAATTTACTTTTTTGTTGGCAATTCACCTTTTTTGGTAGAGAATCAATTCTTGTTTGTTGGAAATGCAACAGTTTGGTTGAAAATTGACATGTTTTAGTTAAGAATTCAAGCATTTTGTTGAAAATTCGTTTTTGTTGGTTACATCCGATTTTTCTTTTCGATTAAAATCTATTTTTGTCGAAATATCAAATATTACATCAAAAACTACTACTACTTTCTGAAAAGTTCACCTTTTTGTTGAAGATAAATCATTCTAGTGGAAAATTGATTATGGGGTTGGGGGGGGGGGGGGCTTATTTATCAACTGAAAATTAAACTATTTTTCTGAAAATTCAAATGTATAGTTGAAAATTACCATTTTGTTCAGAATTCATATTCTCGAGATGAAAGTTCTGTAGGACATTCTTTTGTTTATTAAAAATGCATTCTAATAAATAAAAATGTAATTACTTTGTTTTTGTTCTGAGATTGACATTTTTTAGTTCGAAAATTCAAATATTTGTTTTAAACGTATGTACTTTGTTGAAAATTTATCTTTTCTAGTAGGACATTAATCTTTTTCATTGAAAATTCATCTATTTGTTTGAAAATTTATGTATTTTGTGACAATTCCACTTTTTTGTTAGATAATAAAGTTTTTGATTGAAAATGCAACTGTTATAATCTAAAAATTAATCAAAATAAATTTGGAATAACATTACATCCATAGCTCAAACAATTTGGTCGAAAATTGATCTACTTTGTAGAAAATTCGTCTTTTTTCGGTAGAAAACTAATCTCATTGCATGAAAATTCAACTACTTGGTTGAAAATGTCTGTATTTGATGGCAATTCGTCTTCTTATTAGGAAATTAATTTTTTTGTCCAAAATGCAACTGTTTGGTTGAAAATTATCCTTTTGTTTTGAAAATGCATTTTTCCGTTTGCAAATATAACTGTCTGGTTGAAAATTCAACTGTTTCATAGAAAGCTAAGATTTTTGATTGAGAATATAACTGCTTGAAAGAAGTTTAAAAATATTTTTCAATTAAAAGTAAAAACATAGTGGAATTGGTGAATGATTGTGAGAAAATAGTGTCTTTTGTGTCATTTTTGTTTTGTTTGAAATAGTAGCAAAATAGTGTCATCGCTAGAAAAAAGTGTAAATTAGAAGAGCACGAAAAATAGAATTTAAATACTTTCGGAAAGTTTTCTTAAATAAGTTATCTAATTTTTTTATGTTTAAAAAGTATACTTTTTAAATTTTCTGTGGGAATATGAATCGTTCTGATTGGGCCAGCGTCGGAAGTAATAATATAGTAATTAAGTCTGGTTGGCGCAGTTCATGACCTTTGATCATCATAAAAATTATTATATGTTAAAAAGAATCTGGAAAATTTTAAGGGTATTTCCATTTTAAATTACAGGATTCCACAAATTATTGAGTAAAATTTGAATCACTTTAAACGATATGTAGAACGATATGTAGAAAGATTTTTCATTTTACAAAATTAATTTTTAATGGAAATTTGAAAAGTATTTGGTAATTTTAATTTTTTAATCATTTTAAAAATACAGCGAATCTGTCGGAAAGATTTTTTCATCATCAATAACCAGGATTACTCAAAAATCGCTGAACCAATCAATTTCAAAAACTTTAAAGGCTTTTTCATATATAAAAAAACATTGCTTGATCAAAGGATTTTGTACATTAAACACTTTTTATTAACCAAAAAAACGAGATATTTTTTTGACGAAAACTGGATGCTCAACCTTGACAGGCTACCATTTTGTAGAAAATAGTTTTTTCGCAAAAAGCTTCGATTAAGCACTATAAAAAGTAGTAATTTAACAAAGTAATTTTTATTTTATTTCCAATAACCCAGTTCAGGATGGGAGTGGTTACCTCAAAACGCAGTTAAGAAAAGCCCTCTGGCAGACTCTCTGCATCTTTATTATTTTTAATTATTTTGTAATTAAAATAGGCGAAAACATTAAGGAAAGTTGTTCCTTCGAATACTTAATTACATTTCAAAATATATAAATGTGATTTAAACAAAAAATACTTAAACTCCAAATACGATTATTAGATATAAAAATTAGGCTTCTCACCTTTGTCTTTGGCAGTAACAACAAATTCGTAATAAGCGTTGTTGTTATCAGCATCAAGTTGTTTATTATTTACGATGATACCACTAGAATCAACACTAAAGTGATCGTCCGAGACCAGATATTCTATTTCAGCATTGGTACCAGAATCTGCATCAGTCGCCTTGACCTTGAGAATATTAGTGCCTAGGGGAATATCTTCATCGACGTTGTGAGCTTGATAATCTGGTAATTCGAACTTTGGTGCATTGTCGTTGACGTCCGAAACTCTTATTGTCAGCTGCAAAAGTTAAAAGAAAAATTTATATTATTTTCGAATAGAGATAGAAATAATAAAAAAATTTGTCAAAATAGGCGCCGTGTGCCTAGAAAAAAGTGTTTCGTACCCTATTAGGATGTTAATTAGGTCTTTAAAACCTCCCCCTTCCATTATTTCCGAACAAACTCCCCCTGGCTTCCCCTGGCTTCCCCTACTCCCCCTCTCCATCTCTTCTTCTTCTCCCTGCACTTGAACCAGCACTTCCCCCCCTCCACAACTTCTTGGCCATCAGCACTTCCCCCTCTTCTTACTTCTCCAGCAAACACTTCCCTTTCCCCATTTCTCCACCTTATATTTCTGCTCACTATACAATCTCTCATTTTCCCTCACTATACCCTCAATTCCCCTACCCTTACTTTTCCTTCTTCAACTCCTCATACTTCAACCTTCACTATTCTCCTCCCGTCCTCAACTTCTTCGTCATCTATTTCTTCGTCTCCTCATTTCTCTAGGCTACACTCCCCTTCCCCTT
The DNA here is from genome assembly GCA_932178445.1 of Andricus quercusramuli. Classification (NCBI taxonomy): domain Eukaryota; kingdom Metazoa; phylum Arthropoda; class Insecta; order Hymenoptera; family Cynipidae; genus Andricus; species Andricus quercusramuli. The sequence goes on from CAKNXH010002316.1 coordinate 241,142, forward strand.
CAGATTCACTCAACGTTTCCCCTCACTTCTCCAACACGCATCATCTCCGCCACTTCTCTTAGTTTCCCTACCATCATTTCCCCATCTTTTCCTTCCGTAATTTCCCCTCACGTCCCTACTTTCCCATTTCTTGCTTACGCTCTCCTCATTACACCTACTTCTCCACTCCTTACTTCCAATCACCTCATTTCAAGTACTTCCTTTCTTTTCCACTCTTTGTTTACACTGCTCTAATTGCCCTTATTTCTCCCACCCCCTCCCTGCATTACTCCTCACTTCACACCCCTAGTGCCCTCCCTCATTACCCCCTACTTGTTCCACTTCTCCTATCCTCACTTCCAGTAATTCCTCTCCTATCACGTTCCCTCACTTCCCTATTTCCTTCCTCCTTACTTCCACTCCCCTCATTTCCCCTACTTCTCTACTCCTTACTTCCAGTTTCCTTATTTCCCCTACTTTCCTACTCCCCCCACTTATTACATCCACTCTTCTCATTTCCCCTACTTCATTTCTACCCTACTTCCCTAATCTTCACTTTCACTCCCCCCATTTCTCCTACTTCCCCTACCCGCATCAATCCTCAATTCCACTGCTCTTCCTTCCCTTTTTTCTTCTCCTCACTCCCCTAGTTCCTTTTAGTGCTCTTACTTCCTATAACTTTAATTTCCTTCCTTCCCCTTCCTTATTTACCCCTTACTTCCCAACTTCACCACACATTACTTCCAATCCCCTCAATTCTCCTCACCCTCCCGTCCATCGTTCTCCTACTTCCCCTTCCTTCGTTCCTCCTACTATCCCTCCCATAATTTTTTTTTACTTCCCCTCGCTTCTCCTCCCTGGAAAAAGTACAACGGACGGGCACCTGAAATGATCTATGAGGGTCTGCCTGTGGCTACGAAACTCCAACGAAAAGGAAAGATTCAGAGAAATAATAAAAGAAACTTACCTCAACTGATGTGGAAAATCCACCCGAATCTTCCGTAGCTGTGACTATCAAAGAATAAATATGTGGTTGGCGTAAATCTTCAAAATCCAATTCTTTGGCCAGTTTGACAATTCCGGAAGTTGGACCAATATTAAAAGTTCCTGCTGCTCCTTGGCCTTGAGCTTTTAAAGTGTATCTGATTTCTCGATCAGCAAAAGATTTGGCCTTTACAGATATGATGCTACAGAAACAAAAAAATAGGTCAAATAATGATTTTCATATATTTATCATCAAAATGAAGTTATTATGCTTTTTCTAGGGGCCGTTCAAAAACTAATTTACACTATCACGCGACACCCCCGCACACCTTTGGGGAGGGGAGTTCACGCAGAGGGTGACATCGTACATAGAAAATATAAATATAGAAAACAATTTTTTGAAATGCTTGAAAAAATGAAAATTAGTGATGTTATTTTACATGTAAAGCATCTAAATAGAGACTTTACACTCTTTCCTTCATTTCCTTATTTGTCCCTGTTTTAGAGTTACCATTTGGTTAAAATTTCAATTATTTTCTTAAAAATGTGACTATTTCTATAAAAAGCCATCCTTTTCGCCAAAAATTTCACTGTACTTAGTTCAAAGTTGATCTACTTTGTTCAAAATTCATTTTTTTTTTTTTTTTTGGTTGAAGATTTAACTATTTTGTTGAAAATTCATAATTTTTTGTTATTGAAAATTGATTTTTTTAACTTGGAATTTCCGTTGAGAATTGATCTTTTTGGATTAAAAATTCAACTAATTGGTTAAAAGTTGAACATATTTGTTAAAAATGCATTTTCTTGATGAAGATTCATAATTTTTCTTGAAAATTCTCCTAATTTGTTGAAAATTTTATTATCTTGTAAAAAATGCAACTGTTTTGTTGATCATTCAGTTATTTTGTTGAAAATTTGTTCCTTTTGCTTAAAAGTTCAATTATTTAAGTGCAAATGTAGCTGTTTGGTTGATACTTCTTTTGTTTGTTAAAAATTTAAATATTTATTTAAAAATGCAACTATTCTGTTCAAAAACTCAACTGCTTTGTTGGAAATTCATCTTCTTTAATCAAAATGTCATCATTTTTTAATTCAAAATTCATCGTTCTTGCTGGAAAAGTTCTTGACTGAAAATTCAACTGTTCTAAAAAATTAATCTTTTTGACTTAAATATTCGACTTTTCAACTAAAAATGCAACTAATTTTTTTTTGGTCGTAATTTTGACTATTTGGTTGAAAATTCATCTTTCTAGGTTGACAATCCAACTATTTGTCTCAGAAAAATGATCTTTTTGAGCAGAATATTAATCCTCTTTGTTGTCAATTAATCTTTTTGGTTCAGAATTTAAATATGTTTGTCAAAAACTTGTCTTTTGTGGGTGATTTCAACCGGTTGAAAAATCGTTTTTTTTTAGTTGAAAATTAATTTTCAAACTGAAAATTTAACTATTCCCTCTGTAAAAAAATAATATTTTTTGTTTTGAAAATTCGAATATGTTGTTCAAAATGCCTTATATTTTTAATGGAAACCATAAGCTTTTCATACTAAATTCAATATCAAACCTATACATTATTTTATTTGAAAGAATTTATGCCCCTATTGTTTTCCTATTTGTAGGAAAATTCTCCCTATTTTCCTTATTTTAAAAGAATTTTGGGCTGTGAAGTCTGTTAAAATATTATACTTTGTGCTTTGTTTTGAGCGTTTATTGAATAAAATCGAAAAAATGTCGCCTTGAAATTTAATAACCATGTACCATGATGGTAGTTTTTGAACTGCCCCTAAAGGTTTCTTCTAGTTTTTGAAAATCGTGTTTAATATTGATTGTTTATTAATGAGTCACTATTTGACTTACTCAGAATCTTTTTTCTGATTTTCCGGAATCTCTGCCTCGTAAGCTGTCATGTAAAATTGAGGCGCCCTTTTTCCACCGACGATTGATAATCTCTCCTCAGGCGTTGATTGGAATCTCCTCTCATCGATTCGACCATTCTGATCCTCAGCCTTTACGTACAGTACGTATTCCATATCCAATTGAAAAAGGTCTGTACCTCGAGTTCTTACTACTCCAGATCGTTCGTCTACCTCGAAACGACCACCGGCTAAAAAAAAAAGAAAATTATTTTAATTAATGGAAAGAACAGATTATAACACGTTTCTTATTTTGACTGCCTAATTATGAAATCAAAATCTATGCGGGACGATTGAAAAATCCCGAAAAATAAATATCCTGAGTTGGAAGATTCTTGGAAAATGATAAAATTCTGGAACAATTTATAATATTAGCGAATTTGAAAATAGACAAATAATAAAATTCTCTACAATTTATTATATTACTGAACTTGAAAATTCCCGAATGATGAAATTTCCGACAGAAAATTGCCAAATTATAAAATATCCGATGCTGCGACATTTCCGCAACTAGAAAATTATCAAATTTGTACAAAAAAAAAAGAATTACTTTTTAATAAATCATATTTATTCATTAAAAATAAAATCATGAAATATTTTATTTCAAATTTTTTTTTTCCTAAATATTCTTCAATGCAAAAGAATAATGCAAGAGCAAGTATTCAGTTAATTGATTCTTGATAAATAAATAGCATTAATTAGGTAGCCGAAATATGAAAATTCCGAATTAGGAAATTCTCGAATAATAAAATTATAAAACAGTTTATAATATTACTGAATTTAAAAATTTCGGAAAAATAAAATTCCCGGCAGAAAATCGCTGAATTATGAAATGTTCGACACTAGAAAATTCGAATTATTCGAAATACAAAAATTTCCGAAATTATAAAATGACTAACCTTAGCAAATTCGCGACAAATTATAATGATATAGAATTTTCAAATTCCTGGAATACCAAATTTCTGAATTTAAACAATTAAAACATTGTTTTTCAATCAATATTATTTATTAAAAACACAATAATGAAATATTTTAATAGATGGCAATTTCATTTTTAATGTTCAATGATAATGTCTTCAAAAAAAATTATTATTATCATTACTTCAACAAATATTCCCGAAAGAATGTTGGCAAATTATAAAATATCTGCTAATAGAAAATTCCTGAATTTAAACAGATAGGAAATATTTTTTTAATCAATATTATTTATTCATTAAAATTACAATAATAAAATATTTTCATCAAAAAAACGTTCTTTATAATTTTAATTTCTTTATAATTCTTGTTTGAATATTTCCTTAATTATAGTGGCAATTTTCTGCCAGGAATTTGATTATTCGGTAATTTCAAAATACGTTTAAATTATAATCTGTTCCAGAATTTTATTATTTGAGAATTTTCCGATTCAAGATTTTTATACAATATTTCGGCAACTTTACAATTTCGGGAACTTTCTACTTCGAGTATTTTCTTCCTCGTGAATTTCACAGTGTCGGGAATTTCATTTTTTCGGGATTTTCAGTTGTCCGACATCTACTTCAGTTCAAAGTACTGTAAAATATAATTAATTATAATAAATTAAAAGAAATATTGAAATAAGTACATAGATGTTTCATACAATTTAATTTAATTTCAATATTAATTTTCATCAGCTTCCCGTAAGTTTTATCTTTTATTTAAGTATAAGATTTGATCTTAGAAGGAATTAGAAGCAGAGAAAACAATTAATAAGCTAATGTTGGATATAATATCGCCATAAGATTTTCTGAAAAGACATTCTGAAATTTCAAGTCTTGCTGAGGTATTCCATTTTCAACACTGATCCATTTTGGAACAATTGAAAATTGTCCATCTTTTTTGGTTTTGAGTGTTCATAGTTTGAAATCACGAAATGTTAAACATCTTTCTGAAATTTAGTTAAAATGTCTGAAATCTTGAACATTAAAAATGTATAAATAAAAATTCTTAGATTTTGATGATTTTTAATATCAAAAGTCAAGTGCTCAATTCTAAATCTTCCCAATTAAAAAAATTACAGCTTTTTCAATTGTGAAACTTCAAACTTGTTTAATTTTGATCGTGAATTGTAAAAATTGAAAACTCTCTAATTTTAAAGATTATTTTGAAAATCTTAAGATTTTCAATTTGAATTTCTACAATTTTGAAAACTGAGAATTGAAGATTCTTGAAATTTAAAAATATGGATTTTAGAAATTATCCAATTTTCAAGATTCATATTTAAAGGTATGTAATTTGGAATATTTTCATGGAACAGTTCAATTTCGAAGATTTACAATGGAAAATTCTTCAATTTTCACGATTTTTGTACATTATGAATTGGAAACTCAGCAATGTATAATGTTTACAATAGAAAATTTTGCAATTTGGTATTTTTTTTGTTTAAATAGTTCAATTTTGACCGTTCAAAAATTCGTTAGTTTCTAAGATTTAAAATGAAAATTCATCAATTTTGAAAATTTTTAAATGAAAACTCTTTAATTTTAAAGATCTTCATATAAAATTTTTTTGATTTGGATGATTTTGGAAATCAAAAGTCAAGTTTTCAATTCTAAAGCATCCAAATTCAAGACATTCCGCATGTAAATCATGAAAATTACAGAATTTTCAATTGTAAAGCTTAAACTTGGCATTACTTTTATTTGTAAGTTGGCAATATTAGAAACTCTTCAAAATAAAAGATTAACAATTCAAAGTGCTACAATTATGGAGAGTTACAATTGAGAATTCTGGAATTTTGAAAATATAGAAGAGCAGGTTATTCAATTTACAAGATTTATATTTAAAAGGTCTGAAATTTTGAACGGTTTTCTTACAATAATTCAATTTTGAAGATTTACAATTGAAAATTCCTCAATTTTTATAATTTACAATTTAGAATTCTTGAATAATATCTGCAATTGACAACTCTTCAATATTTAATGTGCATATAGTAGAAAATCATTCAATTTTGAATCCTTTTTTCAATAATTATTGAAAAAAGGTTTCAAATTCAATTTTGATGATTTAAAATTCAAATTAATTCAAGTTTTCAAATTTGAAATTCCGAATTATTAAATTGTTAACAGTAAAAATGACAGCGTTAATTTATTCTTTGGAAGTTCCTGCATTTTTTTTATTTTCTTGCAATTTAATTTTATTAATATAAAATAAAATCTAAACAATTAAACAATATGTTCCAAAGAATAATAAATAAGTAAAGTTTAATTTATAACAGAACATTGATTATATTGAAAGCACTTATGTTTTTAAATATATGTTGCAAATAAATGAAATACATAATTTATTCTGAATAAAATTATTATGAAGGAATAAAATCAATGTTTGGTCGTTGAAATACAATATCCGGCTATATCCGGCAATATTTGAATCCAAGTATATGTTTGATTTCAAAAATTTAAATCAGAGAAGAAAAGTATTATCATATTAAAAATTGGATCTAAAATTTTTTTTCAATGAATCAAAGTATAAGGGTTCAATACTGTACAATTAACCAACTTAATGTAATTATTGTTCAAACAATTTTCATGAACAAATTCAGAATATGGCTATTTTTCAACGAATAAGCTTAATTTTTTACAACAATTGTTCATTACTTAAACAATGTTCATTAACAAATTCAGAGTTTGGCTATTTTTAAACGAATATGCTCAATTTTTGTTTACGTGATCGACACATAATATGTTTTTGGTGACTCTTTTCTACGATATTTACTGAATTGACACCAATTATTATCAATCATTTAAACAACTTGTATGAACACGAAAAGTATCATAGCAAAGAGTCATTGAAAATATATTCGCAGTCGATTCTAAAAACGAAAATCGAGCATATTCGTTGTAAAATTGTCGATATCTCAATTTGTTTATGAAAATAGTTCAAATAATAACCAATAGTTGCCAATTTTTAAAGTAACATAGCGAAGAGTCATTGTAACTACATTATTAACTGAAATGTAATCAACAATTTAGCGTATTCATTGAAAAATAGCCAAACTCTGAATTCTTTACTTGAAATTGTTTGACTATTTAATAATTCTTGTGAATTAGCACAGGGTCGTATCAAAGAGTGATTAAAAGGACATTCTTAGTTGATTCCGTAAAAAAATTGAGCCCAGTCGTTGAAAAATAGACAAAATCTATTTTTTTAACGAAAATTTTGTAAATACTTAATAATTCTTGTAAGTTTGCAAACTATCATAGCAAGGAAGTATAGAAAAGATATTATCAGTTGATTTTGTGAATCAAAATTGAGCTCATTCCTTGAAAAATATCCAAACAACTGCCCAATAGCATCTATTCTCAACTAATCGTAATGAAAGACTAATTTCTCTCATATTTCATACAAAAATTCTGGATTTTTATGAACTAAACAGTGCCAATCCCAAAAAACGCCTGCTCTTCATCAATTTGTTTATTACAAAATTTAAAAAGCTTTTATGGAAAAAGGTTCTAACTGAATGAATAGTGTAGGCTGAAAATTGACTTGTCCAAAGAAACTTCGTTTACCACTGCATGTATGCTTTTCCACTTCAAGGGTATTACGAAATTTATTCATCTTTGATGTATATATCTATATCATTTTTATAGAAAATTTTCTGTATAAATAATTGATTAAATATAGGAAAATAGCAAAATAATTACATTTTTTTCTTAAATTTGATTGAATTTCAAAATTAATTTTACATCCAACAAAAGAAGATAGGAGAGTGATAAAAGAAATTGTTATCCTATTAGAGAGTGACACTTGAAATGCTGCAATTCCATTTTGAAAATCGTTAAATAATAGATTCTTCATTCTAGAATTACTTTCTCTTGGTATTCGAAACAGGATTATTGGATTTTTCAAGAAAAATCTAGAGTGACATGAAAGTAGGACAAAAGAACCTTATCCAGATCAAGGGTCCAAATGCGAATCACTACTGGTTTTACCGTAAATTGATATAATTGTCGAGGCGAATTTTATGGAATGTTTAGTTAAACTAAGAAATAGAAATATGAATCTAAATTGTGGCAAGTAGCAGCACCATTATAAACAACAAAAATATTTTCATAAAGTTGTCGAAAAATAGAAGTGAACTGAAGAACTGAAGATTTTTATTAAAAACACTTTTACAAATAATTGATTTATTAGGCAGTATCAAACAACTATTCAAAATTGTTTGCTAATTAGTATAAAATTAAAATGTTTTGCATCGAATTATTTTTCATTTACAATCAGTTCATAAATAGTTGATTATTTATTAGAATTTAGTATTACATTGACATTTAAATTACTGAAAAATCTTTAAAATTATTTTTAATGCCTAAACTTTATTTGAACCTCCTCTTTTTGATGATGCGCTAGGTTTGAACCTTTTCTGAGACTGATTCACAGTTGGACCCTGTTTTTTCTAACTAATTAAGGTTATGTTTCTAAATTTCCTTTCAACAAAATGTAATTAACAGAGACATTGAGCCATACAGCTAGATGCCGTTTTCTAAAGTTCGGTTCTAATTGCGCTTTTCAAAATTTCGGTTTCTTTGTCAACTCTGAAAAATTACTGGATGTTTTTAGAGAAATTTAAAGTGGCATGAAAGTATCTTTCTTGAGTGTTAATTCTCGACCTCACATGACCCAAGGATCAAAATTCCCTTTTCCAATCCCCGCGAGTGCGTGCGCGCATACTCAGGAATGGTAACTGGAGCGGTATTGATCGTTAATATTTCTGAAAGCGGCAATCATTTCAGATTTCATATACTTACTTCGATCTCTGACAATAAAATAGTGGATGTTGTGATCGGTGTCAGGATCTCTGGCCTGAAGTGTGAACACGTGCGTGTTTGGAGGTGCATTGAGTTGCACGACTGCTTGCATAGGCAATGGCCTGTTAATGAAGTACGGTGGCTCGTCGTTGACATCCTTGACGTTAATGATGACCCGCTGGTTGTCAGTATCTACATCATTAATTAACCATTTTATTTAACATCTTCACTATTTCAACTATTTCCAGCAGAAATATCAATTATCAAAATCTTCACTTTTCACGGACCGAATCCATTTAAAATCAGGCAGGTTCTACACTTGAAGTCGCGGAATCTCTCAGGTACAAAATATATTGTGTTTTAGAGGAAATTAGGCGATACGTATTTTTGCGATTTGTGAAAAAAAAAATTTATGAAGTTATGCGTATTTGAATTTTTTGCTTTGTTTTTTCAAAAAAATCCCATTTTTTTCTTTAAACTTACATAACTTTCGATCTAACAGTTGTATTTTTTGACAATTTTTTGTTTATTCTGTACTATCATCAGGAAAATACCTTGTGAGTTTTATGCGGGCAGAAGAACTTTTGTGGCCAGAAGAATTTTCTTTCATGAAATCAAATTTTCGCATTTTTCTTGAAAACAACAGCAGATACGAAAATTTGTTTAACAATTAGTTTACACAGTTGAAAAATTCTAAAAAAAGTTATTTTACTCATTTATGATAACTTGTGCCATTTCCGCGAAAAATAATTTTTTTTAAATATTTCTTCCGAAAACTGTAGCTGCAGCAGAGCAGTTAATTCTTTTAACTGAACAAAACTGTTATTAACTATATATTAAATTGCTTCTCTGTGCACAGTTTCAAAATCAGACCACACTTGTCGCTTGGCATTCAAATTTATTCTTCGAGTTTTACCTATGATTATGAATCTAAATTTATATAGAGACATTGAACTATCACAGAATGATAGAAAAAATGAATAAAGACATTTTCGATTTTCAATTGTTCTTTTATATATAAAATTTGAATAACAAGTTGAAAGACTAGAAACATATGGGCAATTACATATCTTAATTAGATCAAAAATTATATAAGTTTAAAGAAAAAATGTTTTTTTTTTCAAACAAAGCAAAAAATTCAAATACGCATAACTTCGTAAAATTTTTTTGATTCACAAATCGCAAAAATACGTCCATATCTCCTAATTTCATCTGAAAAATCACATATTTTGTACCTGAGAGATTCTGCGACTTCGAGAGTAGAACCTGCCTGATTGGAAATTGATTCGGTCCACGATATAATCTACGTACGAGGGGTTAATTACTCTTATTGCAGAAAATTCTGTGGATTATAGAAAATCATTATACACTTTTAGAAGTTTTCGGAAAATTCCTTCAGTAACTTTTATAGTAAATTTACAACATTTTTATTAACATTCAGAAACGGTGTGTGAAAATTACAGTTTTCTAAAATTCCTGAATGGTAACATAAATATAAATTATCGTGACCGAAAGAAGAGCGCCGTTAGCAACTGCGCAATACTCACTTCTCAATCGCGTTCGAAGCCGAAAAAAAAAATGGTGGTTGTGGTCATGGGCGGCAATGCACTGCAAAATCATCACAATCGTGAAAAAATTCGAAATATGCGCGAGAAGAGAGCGAATTATCTTTGCAACAAAATAGTTACAAAATACTGCGATTATCTGCCACGTCAATGAACTTCTGAAAGGGTACACCAAGACCGCAAGTGACTAGCAGGAACTGCGTAAATTAATAATAATTAATTCAAGTTTCAACTCAATGGCGAGTCCGTTGCTTACGTCAAACGACGCCCCCTTGGCTAGACAGCAATATAATCATTACAGGAAAATCAGCATTGGAATAAATACGCCCAAAATTAAATTTGGTTGAATGAATCAAATTTCGGTTGAATCAACCCTAAGATATGGTTATTATAAGGATAAAAATTTTTTTTATTGTCCCAAGAAAATTGTTTGGTTTGTAACATTCGGTAAATTTTTATATTTACATGGATCTAAAAAAACTATTTAGTTTATTGAAATAAGTGTTTTTGCTGGTCTAAGAAAAGATCATGATTGATTCAACCAAAGGTTATAGTTCATCTAACCACAAAGGACCTAGCACAATTCACATACGAAAAAATTTAGTAGTTTCTTTATCTACTAAATATCACAAGAGAAGACAATTCCACGGTAAGCCATTTCCAATGTTAATTTTACATGATCCTTTGTTTATTTAATTTACAAACTCGTTTTTTTTTTATCAAAAACTTAATCACACAATCATAGATAATCACACAGATTCCAGCAATCTTGCTTATTTTTCACATTATCACTTAATCCCAATAGATTTCTTTCCCGGATCATGAAGATGTAAATGGATAACATTTTAATTTTTTTCCTGTGACGCTACAAACCAAAAAGTTTGTCCGAATCAATAAAATATTTCCTCAAAGCAACAGAACGATTCAGCCAAAAGCTTTCATTGATTGAAACAAACGAATTTAGTCAACTGAACAAAAATTTTCTTAATTTAACCAAAATATTTTTACTTTGATATATTTTGAAACATTTTTAAATCCATTAAAATCTTCGAAATCTGTTAAGATCTGTTGAAATCCATTTAAATTTGTAAAATCCTCCATAATCTTGAAAATAATTAGAGGGCCCATAAATCCTAATCGTATTTCCTTGAATTGTTGAAATCTGTAGAAATCCCTTAAAATAAAATCTAATTTATTCCGTAAAGTATAAATCATGTAAAATCCCTGGAATATGAACTGAATTAAATGTATTCACTACAGCTTTTAGAGAAAACGTTCAAATTCTCATAAATGTTTTAAATCCCTTAAAATCCTTAGAAATTTAATGAAATATTTGAAACCGTATGCAATTCCTTGGAATACCTTGAAACCCCTTGCAATTTTTGAAATCGCTATGAATCCTTTGGAATCCCTTAAAATTTCCAGAAATGTTTGGAAATATTCAATATCCTCTAGCCTGCGGTTGGTAGCAGGGTAGGGGTGGGGGGGGGGGTCAGTAGAAGTAACGTTGCGAAATTAGATAATATGTAACACGTTTCCTGATGATACATTTTCAAGCATTTTTTTTCTTTGCTTTTATTTTGTGGTTGAAAAGTCTACTATCATTTTTTTGGTTCGGAATTCATCTTGTTTGCTTGAAAATTCTAGCATGGAAATTTTATTATTTTCTTGGAAATGCAACTATTTTTTTTTAAAGTCATCTTTTTTTGTCAGAACTTCAGTTACTTGGTTGAAAATCATTTTTTTTTTGAAAATTTATCTCCTTGCTTGAAAATTTAAATATTCCATTTTTAGAAAATTAATCTTCTGATTTAAAAATCATCTTTTCGTTTAAACTTTTTGTTGAAAATTGCTTTTTTTTTTAATTCATCCTTCCAGTAGAAAATTCATCTCTGTGGTTAAAAATGTAAGTATTTTGTTGAAAATTCTTTTTTTTTCCGTTGAAACAAAATCTTTTTGACGAACAATGTAAATATTCCATTTTTGATTGAGTTTGATATTTTTTATTAGAAATTGATCTTTTCTAGTTGAAAATTCATATATTTTGTTCAAAAGTCTTCTTTTTTGGCAAAAATATATCTTATTGGTTGAAAATTGATCCTTCTTGTTTGAATTTTAAACTGTTTATTTCTAAATAGATCGAGTATAGTTGAGGATTAGACAGTTTTGTAGAAAATTTAGCTCCTTTAGCTCCTTAGAAATTAAACTATTTTTATAAAAATTTAACTGTTTGTAAGGAAATTAACTATTTTGTTAAAAATTATATTTTCAGGTTGAAAGTTCAACCGTTTTGTAGATAATTCATTCTTCTGGCTTTGAAATTCAACAAATTTGTTGGAAATTGTAGTATTTTTTTGAAATTCTTGTTTTCTGGCAGAACATTAATTTTCCTTGCTGAAAAATTCATGTGCTTGGTTGGAAATTTAACTATTTAGTTGAGAATTAATCTCTTTTAGTTGAAAATTCAATTATTTGGTGCAAAGTTGAACTAGCTTGGTAAAAAATGATACTTTTTAAGATTTACCAATTCTCTTCTTTTTAATCTGTAAATTTTACTACTCCATTTTTTGTTAGAAACGTATCCCTTATAATTTGAATGTTGAACTATTTGGTAAAAAAATTATGTCGAATATATAAAATTCGTCTTTTTGGTTAGAAAATTCAATATATACTACGACTGAAGATCTTGGAAATTTAAAGTGTTTCATATTGCATTCAATATGGTATTTACATTAATTATATTTTTTTTAAATGTATTCCTTCAATATTACCCTATTTTCATGAAAAATCACCCTATTTCTATATTTTGATAGAATTTTTGGCGGGGGTAAAAATAGCCTCAAATTGGTAACGTAGTTTATGGACCGACCCCTCATGATTGGTCTAAAATAAATTGTTCCTTTGTAGTTTTTCTACTTTTTACATTCATTTCTTCAATATTGTTGTACTATTTATTCCAATGCCTCTAATCCTATCATTATTTTCTAAATAATGATTTTCTGTAATGAATTTTCTACAATCCATGGAGTCTTTTGCAATTTTATGCAATATTTTTCAGTCAGATATGTGCAATTTTTGTAATCCCATGCAATCTTGCAATCTTGCAATCTAATAAAAATCAAAAAGCCTGAGTAATTAACCGCTCTAGCAGAAAGGAATACGTCGAGGATGAATTTTTACTTACATTGTAATCCTTTGAAAGCCGAGGATGGAAAAAGCAGAAAAATAAATATTAGTGGTTGTTAGTGGTAGTAAACATATTAATATGTGGCGGTGTATTTTGTAAAAAATTTGCCATTTTCCATGAATATTCTACGATATACGCTAATAAATAATGTATAAGGAAGCAATGTACCTTTGCAAACGCCCCGATTGTGTAAAACTAACAAAACGGCTTTATTCTCCGTGAAAGGCAGTTTTTAAAGTAGTGTAGGGAATATGAAAAGAGCGACAGGAGAAAAACGTGACGCGTGTGCATTGAAAGGACTCCCAAGGAAAACATACGTGGTGCCAAGGAAAGGAAAAAGAAATTCTTAAACTTGAATCAAACGTGTACCATCGTAAAATGGACACAGGCCACCGTCTGGATAAATAGAGCAGGAACCGTGCACCCAATAAAAATAAGAGGGTAAATAAAATGCAATCAATAATCCCCTTATACCTTAACCTTTAAGTTTCCGCATTTGTATTTGACTTTTCAGAAAAAATTCAGGGGTCAAATTCAAAGGAAAGCGTTTTCAAGAGCAGCTTTTGAATGCTTCTCTTTCATTTTTATTGTTATTTTATAATAAACTCAATTTTAAATCACACTGTAAAAAAATTTGCGAATTTTCTTCGCTCTTTTTTGGTGAAAATATCACATTTTTGGTTGAAAATATGTTTACCCGGGAATTTAGCCAAAAATTTGATAAATTCCGGAAAAAAATAGTATATATGCCTCAAATAATACGGCATTAAGTGATTTTCATGAAATTTAGGGAATTTCTCACATTCACATTGCGATCTTCACTGAAAAGTTGTAATACTTTTCGATAAATTAGGGAATCTTTCTAAAGTTGGAGACTTAAGTAAACCGCATATAATTTAGCGAATTTCTTAAGTTTTTGTAAATTTATTTTGAAAGTGGAAAATTTTCAGATATTTTATGAAATAAGGAAATTATGTGAGGATTCAAAGATGACTGGCAAATCCCGAAAAATGGAATTCCCGGAAAAGAAGATAACCGAAATTAAAAATTCCCCAAATTAAAAAATTGCCGACAATGTAAAATTCCCGAATCTAAACAATTGGAAACTGTTTTTATAATAAATTAATCAATATCAAATTAAATAAAATACTTTTATTCCATAAACATATTTTCTATTTACCTTATTATTTTTTATTCTATTATTTATTTATTTATAGCATATTTACGGGAATTTCATAATTTTGGGAATTTTCTATTTCGAATGTTTTCTTTTTCAGAAATTTTACATTATTGGGAACCTCATTTGTCTGAATTTTCAGTCGTCCCATGATTCATTAGAAAAATATGTTTCAGAGTATTCGATTATTTTTCATAATACTATAAAATAAATTTATAAATAATATGAATTTTATTTATTTTTTCGATTTTAAAGTTACATAAATTAAATTGCATATTGACATATTAAGAACAGCTAATAATATAATAATGAATGAGAGAACAAAACTTTATTTAAAAACTTATTTTCATCTCCAAAAATTTTACTATTCCGCTCTCTAGTTTCCGTTGGCGGAAATTATTATTATTATTATGTTTCCAGAAATTATTCCACAATATGTAGGAAGTTATCCACACCATTTTCGAGGAATTTCCCCAAAAATATTTTGCGGAAGTTCCCCAAATTTTAGGAAATATTCTACACTTTTTTTGAGGAATTTTCCAACAATATTTGGTTAGATTTCCCTAAATTTTAAGACGTATTTCACGTTACTAGGATGAAATTTTTCCAAAAATATTCGGGGGAATTTTCGCAGCTTGTAGGAAATGTTTCACATCATTATTGAGAAATTTGTCTCAGAATATGTGAGAAAAGTTCCACAAATTTCAGTAAATAATCCACACCATTATTGGGGAATTTCCGAAAAAACATCTTGAGAAAGTTCCCCAACTGGTTGTAAATACTGAGTATTCCATATAATTATTGGGAAATTTCCTCCAAAACATACGGGGAAATGTCCCTAAATTCTTGAAAATATGCCACACCATAGAGGAATTTCCCTCAAAAAATTTGTGAAAAGTTATTTAAATTTACTGGAAATATTCCACGCCATTATTTGAGAAATTCTCCGAAAATATTTGGGCAAAGTTCTCCAACTAGTAGAAAATGTTCCACACCATTATTAGGAATTCATCGAACAATATATGGGGAAAAGTTCCCCAAATTTTAGGAAGTATTCGACACCATATTGAGGAATTCCCCCCAAAACATTTAGGAAAAGTTCCCTAACTCTTGAAAAATATTTCACACCATTATTGGGTAATTTCCCCCTACAATATTGGGGGAAAGTTTATCAACTTGTAGGAAACATTCCACACCATTATTGACAAATTTCCCCTGCAAGATTTGGGGGAAGTTCGACATATTTTAATAAATAGTCCCAAAGATCTTGAGGAAAATTTCCCTGAACATTTTTTACAGTGCATATTAAAAATATTTAGAATGAGTTTCAATTCAAGTTCAGACGCACTTTTAACGCTGAATCTAACGACAGATAGTTTCTGATAGTCCTGTCGGTCCACGAGATAATAAAAAAAAAAAGAAGAAAAACACGAAATAATTAATTTTAACAAAATATAATTGATTTTCTTTGTTTTTGAATGCTGAAGTAAATTAATATAAAAAGTCGATCCAATATTCACCTTTTTTGAAATATATTCAATATAAGAACAGGTTTAGGTGACAAAAAATACTTTTTTCCCTCATTCTAAAAACGCATAGATTACTAACGAGAGGTCTCCAAATTTCAGAAAATAGTTGAAATGAAAGCTTGAATCCTTAACATTGATCCTTACTAATAGAAAATAATTATTATTTTATTTTTATTTTCATTATTAACTTTGATTCTTACTATTAGAAAATGATTATTATTGTTTTTCTGAATAAAAACCCAAATTTTTTGCCAAATATCGTGCAGTGACAAAAATTTAAATGAAATAACTTTCTTAAAACTTTTTTTTTCGAGAAACCCAAAAATTTTAGGAAACGATTTGAATGAAAGTTGGAACCCTACAATTTGACCTTCTTACTGAAAGAAAATAATAGGACCTAAATTTTACTTTTTGTACAAAAGCATGAAATTTGGTTCGAGGGTCCTTTTTGCATTACAAAATTCACGATGGAACGTTTTCATTTTCTCAAGAAAATACGAAAGGTAAATTTTGTGAGAAAAATTTTAGAAACACAATATCATCAAGTCAATCTGTGCAAAAATTCTATTTTTGAACAAAAAGGCTCAGAAACATTATGAATCCAAAAAGCAGTTATTTTGAAAAAACATATTCGAAAAGTGCAAAATATGCAAAAAGAATGTAAAAAAAATGTTAGAAAGAAAATTAGTTCTCTTCCAGAATATCTACACAAATTTCCTTCGCTTTTTGGTATCTCATGTATTTTTTTAAGAAAATGAGATTATTTTAGTCTCTTCTTTTATTTTCATTTTTCTGGCACGAATTGTCTTGAAAAAGCTACAGGTTCCTTTTTGATGATATTTTGACCTTTTCCAAATTATTCAAACGCTTTATTATTTTTTGATAACTATCATATTTTTAATTTTTCGTCAGCTCTTTAACCACACAGAAATGATGATCAATGAATATTAATAACCATTATTTTTGAAAAAATTTCTTATTGACAATTATCTTTTTACAGAATTGCCGCCATTTGATTAATTATCAATGCTTTAAAAATTGCCTGTGAATTTTCGAAAAAAGAAAAAATGCCTCGCTAGAGTAAAAAAATTGAATTTCTTGAATAGTTGCAAAAAAATACAACAAAATTTTGAAAAAATGTAAAATACAGTGTTCCACGCATTTTCAAAAAGAGGTAAAAAAAGCATTTTTTACCCTGTTCTCGTTTTTAAAATATTCCAAAAGCAATAAATATTACAATGAATTTATTTTTTTAGTTTCCTTCAGCACTTCAAATTAAAGAAAAAAACAGGTCGTTTGCTTACAAAAAATAATAACTTTTTTAAATAACACGGTTCCCGTGAATTCCTCATTTTTCGTGTTTTTCTTCCTTTTTTGTGATTATCCCGAGAACTGTTAGGACTTTCAAAAAATTGAAGTAGTCGTTGAATTCGAAGTTGAAAGGGCATCAAAATCTTGTATTTCATATTTAAAAAAAAGTTTGATTAAAACAACGGAGACCAGATTCGAATGCAGTGCAAAAAGGTACTCAGAAAATGATCTATTCTATTCTACAGATTTTGTTGACATTTTGTTTTCCAGTGTAATTTGCACCAAAATATTTTTAAAGGTTATTTTGTAAATAATGTGGTAAATTTTTTCATCAATCCTCAGATATAAAACAATGTTAATTCATTCACAGACAATTGTTTTATTTTAACAATAAACAGGGTTTTTAATATCGCTCAAGTAAAATAATATTCTTCATAAAATTTACCAAAATAATATTTATAATTAAAACTTTTCATCTCGTATCTGCTCGTAACATAGCTTCAAACTATTTCGCTTAAATCTCACACTTTCTCCTCGTTAATGTAAAAACTTTTTGAGTTAGTAATAAAACCAGGAAAATTAATGAGGCCTCTCAAAACATGAAGTAGTTTATTACGAGAAGATTCTAACGCAGATAAAAATTGCTGAAGGGAGAGTAAATGAAGTACCGAAACTTTTGAAGGTACTATAAAAGCCAAAGAGCTATTTAAAAATTAAGAATTCCAAATAATCGTAATACGTAAATGACAATTTTTATTTAATCTAAGGATTGAGAAAAATATTCATGTGCTACCAGACTCTAAAACCATTTTAAAAAAATTAACATAAGATAAATTACCTGCATTGTGAATCGTAACCCAAAAATCAATCGTCTTCTCAGGACCCAGTTCTTCGTAGTCCCACTTTTGTTTGACCCTAACAGACCCATTAGACCCCACTGTCACCCATTTGTTTTCATCTCTAATCTTGTAGGTCTCTCGCTCGGTTTCCTTTTCAAGATAAAAAGCAATCTTGCCCTCGACATCTCCATCAGCTTCAGTAAATTCTATCTTTTTGGTAGGCCTCACAGCCCTAGTGACTCTTCTCTTCTGAATCTTATGAACCTCTGGATCAGGTGGCGGAGCAGTCAGAAGTCTGATAACCACCCTCGCAGGTGACTCAGAAACCTTACTAGGGAATCGAAGATCATGAGCCTCAACCAAAAACTGCCATTCTTCATCTTCATCAGCAGCAATATTTGGTTCTCCAGCTAACAAAAGTTCTCCAGTTTGAGGAACGATGATCACCAGATTACTAGGAGTCAGCAGCTTATAAGCCACCTTGTCTCCATCAGCATCAGTAGCCAAAACCTTTCCAATCGTTGAAAACCTGTTCCACTGGGGTACAAGGTCCTTATCCAAAGTCTTCAGATTCGTTGGTGAGATTTCAAAAGTGTAAACGACATTTTCAAAAATAGGACTGTTGTCATTTTCATCAAGAACTTCAACAGCTCCGTTGATCTTTGAAGTGCTGATGAAATCTTTATCTGAAGCGTTAATAACAACGTTGTATGATCGTTTTCTTTCTCTGTCTAGTGGTTTGGCAGTGACAATCCTGACACCTTGTTTATGGTTCCTAAGAGTAAGATTATATCCAGTTTCTTTGGAGATGGTGTCAATCAAGGCAAAGGGCCTTTCTCCATCTTCTTCTGGAAGGATTGTGTAGTGGACTGGAAATTTTCCTCTAGCTTTCAAAACTGGAAACCCTTCTACTAGGGTTCCTGGCGGTGTATTTTCGAGGACTTGACCTTCTCCTAGATGATCGTGGGAGAAGGTCAATATATTCCTTCGGTTGATGACATAGAGATGAAGGTCATGAGTCTCAGTCTTGTTTGCAAGCTCTTCCAGGACTATGAGATTCACTGGTCGGTTGACTAGGGGACTAAGGTCTGATGTTGTCATGACGATTCCATTGTCCAGGACGGTGAAGTACCTGGAGAAGCCAGTCTCCAGTAATCGGAAGTTGGAGTTGTGCCTACCGCCCTGGAAGTGCGTCACCTCGAAGCCAGGGTAGACATCGTGGGGCAAAACGGCCACCTTGGCTCTGACGCTCGATGCTAGTAGGAATACGGTGACGGCTAGGCACCACATCCTGCGCCAGTATCCTGGATTCCAGGTGCCTTTACTAGAGCATGAGTGCTGACTTCTTCTGAAAATAAAAAAAAAAGGTTTTCAATAGATATAAATAACCAATTTAGGGCTGGTACGAAATCCCAATATCGAAATTCCCTGACTTATCCCTGACTAATTATTCATTTCCTCTGACCGATATAGATATTTTTTCACATTTTAAAACAACCTCACATCTAAGAGATCAATAATGTTAATGCAAACAAAAATAAGGACTTTCAACCAAATAGTTGAATTTTCACCTAAAAAAGAAATTAATTTTCAACAAAATTGTTGAGTTTGAAAGCAAAAAAACGGACTTTCTACAAAAAAGTTCGATTTTTAACCTGAAAGTATGCAGTTTCTACCAAAAGAATTGAATTTTCAATCCTAAAAAGGCAAGTTTTCAACAATATAAATAGATTTTCAACTAAACAAGATAATTTTTTAAGATAAAATAGAATAGTAATATTCTCAATTAAAAATGAATTTTCTGAAAAAAAAGGAATTCTCAAAAAAATAGTTAAATTTCCAACCGAAGAATATAGAACATTGGGTAACAAGTGCGGGAAGTAGCACATTTTCTACAAAAATACGTATTTTTCCAAAAATACATAAATTTTCCACAAAATAGTTCCATTTTTAATACATGAATTGTATATGAATTAATCAAATACTTGAATGTAATACATGAATTTTCAATTGGAAATGATAAAGTTTCAATCGAATATGGAATAGTTACATCTTCATCTTGGAAAAAATAAGGATTTTCAAATAAAATCATGAACTTCTACCCCAAAAAATGATTTTTTTATCAAAGTACCTCCACTTTCAGTGGCATTTTTTCCAAAAAGAACAAACATTTTTGCGACAGGAGATGAATTTTTAAACTAAAAAGGCGAAATTTCCACTAAAGAGTTGAATTTTCAACCAAGAAAGATTTTTCAAGCAATAAAGAAAAGTAATTGCATTCAAAATAGTTGAATTTCCATTCCAAAAAGTTGAATTCACAACCAAAATGAGTGAATTTTGAACAAAACAAAATTAATCGAATAAGGAATAACAATTTGTTGGTCGACATCCAAAATAAGAGAAGAAACAAATTTTTTAATCGGTAAATATCTACAATTGTCTTTTTGAAATTTACAATTAAAAATTATAATAATTCAACAACAAAATTTTGCCTCATTAAAATTTTTTTTTAACTGTACTAAAACATGTTTTTTGGATTCATTCGAACCTGTTCAGCTTGAACCAAAGACATGTTATTTTTTTTTATTCATGAGAACATATTTTTTCCGAAAAACCAAAATAAAAATAACATAAGTTTTGAATAAAATAGTTAAATTGTTGAATTAAGAACATCAATTCTTAACCAAAAATCGAATAGTTACATTTTCGTCTCGAAAAATCAATTTTCAATTGAAAAAGCTGAATTTTCGCCCAAATTGTTGAATGTTGAAGCCTGAAAGAAGAATTTTCTACAATGCAGTTGATTTTTCAACACAAAAATATGAATTTTCAATTAAAAAGTTAATTTTCAACAAAAAATTAAAATTTTTAGTAAGAAACCCTAGTTTTTAATAAACAAAAAAAGCTTTAACTGAAATGATGATTTCTTAACTGAAAAATGACGAAAGGCCGAATTTCTTACAAATTACGTGAATTTTTAACCGAATATTTGAATTTTCAAAATAAAAAAGCTCAATTTTGAACAAAAAATGAAATTGCTACATTTTTATTTGAAAAAACTAATTCTCAAATGAAAAAACCAATTTTCTACCAAATTATTGAATTTTTAAGCAAAAAAAAAAGAACTTTCTACAATATATTTGAATTTTCAACTAAAAAATATAAGCTTTCAATACAAAAAATAATTTTCAATCAAAAATTGCAATTTTCAGTGTGAAAAAATGAATGTTTCAATAGTTTGATTATCAACCCAAAAGACAGCTTTTTAACAAAACTAATATATTTTCAACCAAATAGTTAAATTTGTAACCAACTTTCCGCCAAAAAAATATAACTTTTGAACGAAATTTGAACTTGCAACAAAATAGTTGAATTTTCGACTAAAAAATATCAATTTTCAAACACAAATGGAATAGTTCAATTGAGAGTTTAAAAAATTAATTTTCCAAAGAAAAAAAAGTTTCAACAATAGCTAAATTTTCAAGTGAAGATTCAAATAATCTAGAAATTGCTCAAGTTAGAACATTTAAAATTGCAGTTGATGAATTTGGAATATTCCATTTTTTAATTGAGTATTTAACTTTGTACATTTCAACTAAAATGTGTTTATCTTCTAATACTTTTTTGAAAAGTACTATATATTTTGTAACTGTTCCAATTTTATATTGGATAATAACTTCTGTCTCGAGTTTTCACATTTTCAACTTGCTTTAAAATGTTTCATCTTCAATTTTTTTCAAGAGTATTTATTTTTAATGGTCTGCACTTGAAACGTGTGCCTTGTTCATTCATAAATAATTTATTTGAATGCTATAATTGATTTAATTATTATTCAATACTGGGTACAATTTCAAATATCGTATATTTGAAGAGAAAATGTGAAAAAGGGGAATTTTCAGAAAAAAGGGGAAACTAAGGAAAAAAGGGGAAGACTGTGCACCCTGTACTTTTATTTTTTAAGAACATGTACTAGTTGTTCATACTAGTTTGTTGCCTCATAAAATTGCGGTTAGTCAGTTTTACCATTGAAGTAGTTGTCAAAGCTTACACCATTTCCAACAAACCACTTTTTTCATAACACTGAAAATATAGGTAGTAAGCCCAACTACTACTATACTAGTAGTAAAAAAGTACTGAAAGCAAGAACGGCAATTTATTGCCGCACAAAACTGGTTAGTCAGTTTTACCATTAGAGTAGTTGTTGCAGCTAATACCATCTCTACCAACAGAAAACATGTTGTCCCAATCAATCACTTTTTTCAGTGCACTCAACAAAATTTGTAGCAGGCCCAACTACCACTAATAGTAGTGAAAGTGTTCTCAAATCACAAATTGCGATTTGTTGCTGCAAAAAACTGGTTAGTCAGTTCTACCATCAAAATAGTTGTACCATCTCTACTAATAGAAAGACTTTTGTCCCATACAACCGCTTTCTTCAGTGCACCGAAAAAATTAGTAGGCCCAACTACTTATTAAATATTTCGCTCCTACTTTATTAGTTGGCACAAAAATTATGCATTTTAGTGTGACAAGCCGCATTATAATTTCAAGAAACCGAGTAGTAACACCAACCAGCAAAATAGTTGTGTCGACCAATAAAGTAGCAGCGGAATATTTCATAAATCCAAGTAGTTGAGTCAACTACCTATTTTTTCAGTGCACTAATAAGAACCCTGTTATCCCAAGCAATCGTTTTTTCAGTAAATGATCCGTTTTTGTATGATAGGATGGTTAATGAAACTGACCATCACTAAACTATACCTTGTAAATGTAAATGTAAATTGTAGTATCCTCTCATTGAAATGGTAATTAAGGTGGTTGTAGAACTGAGTATGTTGAATTTCCAATGTTCGGTTTTCAGGGAGGTTAAGTGAAAATAGTGAGAACGAGACTGACAATATTCACACAAATGCCGATGATGCTGATAACATTCAAGCAGAGTATTCTGCGAGAGTTGCCCATTGCTTAAAGCCGATTACGCTGAATATTATGTAAAATTCATGCGTAAACATAATCTCTGCTACATACATATTTCCAACCATGTTCTATTCATGACACTATTATAGCCGAACTTTTGCTATATTAAATTACCTTTTAAATTTGAGTGTGAAGACTCTAAAGAGTTTTCTTTCATATCATCAAATTGTGAAGATTTCGCATCGAATTATTTTCATACTGCTGGGGAATTAATCCAGAATTTATGTGGTTATTACTTTTCATTAGAATAGAAATGATTTACCATAAAAACTAATTCGTCAATGACATATCTCATTCCATATATAGATAGGATAAGCCAAAAAATCCTAATTTTTTTTACTGGAAAACCCGTGGTGCGAAAAAGTTGCCTTTGGGAAAGCCAAGTCGAGAAAAAAATTGAAATCGATTAACATTTTTGGACCACCCTAAATTTCAAACATAATTTTCTCTTGATAATCGTTTTAAAGAGGGGGAGAATTCCAAAATCCCCTTAAAAATCTATAAACTACAATATTATCTTAATTATTTAATTAATTTGTGCACAATTTAGGATTCATGCATAAATTACGTAATATCTTTTAGATAGAGCGGGGAAGGTGCGTAATCAAAACCATTTCTTATGTGAGATATTTTCAAGTGTGCGAATCACTGAAAAATGAAAGTTAGAAAAGATTTAATTGTATACAGCTAAACGCAGTATAACCTTTTTGGTTCGAAAATTCAAAAAATGCATTGGCATTCTTTTTCTTTTTTGTTTGAAAATTCATCACTTTTTGTAGAAATTTTGTTTGTTTGTTAGAACTGCAACTGAGTTGTTGAAAATTAATCTGTTTCGGTTGTTTAGTTAAAAATCAACTTTATTGGTAGAAAATTTAACTATTTTCTTGATAATTTGTTTTTTTCTCTGGTGAGAATTAACTTTTTAATGGAAAATTTAACCATAGAATTTTGTATTTGAAATTTATATTTTTTTAGTTGAAAATTTAACTATTTGGATAAAAGTTCATGTATTTTGTTAAATATTCGACTTTTTTCGTAAAAAATTAATCCTCTTTATCGAAAATTCATGCATTTTATCAAAAATTCAACTTCTTCTGTTAAATTCAAGTGTTTTTGGGTAAAAAAATATTTTTTAGTTGAAACAATTATTACATTTTTTCTTGAAAATTCATCTTTTAAGGTTAAAAATACAACTAACTGGTTGAAAATTAATTTTTTTGTTGAAAATTCACCTGTTTTCATTGAGAATTCAAGTATTTTGTTAAAAATCTCTATTTTTTGTTAAATTCTACTATTATCTATTAAATACTAAGATATTTTTTTGCTGAAATATGAACAATCACACTTTTTTGTGACTTTCTTCAAAATAATTTTTTTGGTTAAAGTTTCATAATTTTAGTTCACAATCCATCTCTTTGAATGAAAATTGAATTGAATCGTTAAAAATTAGTTTTTTGTTGTTTAAAATAATTTACTTAACTGAACATTTAATTATTTGGTTCATGATTCAACGGTCTGGTTAAAAATAAACGTTTTTGTTAAAAATCCGTGTTTTTCATTGAAAATTCATTATAATAAAATATAATGTAACATTTCAGTATAATAATAAATTATTAATTATAATAATTAAATAATTAATAAAATAATTGAGTAATTAATTAAAATAAAAAATGAAAACACTTGAATTAATTGTTTCATTAAAATTTAAATAAAAATTCAATAACAAATTCCATTTTTGGGTGAAAAATGATCTTTTTTAGTTTAAAAATTCCTCTTTTTTCGTAGAAAATTAATTTTCTTCGTCGAAATTTAACTATTCGGTTGAAAATTCCTGTATTTTTTTTCGTTCCTCTATTATGGGAAAAATCATGTTTTCTGTTAAAATTTTCAAATTTATGGTGGAAAATTGTCCTGTTTTAGTTAAGGACTTAAGCATTTTATTGAAAATATATCTTTTTTCGTCATATTCAACTATTTTTGATTGAAAATTAAATTTGTTTGTTGAAACATAAACTATAACAGTTCTTGTTGGAAATGTATATTTTAAGGTTGAAAATTCACAGAAAAAACTGGGGTTTCTATTAGAACCAATTTTTGGTTCCAAAGGAGCTGCAACAAAAAGGAACCTCTCTTGCTGAAAAGGAACCCAAAATGATAAATGGTTTCTAAATGAACCCAAGTGTGGATTCAAATGGTTCTAATAGAGCCTTTTTTTCACTTCTGCCTTGACTCACTTCAAAGATTGCACAAGTTAATGATGCACATTATGCTTTATAATTGGAATTAAATAATATTGCACTGGGAAAAATTTAATGAAGAAACTAAAATCATAGACATTAGTCATTCTTGAAAGGAAGATATCGCACATGAAATGTGACAGTTTTTAAGGTTATGTTGCAAGTCCGAAGTTTTCCACTGCGCATGCCCGAAAAGCGCGGGACTATTCAAAATTATATAATATACACTTGCAATATTAGGTTAATATAAAATTTTTTCAAGAAGCTAGGTATGTCTATAATTCAATTTAATTTGTTTTAAATAAGAATAGAAAAATTTTGTTAACATTTATCTGTATGACTGTTCATAGTATTTATTGGTTTCAAATAGGCCCGCGCTTCTCGGCACATGTGCAGTTGAAGACGTCGGCAACCGCCGATGGCCATCTATCGGATATGAACAAACTAAAAAGAAACACTAAAAATGAGTTCCTTTAGAGCCTAAGTTCTACATGATCCCAAGTTTCACTTAAGCCGCAGCATTACTGATCCCTCAGTTTTTTCTGTGTTCGACGCATTGTTGACAGCTGAACAACTTTCTTAAAAATAAATTTGTTGGCTTAAGAATCATAATTTTAGTCAAAATTTTATCTCTTTTCTGGAGAATTGAACTAAATTGTTTGCACTTCGTTACTTTTTGGTATGAGTAATTTTTTTTTTAAATGAAAATTTAATCATTAAGTTGAAAATTCAACTGTTTTGTAGAACTTTTTTTAAATTGCAAATCAATTAATAATAATATAGATATAATATAATACTTTAATATAATATTAAATCAATAATTTTTTAAACAGTAATAATGAATTAATAAATTAATAAAATAATTATTTGAAATAAGAAACAAAAAATTGGTTTCATTACTTGAATAAAATTTACATTAAAACCGAGCGAGTCACGCCTACCCCGAAAGGGAAATGGCTAGATGGTATAATAATAAATAATAATAGTATAATAATAAATAATAATAATAAATTGGGTTAAAAATATATGTCTCCTGTTAAAAAATCGTCTCTTTTGGTATAACATTAATTTTCCGGGTTGAAATTTCAACAATTTGATTACAAATTTATGCATTTTGTTAAGAATTCGTCGTTCAACATTTTGGATGACAACTTGACTGAAAAATCTTTCTTGGCTGAAAACGAGGCTGAAAATTTAACTCTTGTATAGTTTTTTTTTTTTTTTTTTTTTTTTTTTTTTTTTTTTTAATGTCTCTCTTTTGTTAGGATTTTTTTTGTATAAATGCAAATTTTGTATTTTAGATGAATCTGCTTTGCTTGAAACCTCAACTTGGTTGAAAGTTGAACAACTCTGTTAATTCAGAAGTAACATTGAGATTTCACCAACCCCGAAATAAATTCACGAAAAAAATTCAGGGTTCAAAACCTACGAGAACTGTACGTACTTCAAAAGCTCCGCAAAAAAAAAAGTAATTCATTTACGGCCCCTTACATTGAATATAATTGTGAAAAATCAATGTAATCAAATTACAGAGGAGCCAAGTAGTGCAGTAATCACCTTACAATTTATTCAAGTCCCACTTGAACTACTGACCATGCGACGCGCCACATAAACGAATTACCGAGGATCGACAATTACAAATTACTAATCGCAAATTACTACCTTCGCACGAGCGTATACGTGGCTTGACATTGCGAATTGCAAAGTGCCAGTTAGCAGTTACGCTCCCAGTATGACGTACAATTATACTGGTTACCGGTACACGACACCACGCACCGGAAATAAGAACCGGCGCGTACGAATTTACTATTGTTATTTAGTAACCCTCCGTTCCGTTTTATTCCATTCTCGACAGCAGAGACCGGATGTGAGGTCAGCCGCGGCTCGTTTAAGTTCCGAGCGAGCGCTGAGCGAGCCGAGAACGACGCCAAGGGGGCGAGAGAGAAAGAAGGCAAAACAAACTGACAATAATAATAATCCTCATAAACGCGCCTCTCTTCATTGGCCAAGAGGAACTTGAGGCCGGGTCGAAGCTGAAGATCCAGACGAGGGAGAGTTACCCAGAGTTACCCCGAGTTACCAGACGGAAAGGGAATCGAGGGAATGAGAAGGCAAAGGGGAAAAAGGGACAAAAGGGGGAGTCATAGGGGAGCCAACACAGACAGAACAAGGAAAAAGGATACTTTATTAATTACGAACGCCTCAGGCGCATTGCCACTTAGGCACGAGTTAAAAAACTGCAATAACAGGCCAATGAGACGCCAACTAGACTCCAGCTTCTCACTAAAGTCCCAAGCAAGAGAAAAATTCCCGCGTTTCAATTGCTAACTAAGATTCTTTGTGGACAGGGGCCGAAACTGCTCAAGCTTAAAAAAATAGTAATATAGTAATCATAATTCTCTCAAAAAAGTAAGCGAAAAGTAACAATAATGTGGCAAAAAAAAGTAACCAAGAAGAAAGATTTTTTTACCAAAAAGACGAATTTTCCATAAAAATTATGAATCTTTAGGAAAAAGTTCAACTTTTAACAAAATGGTTGAATTTTTCCAACTAAAAAAAATTAATGCAAAAAACAGTAAAATTAATTCCTAAATACGATTTTTTAAGAAAATAGATTATTTTTCAACCAAATTGTTGAGTTTTTAAGCCAAAATGTCCAATTTTCACAAAACAGTTTTGTCAACCAGTAAATATGGACTTTTGACAAATAAGTTATCTTTTAACCAAATAGTTGATTTTTCTTCGAAGACAGGGGAATCTTAACTGAAAAAGACGAATTTTCAACAAAATAAGTACATTTCTAATGAAACAGATGAATTTTCAAATAAAATTATGTATTTTTAAACAAAAGGATAATTTTCAATCAAGAGGAATAATTTCCCTGGTGGAAAAGTTTTAACAAAAAAGTACAGAAAACTAAAACTATTTTTACAGAAATCTGCAAATGAATACAATAAATTACAACCAAAATTACCGGAAAGTATAAATTTTTTTCTATTATTGAAAAACAGAAATCCACGCTATCATTTTCAATGCTGTGAATTGAAGAATAAATCAAAAAACTTAAAAATTTTCAAAATTATATCATTTTAAGCAGCTTGAATTTTGTCTAAAAGTTTTTGAAACTCCTGCAAAAGTACAAAAATTACCTTAAAATCATTCTGATTCTTTTTTTTATTAGATATTCTTTTTAAATTAACAAAAGAATATACTGTTAGTTTTTCTAGGAATTTTGATACGAATTTTCTATTCATTAAAAACCTTTCAAAATGCTTAAAAAGCTTATAAATTTTGTGTTCGGAATTCTTAAACATCTGCATTCTGTTTTAAATGATTTTAAATTTTTTCACGTTTTAAATTACTTTTGGAATCTTTTCAAAACTTATGAATATATTTTAAACTCACTCCATTATTCTCCAAATTAATAATTGTTCAATTGTGATTTATTAATCAACAAATTATTTGTCAATCTTTTTTAATTTTGCTCTTAATTATAACTTTTCAAAATAAAAAATCAATTTAAATCTTTTCAACAATCTTGAGAATTATATGGTTTTCTTAAAACCTTTGAAGATCCTCAAAAAGCTTCAAAATTTTATTTCGAAATCTTAAAAATTCTAAATTTAGTTCTTTATTTTTCAAAATCTTTTCCAGTTTTGGATCTTTTTTAAACTTGTAAATATCTCTTAAACTAACTTGAATTTGCATTTTCAAATTGATAATAGTTCCATTGTTATTTACGCATTAAAATTCCATGAATTCACTTACATATTTAAAATCTGTTCAATAGAAAAATTGAAATTGTACCGTTCAAAGTTTGAAATTAACACCCTGAAATATTAATGATTCAAGGCTTTCTATTTAAAATAGTTCAGTTAAAAATTGTTTAGTTTTTAATATTTTATTTATAATTTCTCATTTCAAATGAACCAAAAACCACGAATTTTCAACTAAAATTATGAATTTTCAACAAAGAAATAAAGTTTTAACAAACATTCTTCAACTTCCAACTGAATTTCAACCAGAGAAGATGAATCCTCATTAAAGAATATAATACATAGTTCGATACTCCAATAAGAAAAATAATTTTGAAAAAAGACTATTTCTAACCATTTGAATTAAAGAAAAGACGAACTTTTAACAAGTAGCCAAATCCTCAACCAAATAGATGAATTTTAGACAAACAAGATTAATTTTTTAACCTCAACAGATGAATTTTTAACAAAATAGTTCAGTTTTCAAGCTGAAAAGTCCAATTTTTTGAAAAACAGTTGACTTTTAGACAAAACAAGGAGAATTTTCAACAAGAAAGTTAATTTTGAATCGAAAAAGGTGCATTTGCAACGAAATAGTGGCATTTTTATCCAAAAATGGAATCGTTAAATTTTTAGTTAATAAAACTAATTTTTAACAAACAAAAAAAAAAAGAATTTTCAATCAGATGAATTTTGTGATTCATTTTCTAATTAAAAATTTCACTATTTTGTTTGAAATGCAACTAATTCATTACCAAGTCATCTTTTTTGGTAAACAATTAATCTCTTTGGTTGAAGATTTAACTATTTTGTTTTTAATTCGCTTTATTGTTATTTGAGAATTAATTTTTTCAAATGAAAATTTAACTATTCTATTTTTGGTTGGAAGTTTTTCTTTTGTGGTTCAAAATTCAACTAATTGGTTGAAAATTCACCTTTTTTAGTTGAAAATTCTAGACCTTGGTTAAAGATTCATGTCCTACGTTGATAATTCATCTTTTTTTTTGTATTAAATCAGCCTTCTTGACTAACAAATCAACTTTTTGATTGAAAATTCAACTCTATGGTTACATGGTGAACTCTTTTCTTGAAAACTCATTTTTTTTTAAGATTCATCATTTGAGTTTAAATTTCATCTCTTTAGTTAAAAATTTAATTATTTTGCATCAAAATATTTTGTTTTTTGAGGATTAATTTTTTCCAGTGAAAATGTAACTATATCATTTTTTATTAAAAATGAATCTCTTCTGGTTGAAAATTGATGTATTTTTTTTAAAAATCGTGTTTTTTGGTGGAATTTAACCGTATTTGAGATCAAATTAAAATCTTTTTTTGTTGAAATATGAAATATTCGGGTTGAAAATTAACTTTTCTGTAGAAACTACATACTTTTGGTTGAAAATTAAACTACTTTGGCAGAACATTAAACTATTTAATTAAAAATTAAACTACATATTTATTACATATTTATTTTTAAATTTTAACTATTCTGTTTGCTAACCGTTCTTTTTTTTTAAGTAATTTTTTGAATCTAAAAATGTAGCTATGTCAGTTTTGGTTAAATATTTTTTCCTTTATGAGTTGAAAATTCAAATATTTGATAGAAAATTGATTTATTTTGTTGAAAATTCATCATTTTGTTTTTATATTCAAATAATTTGACAGAAATTTTTCTTTTCTCAAGAAGAATAGACATAAATGAAAATTCGTTGTTTTTTCTACAGTAAATCAATCTTCTTGGTTAAAAATCGTCCTCTTTGTTGAAAATTCTACTCTTTGGTTGTATATTGAAGTCTTTCCTTGAGAATTCATTTTTTTTAAGATTCATCATTTTGGTTAAAAATTCATTTAATTGGTTGAAAATTCAACTATTTTGCTCAAAGTCTTTTTTTTTTTGTTAAGAATGAATGAAAGAATGAAAAAAACCATGAAAATGTAACTATCCATTTTTGGTTGAAGATTCAACTATTTGGTTGAAAATGCAACTTTCTTGATTGACAATTAACTTTCTTGTTGGATATTTTTCTTTTCCGGTTTAAAACTCAATTTTTTTTCAAAAACATACGTTTTTTTTTTAAACTGATCTAGTTTGTTAAAAATTCGTCTATTTGGGTAGAACAGTAATCTTTGTGGATGATTCAAACCAATGTACTTAGATTATTACATTTTTCACAAAAAGGAAAAAGAAATAATCCAAAATTTTTTATATATTTCTAAAATTGCTATTTTTAGTGCATTCTTCTCACAAACATTTTTTAAATAAAAAGATTTCTTTCAAGAAATTGAGGTAAAATTATTTAGACTCAATTAAAAGAAATCAGAAAATATTCATAAACAAAACCCTGCAGATTGGAAAGAATCCTTTGTTTAGTGTCTCTATTCAAAAAACTTTTAAATTAAGATCAAACAGAAATCTAAAATCTCTTTGTTGAAAATTCAACTATTTTATTAAATTCACTCTTTGTGGTCGAAAATTCATCTGCTTTCTGCAATTCAACTTTTCGTATTGAAAATTTAACGGTCTTCTAAAAAATTCGTCTTTTTTAATTGAAAAATCAACTACTGGTTGAAAATATACAAAATGCATGTTGACCATTCCTAGGAACATTTAAACAGATACTGATATTATTAAATTAACTTGATTAATAAATTAGTCTTTGAGGTGAAAATATTCAGAGAATAATAAATTCTCTTTCAATATTTCCTGAAATATAATTGATTCATTGTACTTAATAAATAGTGCTAAGTCCGATAAACATAACAATGTTAAATAATTTCAGGGATGGTGATGATTTCAAGAATTGTGAAAAAACTTTGTTTCTATTGATATTTTTCGCCATAATGATGGAAAAAAATTAAAATACTAATTAAATTATATCGATATTTAAGTTCTTATAACGTTAGTATGCCATCTTTTATTGTATATAGTTGATGTGTTGACAATATTACGCAATGGTATCGATTTAACCCCTCCCTCCTCCTATTTGACGGATCGTAACCTTTTCCCCAACCCCCATACCCCATAAGCTGTTACGTAAGTTATGAATCGCCCCTTTTGAAGATTATAGACGTAATTATTATGCACCTCACTAAAACTTCAAGATTTTTGTATTAATTGTCAAAAACGTGACCGAAATTTAATTAGCAATTTATTTTATTTTCAGAAGATAATTAATTAATTAAAATGAACATCCTACTTTGAGATGAAACTATAGTAATTAATTTAATTAGAGACGCAAAATGAGAAAAAGGTTTTATATAGAAACTTTTTTATCTCGCAAAAAATATAACAACAAAACTTGAACAAAATATGGAGAAAGAAAGTTAATTAATATCTTCATTTGTTAGTGTCGAATAAGAAAATGTCGAGAAATATTTCAACGCTGCTGAACTTTAAGCAACAACAAATTTAAATTTTAACTCAGCAGTTGCATTAAAAACCAAATTGTTAAACTTTCAAACAAAAGAGATGAATTTTCAATAAAATAGTTCCACTTTTGATCAAGTAGTTCAATTTTCAAGCGAAAAAGGTGAATTATTTTGTAGTCAGGTGAATCTTCAACCAAGAAGGGTGACTTTCCTACAATAAAAGATACATTTTTAATCCAAAAGGACGATTTTTTAACAACGCCATTAGATTTTTTACCAAAAAATATGGCTATCATAATAGTCGAATTTTCAACTTACGAAGATGCATTTTCAACTAAATGATCGAATTTTCAAATGAAAAGGATTAAAATTCAACCGAAAACAGTTGAATTTTCAAGCAAGAAAGATGACTTTTTTGCCATAAATGATGAATTTTCTTTCTGAAGAAAATAGTTGAGTCCTCAACCAAGATGAATTTTCAATCTGAAAATTTTAATTTTAAACTGGATAGTTCAATTTTTTAATAAAAAATTTTTTTGACCAAAAATGGAATCTTCAAATTTTAAGTTTGAAAAAATAATTTATAACAGAAACAAACGTATTTTGAACGAAATGAATTTTACCAAAAAAGTAGATTTTTTTTAACCAAACAGGCGAATTTTTAACAAAATACATTAATTTTTG
>CAKNXH010002316.1:284493-338719 GCA_932178445.1 Andricus quercusramuli
TTTTCAGTTGAAAATTAATGTTTTTGGTTAGAAATTCAATCATTTGGTCAAAAATTCATAAATTTTGTGATAAGTAATTTTTTGGCAGAAAATTCAACTAATTTGCTAGAGGATTAAACTTTTGGGTTGGAAAGTAATTTTTTTTTTAGATTCATCATTTAAGTTGAAACTTTTTCTTTTTGGTATAAAATTGATCTATTTTGTTGAAAAATCGTTGTTTCTTGATGTGAGAATCATGTTTTAACTGAAAATTTAACTTTTCCAGTTGAAGATTCATGATTTTAGTTGAAAATTCATCTATTTCATTGAAAAATTCAACCATTGAATGGATAGTAGACATATTTTTTCAGTTGAAACTTCAACTATTTTTTGTGAAATCTCATTTTTTCACTGCAGATTAAACTATTTGGTTGAAAAGTAATTTTTTGCTTCAAGATTCGTAATTTCAGTAGAAAGTTCATTTTTTTGGTATGAATTTCAATGTTGAAAAATCGTTGTTTATTGATGAAAAATTGATTTTTTGTACTGATTTTTAACTATTTCAGTTGAAGATTCATGATTTCAGTTGAAAATTCTACTCTATGATTAGAAGTACAACTATTTTTTAAATTTCATTCTTTTTGGATTAAAAATTAAATTTTTTACTGGAAATTCAACTTTTCCAGTTGGAGATACATGATTTTAGTTGAAAATTCATCTCTTTCATTGAAAATTTAACGATTTAATTTTTGTGGAAAATGTATCTTTTTTAGTTTAAAATACAACTATTTTTTGTGAAATGTCGTTTTTTTTGGCTGAAAATTAAACTATTTGGTTGAAAAGTAATTTTTTGGCTTAGGTTTCATCATTTTAGTAAAAAGTTCATCCTTTTGGTACAAAATTTAACTATATTGTTTTGAAAAAGCGTTGTTTTTTCATGGAAAATTGATTTTTTTTTCACTGAAAAGTTGACTATTCCAGTTGAAGATTCATGATTTTAATTGAAAATTCAACTATTTTTTGTGAAATCTCATTTTTTTACTGCAAATTAAATTATTTGGTTGAAAAGCAATTTTTTGCTTCAAGATTCATCATTTCAGTAGAAAGTTCATCTTTTTGGTATGACTTTCAATGTTGAAAAATCTTTGTTTATTGATGAACAATTGATTTTTTTTACTAAATTTTAACTATTTCAATTGAAGATTCATGATTTCAGTTGAAAATTCTACTCTTTGATTAAAAATGAAACTATTTATTGAAAATTCATTCTTTTTGGATTAAAAATTTAATTTTTTACTGGAAATTCAACTATTTAATTTCAGGTAGAAAATTCATATTTTTTATTTAAAAATGCAACCATTTGGTTGAAAAATTTTCCTTATCAGTTGAAGATTTTGCTACTTCCTTTAAAATTCATGAATTTGTTGAAAATACATGTACTTTTAGGTTGAAAATTGATCTTTTAGGTTGATGATTCATATTTTTGGTTGAAAATTCAATTATTTGATAAAAAAATAACAAAAAAATTCGGACACTAAATTAGTCTTTGTAGTAAAACTATTCAAGAATAAGATTTTTCAATACTTCTTGAAAATGTTATTGATTCAATTTTAGAATAATATATAGATGTCTCTAACGTTTCGTAATTATACCAGTTTGATTGAACGTAAAATTGCAGAATCTTGTTAATCGTGCGTCTCGGATTGAAATTAACAGCGTAGAACCAATCGATTTCGAAGTCAACTAATGTCAAGTCTCAGCGTGAACGACATCTCGTTAGACCTCAAGTCCCTTTGAAAGAATACCGGATTATCCGGAGGGTTGTCACTAGTGATTAATAGGAAAAGAGGAATCTAGATGGGACAATTATGTAAATTCAATTTTTTTTAAATCCAAAGTCAACTTCAAATCGGATCATTCATCCATAAGTTTGTAGACTATTTTTTTCTAAAGTCCTCATCATCTTTTTCCAACTTGACATCCACTTTTTATAAAAGGGTGTCTAATGAAATGCTGAAAAAAAATCTCTGACAAATCCAATATTTTGCAAGTAAAATTCTTCTTAATATAAGGCTATTCATGTCTTATGCATCGTAGGTTTTCATAATAATTCTGACCCTACAACCCCTTTAATTATTCATCTGAGAATGGATAAATTGCAGTTAACTTCATTTATTGAACAATTGCAAATAAGGAGATTTTTCACGAAAATAGGGAACAAATTCTTTTAAGTAAAATTGATGCGGAAACAATATTAACCTCTATTTTAAACGCTTTGATATTCCTAATATTTAAAGTAGAATAATTGCATTTTCCACAAAACAGATTAATTTTTAAGCAAATATTTGAATTTTGAATAAAAAAGAAGAATTTTCAACCAGGAAGATTATTTTTCTAACAAGAGAAGATCTTCAACAACAACAAATATAATTTTTTTACAAACCAGTTCAACTTTCAACCAAGTGGTTAAATTCACGAGAAAAAATATTAACTCTCAATGAAAACTGTAATATATGATATTTGAACAAATAATGATTTTCTTTTTAAACCAAAAATAATTGTCTCTCAAAACCAAAAATAGTTGAGTTCAAACTAAGAATACGAGTTTTTAACAAAGCAGTTAAATTTTCAACACAAATGTGTAAATTTTCGCCAAAGAAGTTAATTTTGAACCGAAAAGTTTTTCAACCAAAACTTTGAACTTTTATGCTGAAAAGATAAATTATCTATAGAACAGTTGCAATCCAAATCCAAAAGTATGAATTTTCAACAAAAAAGTTAACTTTTCACCAAAGTGTTGAAGTTTCATGCAAATATGTAGTTGAAATTTCAAACTGGAAAGGTGAATTTTCCACAGAAGAGTTGAAATTTTAATCCAAAAATATTTATTCGTAACAAAAACGTGAATTTCCAATCAAATAGTTGAATTTTCAACCAAATACTTGAAATTTTAACCCGAAAATTTCAAAATTCAACAAAAAAAGTTAATTTACAATCAAATACTTAGATTTTTAACAAAATAGTTGAATTGTTAACCTAAGCAGATTAATTTCCGAAAAAATTGAAATATGAATCTTCAATAGAATAGTTAATTCTCAACCAAGCTGTAAAATTTTCAACCAAATAGTTGAAATTTCAAGCTGAAAAGATGAATCATAATTTTTAACAAAATAGTTCAATCTCTAATAAAAACAGATTAGTTTTCAATTTAATTTTCAATTTCAAGTTGAAATTTTAATCCGAAAATATGAATTTAAAAAAAGTTGCTTTTCAATCAAATAGATGAATTTTCAACAAAATAGTTGCAGCCTTAACCTGAACAGATGAATCTCTTGAAAATGCAAATATGAAATTTCAACAACAAAAATATTTATCAAGCACACAGTTGAATTTTCAACAGAATAGTTGAATCCAGAACCAAAAAAAAATAAATTTAATCCAAACAGTTGCATTTTCAAACCGGAAATATGAATTTTAAAAGAAAGTTCATTTTCAATCCAATAGTTTAATTATCAACATCATATAGTTGAGTTAACGACATGAAGATAGTAATTCCAGAATAACGCAAATATAAATTTTCAAAGAAAAGTTGAATTTAGAACATATTGCATGTCCTTTTTAGACAAGGAATATATGACATTTAAAGCTAAGAAGACGAATCTTTGTTCATAACTGTTGAAGTTTTAACCCAAAAATATAAATTTTCAACCAAAAATTCAATTTTCAATCAAATAGTGGAATTTTCAACAATATAGTTCAATCCTCAACCAAAACAGATTTATTTGCAACCAAACAGTTTAAATTTCAGCCCGAAAATATGGGTTTTCAACAAAAGAGTTAATTTTCGACCGAACAGTTGAATTTTCAATCGAATAGTTGAAATTTCATGCTAAGAAGACAAATTTCCTACAAAAAAAGTTGAGATTGCAACCCCCAAAATATAAAATTTCAATGAAAAATTTTATTCTAAATTTCAACCAAATAGTTGAAATTTTAATCTAAAAAGAAGCAGTTCCTGAAAAATAGTTGAAATATTACCTCGAACATAAATTTTCAAGAAAATATTTCCTTTAAAATCAAATACTGGAATTTTTGAACAATAGTTGAATCCTCAATCAAAACAGATTAATTTTCAATCAAACAGTTGAGATTGTTAAATTTTGAATTAAAAATATATACTTCCAAGCAAAAATATAATTTCCAATCAAATAGTGAAATTTTCAACAAAATAGTTCAATCCACAACCAAGACGGATGAATTTTCAATCAAATAGTTCATATTTTGGACCACAAATATGAATTTTCAACAAAGAAGTAAATTTTCAACCAAATAGTTGAATTTTCAACGAAACAGTTAAATCCCAAACCAAAAGATTCAAATGATTATTATTGATTAAAATTTTAAATCGAGAACATAAATTTCCAATCAAAATTTTAATTTTCAATCAAATAGAGAAATCTTCAACAAAATAATTCAATCCGCAACCAAGACAGATAAATTTTCAATCAAATAGTTGAGATTTTAGACTGAAAATATAAATTTTCAACAAGGAAGTTAATTTTCAACCAAAAAGTCGAACGTCAACCAAAATAATTGAATCCTCAACTAAAATTTTGAATCCTCAAGCAGAACAGATAAAATTTCTAGCAAGAAAGATCAATTGATTAACCAAAAAGACCAATTTCCAAGTTATTAATATATATTCCATATAGAATAGATTTTCCTGAGATTAGTGAATATGATCAAAAGACGCTTGATTTAAATGATTATAATTTTTTTGTCATCAATGTAATCTAAATTTCATTTTCTGTTCATTGTTTTGCAAATGAATATTACAATGTTTGCAATATTTATTCTCAAATAATTCTTTACGTTGAAAATGCTATATATACATAACATTTTTAATATAGAAATTCTGGCTTGATCAAGAGACACGACTAAAATCGACTCTGCCGAAAAAGCCGTTTTGCATTGTAAAGCAGAAAATTTTTTTGGTCTTTATGCAAGCACGTTAGGGGAGCATAACGCGACGTAAGCCTATTTACACGCAAGATTTATTCTGATCCCATTGTGGTATACTTGCACCTGTATACATATTCGGCATATCCGCAATTTGTCGTTGACGTTCACTTCAGAAAATGACACATTGAATTATTTTTTTATTTGAACAATCTAGGCATAATCCTTCACACAACAATCAAAAATGTAATTTCCTATATTGAAATAATGAACAAAGAAAGTAAAATACAAAGAGAAAGTGCATATAAGTCACTCCAGGAGCAATAATTTAGGAATACTAGCCAACAACCGAGTTTTATGGTACTGAAAAGTAGAGATCCGTTTTTAAAAGGTCAAACGTTTGAACAATTATAATAAAAATATTGCACTTTCCACAAAATAGAGAAATTATTAACCAAATAGTTCAATTCTCAACTAATAAATATATAATATGTATAAAATACATAAATTTTCAACCAAAGAGTTTAATTTTCAACCAGGAATATGAATTTTCAACCCAGAAGATTAATTTTCTACCAAAAATGTAAAATTTTCCACGAAATACATAATTTTTCAACCAAACAGTTGAATTTTCAACTAAAAGGAGGCACTTTATCAAGAAGATTCATTTTCTACAAAAAAGTCAAATTTTCGACCAACACTACTACACGAATTTTTAACCAAACAGTTGAATTTTCAACTGAAAAGATGAACTTTAAAAAAAAAATAATCTTCTACAACGAAAGGTAAAAATTTTCACAGAATACGTGAATTTTCAACCAAACAGTTGAATTTTCAACTAGAAAAGATTATTTTGCAAACATAGATCGGATAGTTAAAGCCTCGAATTTGACCGAATGAAGGTTCAAACAATTCAAATGAAAATATTGCACTCTTAACAAAATAGATGAATTTTTGAAAAAATAGTTCAATTTTTCACAGAAAAGGTGAATTTTCAACCAAAAAAATTAATTGTTAACCAAAAAAGTCAAATTT
This sequence comes from Andricus quercusramuli, assembly GCA_932178445.1. Lineage (NCBI taxonomy): Eukaryota > Metazoa > Arthropoda > Insecta > Hymenoptera > Cynipidae > Andricus > Andricus quercusramuli. Next base: position 290,467 of record CAKNXH010002316.1, read on the forward strand.
TTAACCAAATATATTAATTTTCAACTGAATAGTTGAATTATCAACTGGAAAAATAAATTCTCGACCAAACAGTTGAATTTTCAACTAAAAAGATGCATTTTTGATCAAGGTTCATTTTCTACAAAAAATTAAAAATTTCGACCAATGCCACTACACGAATTCTCAACCAAACAGTTGAATTTTCAAATAAAAAGATGAACTTTCAATCAGAAAAATTAATTTTTTACAGCAAAAGTTAAAATTTTTCACAGAATACGTGATTTTTCTACCAGAAAATTAAAATTTTAACCAGAAAATATTATTTTGCAAACACAGATCGGATAGTTAAATTTCCAGTCAATAGAATTAATTTTCAACTAACAAAAATAATACATTTTCAAAAAAAGCACTAAAAATTAGTATGTACTTTGTGTTTGTCCAGTTAAACGTTTAAGCAATTTTAAGACAAATATTTCACTCAAAAAATAGATGAATTTTCTACCAAACAGTTGAATTCTCAACTAACATATAAGAAGATGAATTTTCAACCAAGAAGATTCATATTTCACAAAAAAGTCAAATTTTCAACAATACACGACTTTACGACCAAACAGTTAAATGTGCAAATAGAAATATGCATTTTCAACGCAGAATAATAATATCCTACCAAAAAATTAAAATAGTTGAATTTGCAGTTTAAAAAATTAATTTTCAACAGAAAGAAGTTCAACAAAGAACTTAAATTTAGTGCTTCGCAAATGTTTGAACAATTCGAATTTGACCTATTTTTAACCAAATAGGTCAATTTTCTACTAAAAGGGTGAATTTTCAACCGAAAAGATTATTTTTCTACCGGAAAAATCAAATTTTCAACAAAATACATGAATTTCTCCCCAAAAAGACAAATTTTTAACTAACGAGTTGAATTTTCAAGCAAAAAGAATAACTTCTTGGTAAAATTGTGAAATTTTCATCAAAATGATCCAGGAAAGTAGACATCACCCATAGGGGTTTTCTAAAGATAGTAATATGCCTTAGAAAACTTTAAAATGCTTTAAAAACTTCAAATTTTTATCAAGCTGTCATAATAAATTTGATAATTTCGGATCTCTGTGAATCACTTATAATCTTTAGAAAATCTGTGTAATCTTAAAATATTTTGAAAAACTTCAAAAATCCCTCAAATATTTCAAAATACTTTGCAATTCCTAAAAATTCTTTGAAATCAATTGAAACATGTAAAAATTCTGTTACGTTCCGTGAAATATTTTGAAACCCTTTCAAAACTTTTTCAAAATCTTTCAAATCTTTCTAAATCCCTGGAAGTCTTCTAAATTTATTTGAAATCCATAAAAATCCTGTAAAATCCCCTTAATACCCTTTTATAGACCATGAAATCTTAAAATAGTATTTAAAATTCCTTGAAATATTGTTGAATCACTTGAAACTCTTAAAAAATCTGTGAAATACCTTGAAATTTTTTAAAGTTACTTACAATCCTTTTGGATGTGCTCCGAAATCTCTTGGAAAATTTTGAAACCCACTGAAGACACTTATAATTTTTTTTCGTCCCCTAAAATTATTTGAAATCTTTCCGAAGTCTTTAAAAATTCTTCAGAGAGATTTCAAATAATTTGAAATCGCTTGAAATTGTCTTACATTCCTTCAAATCAGCATTCTTTGTAATCTCGTAAGTTGGACCAGAATCAAAAAGATATCTTCTAAAATATTTGGAAATTTGGTCAAATCATCAGAAATCGTAAAATCTTATTATCTGATGTAAACTAAAAATTCTAATAATCAACGCCTTGGTATTAACAAAATTAACGACAGGAAATAATTTTTTTTCATCAAATGAATTTAAGTTTCATTTCATTATGACAGTAAATAATTTAAGATCTGTCTTTTTGCGAAAACAAAGAAATATTTCGGCACCATAAAGATCATAAATGAAACTAAAAGTATTTGTAAAGAAATTGAAAGTTAGCTGCGGATTTGATTTTTGAATTTCAAATGTAATGAGTGAAATAAAATAACAAAATATTGCAAATAATTATGATTGTAAAGATCTCCATGCGTTTTCAGGAACTGGTTTCTAAAATGAATATGAAATATTTATGAAACGTTCAGCGTTTTATGTGACGTGCCATTTTTCATATTTTGAAATTTCCTGCAGTTCTCTTGTTATGTGTGTGTGTATATATATATGTACTTTTCTATTGAAGCTAGATAAGCATAAAGAAAGAAATATTCATCCTCACTTTTTATCATACGTACTCAGACATTCCTTCATTTTGAAAAATTCTTGTTAAAAGAACATGCGTTTTTCGTAATAGAATTTGTTATGAAGGTAACAAAGTTTTTTAGTCAATTATTTTTCAACTACAAGGTAAAAATTCAAAATTATATTCAATATTTATATTTTAATCATATGAAACAACTCAAGTCACAATATTATTTTAGAGAAACATATGAAAACAAAATCTTCATGATTAAAAAAAAAAAATCAGATATTATTTTTTTAGCTATGAAAAGAAATTTTTAATTGTGTTCAAGACTCATAATTTTCTCAGCTAAACCACCCGAAGTCATAATCTTATTTTAGAGAAATACAAACAAAATTTTTAATTTAATACTTATAGTTTGTTGAGGTGAATGACCTAAAGTAACAATCTTATTTTAGAGAAACATATTGAAAAAAGTATGTTTTTTTAATCTTCATATTTTTTTTAGTTTATTCTTTTTTTATATCTTATTTTTTCTACTATGATAAAATAATAAAATTGTGTTTAATACTTATAATTTGCTCAGGTAGACCGCCTTGTGACACAATCGTACTTTAGAGAAACATAAAATGTATGATTTAAACAAAAAATTTGTTTATATATTATTTTTTCAACTATAAGAAAAAGAAGTTGATCATGTTTATTACTCATATTGCTCAGATAAACCACCTATAAACAGAATCTCATTTTAGGGGAACATAACAAAAAATCTTCATAAAAAATTCTAGCGAGAAGATCTCATGTTCTTCATACTAAAATTTATTATGAAGCTTTTCAAACAGAATTTCGAATTTTATTTCTCTATTACATTATTATTGTTCTTAACTATCAGAAAAATTTATTTTATTTTATCTTTTTATATACCACCATTTGAAAATTTGTAATTGTACTTCTTACTTATAATTTGCTCAGGTTAGCCACTCAAAATCACAATCTTATTTTATAGAAACATAAAAAAAAATCCATGAAGATTTACACACAATTTTTTCATATATTATTTGTTTCAACAATGAGACAAAATTTTTAAATTGTGTTTCATACTTATGATTCGCTCAGGTAAACCACTTATAATTACAATCTTATTTTAGAGCAACATACAAAAATTGAAAAAAAAACTTTATAACCAAATTTTTTTAATATATATTTTTTTTAGTTATGAGAAATTTTTTTAAACTTGTGTTTAATACTTGTGAGTTGTTCAGGTAAAATACTTAAAGTCACAATCTTATTTCAGAGAAAAATATACTTATGAGAGAAAAGTATTTTATTTGAAATGAAAAAGTGTCTTTTCTCGAGTCAAATAAACCTCGCGGATTTTTTTTTTTTTTTGTCAAGAGAGAAAATAAAATTTATTTAAGTAATGAAAATGAAGACTGAGAAGATATTCAAGTCAAAGGTGATTTGCCAGTTTAGTTACTTATCACAAAGCATGCGAATTGTGCATTAAGTAAATGGGATCAGTGTGTCTGGTTCTCAGAGACAGGGGGTGGAAATCGATAATTCAACCACTTTTAGTTTCCCTGTCATACAAAGTAATATTCTCTCAGGAAAGTAAATCACGATAATTTTTATCACATAGAAAAAATAGCATTATAATTTATAACAAAAGATTTCATAATTTTAATTTTTACTAATTTTTTAATTTAGATTAAAGTGATCGAATTTTGAAACTCATGAACCTATAAATTTGTTTAAATCTCTTAGAATCCCTTGAAATCTTCTAAATTTAAAAAAAAAACCAAGCTTTGAAAATTCCTCAAAATAATTAAAAACCTTTGACATTTGTAATGTCCTGAAATCTATTGAAATCCTTTCAAATCCCTGGAAATCTTATGAACTCTTCGGAAAAAATTGTGTACGAAAAATCTAAACTTTTTTCAGATAAGAAAAAGAACCCGAAGCTCAAGAAAAGCCTGATAAAATTGTTTGATAAATTGATGAATTAAAAGTTATTTAATTTTAATTTTAAATACTTTACATTCAGAAGAGATATTATGCCTTGAATACTCTTATTTTGTAGTTAAATATTCAATATTCAAATTGAAAATTTTTCCAGACGTGGAAGTTTATTTACTTACAATAAAAATGGAAAATTTTCTAAATGAAAGAAAATATTTCTGAGAATATCTCCTAGACTTTCCATATTCCCCATAAGCAGATGCATCTTCGAGAAAAATATTGTCTTTGAAAGATTTTCATAACAAAAGAGTTTCGTGTGTTACAACCATTACATTTGCAAGCAAGCGGCCTGGTATGCAAATGGCAATTGTTATGCAGCTGCAAAAGGAACAATTGCCAATTCAACGAACCCTGAAGTTTTGCAGCATTCTGAGTATTAAATTTAAAAAAGGAAATGAAGAACACAACGAATAAAAAAAGTGAATTGGTATTGGAAATTTTTGACCAAGGTAACTTTAACAAAATAATTAAATTCTCAACAAAATAGTTGAATTTTTACCCAAACTGTTGCATTTTCCAACCTACGAGGAAGAATTTATAACCAAATCTTCGAATAATCGAATAAGAAAAATTGAACTTCAACCAAAAACCGTTACATTTTTAATCAAGTAATTACATTTCTGAAAAGGTTGTTGAATTTTCGAAAAAGAAGATGAAGAAGATATAGTTGAATCTTTAACCAAATACTTAAGTTTTCTACCTGCAAAGATGAATTTTCAACCGAATAGTGGAGTTTTGAAACACTGACGATTACACTTCATACAAAAACTGTTGCATATTTCGTCAAATAGTTCAATTTTCGAGTTAAAAAGTCGATTAAAAAAAAAATTGACTTTCAAGCCCAAAAATATAAATTCTTTAAAAAAAATTGATTTTCAATTAAAAAAGATGAATTTTGAACCAAATAAATGAATTTTCAACAACAATAAAATTAATTTTGAACCAAACAGTTCCATTTACAACCAAATATTTGAATTTTAAGCAACAGAGAAGAATTTTCAACGAAGCGGTTAAACTTAAAGTTCAACTGCTTTACCAAATAGTTAAATTTCGAGTTACAAAGATGAATTTTCAACCAAATCGAACTAATGAATAGTTACATTTTTCGTTGAAAAAATTAATTTTCAAAAAAATTAATTAATTCTCAACTAAAATCATAAATCTTGAACTAACAAAATGATTTTTCAAAGAGGGGATCGACTTCCAATCAGTTGAAAATTCAACTATTCAGTCGAAAATTATTCATTTTGTTAAAAATGCTTAATTTTTGGTAAAAAAATCATTCTTCTTGGTTGAAAATTGAACTTTTCGGTTACAAATTTATGCAGTTTCTTGAAAATTCGTCTCTTTTGATAGAAAACTCTTTTTTTTGAAAATGTAACTGTTTGGTTGAAGATTAATCTGTATTAGTTTAAGATTCAATTTTTCTTCTGAAAATCAGTATTTTCGGTTGAATTGAACTGTTTCTGGTTCAAAATAAAAATTGTTGGTTGAAATAATAACCCTCACATTTTTCGTTGAAAATTCATCATTTTAGTTCAAAATTCTTTTTTTTTTTTTTTTTTTTTTCTGAAAATTCGACTACATGGTTGGGAGTCGAACTTCTTTGTTAAAAAGTCAATTTTTCAGTTTAAGTTTCATCATTTTAGTTGAGAATGGATTTCTTTGGTTGAAGATTAATTTCTTCCACTGCGAATTTCCATTTTGGGTTGAAAATTTATCTTCGTAGTTGAAAATTCAACGGTTTGGTTGAAAATTCATGTGTTTTCCTAAAAATTCTTATTACTTGGTAGAAAAATTAATCTTTTTGGTTGAAAATTTAACTATATCGTTGAAAATTTATATATTTTATTGAAAATCAGAAAATCTCTTCAGGAGTTGATCCGCCTTCTAGATTTTCACAATTGAATAATAGAATGTCCTTCCGGAATTTTCAGAAGCAAATTTTCTCGTAACGAGTGTGTATTTGGACTCGATCAATTGGAAAAATGAACTTATGATTTCTATTTTATATTTAAAGAAAGGAAAGGAGGCGATTTGGCAAAAGAACTTGTTCACGATTTGCTCTGTTGTAATATTTTTAGTTTCCAGTCCACTGAATTTAAGCCGGATGTCAGCTTCCATAAATGGAGATTCGAGTCCGGCATTCTCGCGAACTTAATATTCACTAAACGAGAGTTTTAGGTCAAAATAAACGATGAGAACGTATAAGTGGAACAGGGTGAGAAATTTATAATTGCAAAGTAAATTACAAAAAAAAAATCATAATTTCAACGATTCAGGACAGACGTATATTCTTCGAATGCATATTATTAATTTTAAAATTATATCTCTTGACCCATAATGTGCATAAAATCGCATTTTAACTGAAAATTGGATAAAATGGTACAGTTGAACTGCACACTAATATTTAATTAAAATTATTTTGTATAAAAGAAGCAAATATCCAAAAAAGAATTTCTGAATTTTTATTCCCAAACAGTGTTCTTGAATTAGAAATTTTGAAAATTAAATCTACACAAAATCCATTTGATCAGGAAAAATGATAGAAAACCTCACATGAACTGAGAAACATTTGTTCTTTCTAATAATCTTACGATTTAAAATAAAAATCATCATCAAGATTCTCCAATTTCAACAATATTAGGTTATGTTTGCGTTTTAAACCGAAAATTGGCAGTTTAAAAGGAAAATCATTATAATTTGTATATAAGATTGAGAATCATCTAACAATTTTGGATTATGTTATTGTTTCTCGGCAAAAAATTGTATTTTCAATAAAGAAAAAAATATATTTTAAAGAAGATTCACTAACTACGTTAAGTTAAGTTGGCATTTAAAAAAATTTGTATTTCAAAACAAAAATCATTATAGTTTGAACAAGATTCGAAATTTCCAAACATCTGCAGGTTGCAAGTTTTTCAAAGAAAAGTTGATTTTTCAACGAAAATCTTTAGATTTTGTAGGTTCATAATGTTTTGATAATTTTAGGTTACGTCAGCGTTTACACTGAACATTGGTACTTCAAAACAAACAAGATTATAATTGGAACAAGATTCAGAATATTTTGAAGATTTTGGATTATGTTAGTGTTTTTCGGCGGAATTGGTAATTTTAGTTTCAAGAAATTCAAAGATTCCTAAATATAAACAATTTTAGGTTATGTTGGCGTTTTACACCAGAAACGTGTATTTTGTAACAAAAAATTATTATAATTTGAACATGATTTGGAATATCTTTTTAATTCTTAATGATATTAGTGTTTTTCATCGAAAATTAGTATTTTTAATAAAAAAAAATTATTAGATTTCAAAGAATATTTACTATATTCGAACATTTAAAATGAGGAGTTAGCGAACAAAAAGTGATAAATCCATTTTCATAATTAGTATAAGGATTAGTCCATGAAATCAAATTTTTTCAAAGTTTCATTTGAGGCTTCAGATTCATTAATTTAATAAATTAAAATTGATCAAAAATTTTGAACTGTTTTAAAATTCACGAATATTTTTCAATATTGCTCTTATAATATATAATTTTACGAAACTTTTACATTTTAATTTTTAAATTGAAAATATATGGTAATCAAGTGCAAAATTATTTTTTGATTTTAAACAATAAAATGTAAATTTTCATCATTAAAACCTGTACTGCTTATAATATTGGTAAAAAAGCAATCAATTTTCCAATAATGATAATTTATTTCTTCTTACCGGAAGGCCGCATAATTAGATATAATTTTATCTAAAGTAGAAACTTACCGGAAACAAATAAAAGATAAATTATAATTTTAAAAAACGAATTACATATTAATGTACTAAAAGTTAAATTCAATATGAGTATTGAGTACTTCAATTAAGAAATTAGCAATTAAGATGAATTTTAACGAATTCAGTATAAATTAAAAAAAAACAGTGAAATGAATAAAATTCGAGTGAATTTGAATGAATTTCAGGGAAATAAGAATACAACGAAATTCATACAAATTCAAGTGAATTTAAAAAATCAAAAATATCACACTGATTTCAGTAAATATATAGTGAATTTAGAAGATCTTAAGGAAATCTAATAGAATTTCATAAAATGCCTAAGAATTCAAAGTTAGTTCAACTGAGTAGAATTGAGTGAATTTAGAAGAATTCAAATGAATGAAAAAAATGCATGGTAAATTCAAACAATCCTAAAGAGTTTAGAAAAATTGAAGATAATTTCAAGTAATTCAGGATGAATCAATGCAAATTTAGGCTTAATTCCAAAAAACTCAAATGAATTGACAAAAATTCGAAAAATTCAAAATATTTCATGGATTTCAGTAAAATTAGCGTGAATTTTCTCATGAAAATTCCATTAAATCACTAGGAGTCCCTTAAAATTTCATTCCATATCACAAAATCCGTAAATTTCTCTAGAAATTCTTTGAAATTTCTTAAGATTCCTTGAAATGTTAAAAATGTCTTGTAATCTTGTGAAATACCCTCAAATCATTAAATTCTTTGAAATTCATTGAAATAGATTAAATCTTCAAAGTCCTTGGAGATCCCAAGAATTAGCGTAGGTCTGGTAAAATCCTTACGAATTTCTGAAAATAATTTGAAATCAGGACCTGCAATTTCAGCTATTCCCAAAAAAAATTGCATAGAACATTTTTCAATATGCATTTTGATTTAAATATTGTATTAAGAGCGTTTTAAAATATTAACAATTTCCGAAATGTGTGATTTTTTTATTATTTCTTTTCCTAATTGAAGAATGTAATAATCTGAATATATTGGTTCAGAATAAATAAAAAAAAACATCTGGACGACATAGAAAATTGTGTTTATAATACACATATACATGCCTTCTTTCAAGAAAATTATCTAAAAGAAAATATTCGCAATTTCCCCATTTTCTCATTTTTCATCCACAGATTACAAAAAAAGACAATACGATGATATTGAAAATTTTATTTTTCAATTCACACGTACATTTGGTGACGTTCGATTTGAAGCATTCCCGAAAAAAATTGGACTGATAGAAAACCTTTCAGCATTGTTGTCTACGAAAAGAGAACTTTCTCACTTTTATTATTTTCTAACCAGTGAGAACAAAGAATGATACTTCAACACAGCAGATTTTATTTTTTGATCTACATTGAAATGCCTCCATTTGAGCCTTTGAAGACAATGGGTCTAAAATAAAAGATTCCAGCACAGTGGCATAAAAAAATCAATTTTCTCACTTTTCTTATTTTTTGATCTTTGATAACAAAAATTCATCAGTATTATATAACAAATTTTATTTCCTATGCACCTCCACATGCCAAGATCTTAATTTTTGACCATCCCCGAAAGAAAGCCGACGAATATAGAAAAGCTTCCAGCATAGTCGTCTAGGAAAACACACTTTCCTCACTTTTATTATTTTTCAATCTTTGATAACAAGAAACCATCAGCATGAGACAACGAATTAAATTTTATAATGCACTTTTGCATGCAAAGATCTTCAATTTGACCCATCTTCAAAGAAAATCGGATAATTTCTGGGTATTGTAAACCCTGAACAAAAAAAGGGTGCTCGTGAATGACGATAACACATCTTTAAAAACTTTCTCCTTCTCTATTTGTAATTTGATTTCACTAAATTACGCGAACATGAAGTCTTGCTATACATTTCCCACTTGGTCATCAATTAGGAAACTGAGTCACCCATTACATCTTTCATTGCTCTCAACGTTTTGAAACATAGACTTAAAAGTGTTTAATATGAATGACCGAAACAATATCTTCCAAAAAGTTCCATATCACGTGTGCTTTTCTGAATGCTAAAGCTCGACCCAATATGAAACAGCTTCTAAGAGTCTCGGCCTGGAAACTGTAAAAAGTTCATCTCGTGTTGGAAATGAAATTGTTCGTGCGGAAAATGGAATGAGCAATTTTAAAAGAATCATCAATTCAAGTCGTTCTCTAGTGAAAATGCTGGAGCCAGCTATTAGAGACACTGAATTTTTATTCTCTCGTAAGTACATACTGTGAACAGTTTTCATTCCGTCGATTCTCATTTTTCTCTCCTTAAGAAATGAGACTTGTGACGAAAAAAATGAATTGCATCCACAAGAAAGAAAGTAGTAGAGATAAGTGGAGAAGTGCGAATGGCAATTGTGACAATCAGACTTAACGTGCATAATGCTCTTGAAGTATGACATCTCCCTGAAACAAACTCCTACGTGAACTTAAATATGAAGATGAAAGTCAAACGATTTTGTTTCATAAGGTCATGTCAAAGGTCAAGTAGTATAGTATCAAGTTTACTTTTTCTTTGTCGGAGCTTTTGAAATTTAACAGAATCCAAGTAGTAAAATTTTGTTAAATTACTTTTTTTGTAACTACAGTTCACCTGCTAAATGTTGAGAAAAAATTTTCGCCATCTCACTGTATCATATTTCTATCTAGAATAGGATAATTTTGTAAATGTAAAACGAGCAACTTTACTTTCAAATATCGTATATTCAAAGGAAAAACGGTAGACGTTGAGCTTCTTACTAAAGAAACGCTTTTTGTACCATTAAGATACATTTTTCTTCCACTTTATATTTTATTTATTTTCATGTCAGATGCTTTCAGATAAACGGAAGGCAACTCTGAAAATCCGGAATTAAAGAGACGGCAGAAAGTGATGACTGCTTCGTCCTGGGGCTAATCGATCGGGCCTTCCTCTTTGACTGTCGGTTGTTCCGACCCATGGAAACCTGCTCATTTCTAACCCCTCATTAACCCCTTTCAATGGGGACGATGTCCGGCTTCTCGCCTTAGTGAATTCAGCTTTTGCCTCCTCACAAACACACCATTCCGAATTTTTGAGTCTACTATTTATAAATTTTTTTCATCTCCTTTATTGTCTCCACTTCATCATGGAAACGTTGGAAAAGTTTTTACAATCCCTTGTAAAACGTTGGCTGTAAAAACACGTAACCAAAGTACCCAGTAAAAATAAAATTTCATTAAAATTGCAAAATTGGATTTCCATTCTCTGTTTATTCTATTCATGAAAAATGTGAATGAAATTTAACAATCTAAACGGAGGTAAAAATGGAGAGCAGTCGCAAAGTGTATTTAATCCAGGAGAGGCGAAAATTTACATTTTTATTTTCAACAATTATTTTTTGAATAAGAATATTTAAAGGACTCAGAAATAGATTTAAGCAATATTTATTATTAATTTATGAAATATGATAATATTTAAATGTACAGGAATTTGAGTCAAGCACTTTGTATTTGATAAACATCAAGACTAAGTATACTATACTAACAGCTCAAAAGTATTTAAGCCTGTAAGGCGTAAGCCAACTGTTTGAGAATGCCTAAGTTTGAAACTTTGAAGTTCAATAGTAGGATTAGAGCTTCCAAGTTTCGTAGGTTCACTTTTGTAATATTCAATAATGCAACATTACGAAACAAAATAAAATAAAATAAATAGTGAAAAGTGATTAAATAATCAAATAAAATACTTTTATTTGATGAACTTATTTTTTTAAATTTACTTAGTATCAAACCAATTCTTTAATTCTGTAGATTCTGAAATTTGATGATTTTTGTAAATAAAATATCTTGGATGCTTTGATATTAATTATAAAAGCATTACGCGATGTTTATTGCCATTACAACCCTAGGGACTATCAACATCAAATGGGATGAAGTTAATTGAGAATCAAACTTCATATTGCATTTAATTTTCGAATAATTTTGAAAATGATTTATAAAATATTCAATTCATCGCGAATGTGGCTCATGAATCTTTTATCCCTCTTAAAATACGATATTTTTCAAATAAATTAATAAATTTGTAAGCTCAAGATTGATTAGAATTACTTTCATTTGAAATTCATAATTACTATAGAGGAAATAGAGAAAATAGAGAAGTTTAATTCACTAAAAATAATTATATTATAAATTCTTTGAGAAAAGTATCTTTTAAATGCCAGGATATTAAAATTGCTTCGATTTCTTATTATTTTTACTATTTTTACGGAACTATAAGTGTGAAAATAATCAGTTTCTTATGAAAATTACTATAAATATATCTTCAGAAATCATAATTTTTTATTAGATAGAAAAAAAATTTTCAATGATGAGGAAAAGATACAAAATAGTGAAAACAAATTTAAAGAAATTAAAATACACATTTTGCAAAGTAAAAATGTGTTAGTTAAGAAAAAAAGTAGTCCTTTGGAATTCGAAGGAACTACAACCGAAATTGTTGGAATCGGTTAATGTTTTAAGTTCGATTTTTAAATTTGAGAATTGAAAAAGATTTTCCTGTAGGCAAAAACATTGTGGCAAAATTTTGTCAAGTGAAGTTTTTTGTGGCGGGCAACTATAAAAAATTAAAACCAAATTTTGTTGAGCAAGTTATAATACTTTGAAAATCTGCAAAAAACAGCATTTTCAAGTTTAGCTAATTCCAAGCTTTGAAAAAACTGTGCATGCCAAATTTCTGCAGTTGGAATGAAAGAAAAATGTGATTCTTTTTTTTTAAGAGAAAAAAAGTGTTTGTGGTTTTTGAAGCGTTGAAACTGTTTTTTACATTTTCAAAAATTGCATCGTGCACAACCAATTTTTCTCGAATTCTTTATTTTTCATTGTTGCTCAATACTAAAAACTCTAGCCAAAAATAATTTGTTATAATTTCCAACCAAACCACAAATTTTTTTTGCTCCACTCAAATGATTCAATTAATTTCTGTATTTTTATTCCATTTTCATTCCAATTGAAAAATATGATAATTTCTGATTTTATAAAAATCGCTCTTCCTAAAATTAGTCATTAACTGGTCAGCCAATAATACTGTATTTTTGTATCCATTTTTCTGAGGTATAACTTTTTCACTTGATTTTTTGTACATCTCGTTTTGTTTTCGAGGAAAACTGGAATTTTCGATTTTTGACATTTGAAAAAAAAATATTCTGAAAAACGGTGCAGGCAAAGGTTTTGTGGTTTATCGAAAAATAGTTGAAAGATATGAAGGATAAAATTTCTGAAAAGATGATTCCTGTCGGCTAAGATCCTGCAAGATCAGCTATACCCCCTTTTAAGCACTTCAACTCGTAAACTAACAGTTTCTAAATGTCAAAGTTTGAAGGTTCATGATAAGATTCAAACTCCACTTCAAACTTCAAACTACACACAATTACACACATATCTGCAATGCGGAAGCCTTCAAAACTAGAAACATTTAAAAGCCGAATTTTGCAATATAATCTTTCAAAACTTAAATTGTATTTTATAGAGCAAAATAATCTTTGAAAGTTTCAGATTATGAATCATCTAATTTAAATTTCTTAGGCTCTATACAATAAAGTAAAAAATACTTTGAAAATGTTTTCATCTAAAACAAAAGTCTGAAATTATTGAAGCAAATTGATAATTATTCCTCTCATTGAAATATTAACTAAGCATATGAAAGTTGCTATTGGTGGAAATATGTAAGAGATTTTTGTGAAAAGTTAGGTACTTCACATAGTCAAACTTAATTTTAAATACAGATATTATTCCCTTTAAACAACTTAACGCCCATCAGCTCAAGTATAAACTTTTTTCGAATTAAAAGATGTGATTCCATGGTTCAAAGAAGCGAACCCTAAATTTTACCAAATTTTTTTTGGAAACAAAGAAATGGATTTCCAACAGCAGCAGATATTTCCAAGATTTGATATATTTTTCAGAAAAAGCATCTTAAAATTTCGTGAAAATAATAATTGATTCAAAGAACCAGTACCTTCACTCTTAGTATCGGATCAATGTTTTGTTTTAAAGCGATGAATGATTATTTATCTGGAAAAAATATTTTTTCCACTATTAGAAACCTAAGTTACTTCATCCACATATGTATTTTTTGCTTCAAAAGGATATTTATTCAACTGAAGTAAACAAATCCTCGGTACAGAGAAATAAATTTTAAAAAACGCATTTTCTTGGATCCAGTAATTTTTTTTCACTGTAGTAGTACTTCCTACCATAAAATATTTTATTAGGTTTTTATCCACAATTTGTGAATATCCTTATATTAAAAGATAGAACATTCCAAGTAGATCCCAGTTGATATTTTATATTCAAAAGCTTTCATACCCAGAAGCCTATCCAATTTCAAAACATCCAACCCCCCATTCATCCGGAGATCACCTCAACTTCAACACCTCCACTTTGAAAACATAAAATCTATTCTTAAATTTGTGTACTATATGAACCCACTCTTTACAAGTTCCATCAAAATCCCATTTTCACAAAACAGTAAAAAAAACCCCTGAAACTGGTACTCAGACACTCTGTGAATGGCAGTTTTCAAATATTTCTCTAGCATTAAGAAAGAAGAAAGATAAAAGTAGCATCGATTTCAGGAGGGTTCTATCTTCCAAATCTGCTTCGGATTGATCCGAAAAAATGTTCTAAGGACAGACTTTATGAAAAGAGATACGTTTTGAAGGTATCATGGAACTAAAAAAAATCCTTGACAATGAATCTGGAAAATTGACATCATGAAGATGATGGTATGAAGATGATATTATGAAGATCTGTGAAATTGATGATTTATAAAAACCGTTTCTTTGCGGAAGCAATCTGAATTGCTTCACTATTAAGATAGTTTCGAAAATTTATTTATAGCAATTATAGATATAATTTAAAAAAAGTGTTAAACAACCACCGCAGGGTCCCACTGAGAGCAACCGCCATCCAAAAAATGACACCGGCTCCCAGTAGAAACGCGGTTCTAAAGAATGAAATGGTCTGTTAGTATCGATATAGGTAGCCTATAGCCCTATATTATGTTATTTCCGTGGTCAACCTGCCGACATCCCAATTCGATTCCAGTTAATATTTTTTATTCAAAAGCTTTCATACCCAGAAGCCTAACCCAATTTCAAAAGATTCAACCCCTCATTCTTTCGGGGATCATTTCAACTTCAACGCGTCCACTTTAAAAACATAAAATCTATTCTCGAATTTTTGTACTATGCAAACCCACTCTTTACAAGTTCCATCAATATCCCATTTCCACGAAACAGTAAAAAAAATCTGAAACTGGTACTAAGCCATTCTGTGAATAGCAGTTTTCAAATATTCTTCTAGCATTAGGAAAGAAGAAAGATAAAAGTAGCATCGATTTCAGGAGGGTCCTATCTTCCAAATCTGCTTCGGATTGATCCGAAAATTTTTTCTACGGACAAACTTTATATGACGAGAGATACGATGTGAAGGCAGTATGAAACTAAAAAAATCTCCTTGACAACGAATGTGAAAAATTGACATTATAAAGATGATGATATGAAGATGATATTATGAAGATGTGTGAAATTGATGATTTATCAAAACCATTTCTTTGTGGGAGCAATCTGAATTTCTTCACTATTGAGATAGAGTTTCGCAAATTTATTTATAGCAATTATATATATAATTTTAAAAGAAGGGTTAAACTACCACCGCAGGGTCGTGAGAGCAACCGCGATCCAAAAAATGACATCGGCTCCCAGTAGAACCGCGGTTTTAAAGAATGAAATAATCAGCTAGTATCGATAAAGATAGCTTATATTACGTTATTTCGGTGGTCAACCTGCCAACATCCCAATTCGATTCCAGTTAATATTTTTCATTCAAAAGCTTTCATACCCAGAAGCCTATCCAATTTCAAAACATCCAATATCCCCCATTCTTCAGGAGATCACCTCAACTTCAACGCCTCCACTTTAAAAACATAAAATCTATTCTTAAATTTTTGTACTAGGTAAACCCACTCTTTCAAGTTCCATAAAAATCCCATTTCCACAAAAGAGTAGAAAAAATTCTGAAACTGGTACTCAGACACTCTGTGAATGGCCGTTTTCAAATATTTTTCTAGGATTAAAAAAGAAGAAAGAGAAAAGTAGCATCGATTTCAGGAGGGTTTCATCTTCCGAATCTGCTTCGGATTGATCAGGAACTTTTTCTAAAGACAGACCATATATTGCACAGTGAATGGTATATTTAGGTTTGTATTATGTGCTGGTCGGATCCATTGAATCACGGCGTGAAAATCGGCTGAGCCAGCTTGTAAGGGACAATAGTTTTTTTATGCGAAACTCACGCCAGATTGTTTCTATGTATGTATAGGAAGCATAGACGATCGATGAACATGCAGTTGGAATAGATTTTCTCGTTGGGAGGGGATAAGCGATTTTCCGGATGCCTCAAGCAGACACGTCCACCCTTATTATACTATCTAGAAGTGTTTTCTTTTTCGATTCTACTTTGCTCCCTCGTGGGCGGTTCTGTCATTTCCACTAACCTTGTTATTTGCACATTTACAAGATGTATTTCCACATTTTATGTAATTGAGTGCTCGAAAATATTCCCTCGTCGTTTTACTTTTACTGATTGAAACTTGTAGTTTTGATAGAGGTTTTGAAAGTTATTCCCTGAACTTCGACCAATTTTTGATTGCCTAAGAATATTTGTCTGGGGCACCTAATAAGACTATTTCAAATTTACAGTCCTTAACGTAATATTTTTAAAGTATTAATAATGGACTACAATGTTCATTTAAACTATAATAACATTTTTGATTGAGAATTAAAAGGCGGTAGTACAGAACTAGATAACTATCAAAATAGGATTTTTTAAGGAGAGCGAAAAAGTTTTCGGTAAAATCGAAATCACTATTTAAAGAAGAAGTAAAAGTCTGCTCCCAAATCGAAGTGTTGCTAAATTGAGGTCAAAAAACTTTTTTTTTAAAAGGTCATCCAGGTTTGAGTAAATGGATGTGGAAATTGCCAATATAAAACTGGCTCTAACTAAAAAATCTCCTACGATAAAAATGCAATTTTTCATTAAAATGAAAAATAAAAACAGGCTTCCGAGATATTTAGTATCTGAATGCGGAGAACAAATTTCAATGTTGAAAGGTTAGCCAATTACGAGGTAATCGAACAAGAATTTTTAAATGATAAATTCATGGGTTTTAAGGTTTTATAAATCGAATTTGTACAGTAATGCAGAAACGACTTTTCAATTTTTTGCAAGAAGAAGAACTTGGTCTCGAATTGTAAGGATGCTGCATGAGAATAAACAAAAGTTGATAAAAAACAATAATTGTTCTTTATCAACTTTTTTTAGATAATTAGATTTTAGATAATTAGGATAATTATTATTCTGTTTTGAGAAAATCCAGATTGAACGACACGATATCATAGTATGATAGACAGTTTTTTTTCTGAAAATCAAGGAAAAATAAGAACATATTTCCGCCTTTCATTAAATGATAATGATTTCAAAGAATATCAATCCTAACACGCTGAAAAAAAATTATGACTACGTTCAAATTTTGAATAACTTTAAATTAAATTTTTTGTTTTCAAAAATTGTATTGAACTTCAAACATAACCATTCCATTTTTAGTTGAAACTTTATATATTTTAGTTGAAAATTCAACTGTTCGGTTGAAAATTTGACTTTCTTGATTGAAAATAACTCTGTTGGATACAAATGTAACTATTTGTTTGAAATTTCATATATTTTGTTGATAATCCGTCTTATCTGCTATAATTAAACTGTTTATGATAACAAATTAAAATATTTCTTGGTTTGAATATTTTATGATTGAAAATTCAACCACTTGTTAGACAGTTAAACAACTTTCTTGAATTTTTTTTGTTAAAGAATAATCATTTTAGTTAAAAATTCAACTTCTTGGTTGCAAAGTGAACTTCTTTATTGAGAATTTGTTTTTTTTTGTTTTAAAATATTTTTATTTGAGAAATTAACAATTTTGTAGAAAATTCAACTATTGTAGAAAATTCGTATTTGTATTGCAACTTGATTATTAAAAATGGAAATTTCACTATTCCATTTTGGGTTGAGAAATGTTCTACTTCATTTTGGAAACTTAACTATTTAGTTGAAAATTTATGTAATTTTTCGAAAATTCGTCTTTTTTTGCAGAGAATCGAAGTTTTCATTTAAAAATTCAACTATTTGGTTACAAATATATGTATTTTGTTGAAAATTCGTCATTTTTTAAACAAAAAATTAATCTTCTTGATTGAAAATTCAACTTTTTGGTGAAAAACGTACATATTTTAATGAGAAGCCGCTTGTTTTAGAAGAAAATTAATCTTTCTGGTTGAAAATACATCTATTTGGATGAAAATTCAACTGTTTTGTAGAAAGTTTCTCTTTTCGCTTGAAAATGTAACATTTTGGAAAACAAATTTTCTTTTGGCTGAAAAATCTTTCTTGGTTGAAAATTCAACTACTTCTTTGAAAGTTGAACTACTTTGTTCATTCATAGAAATCAATCATACTTTACTACTACCCAAGTAATCTTAAGTTGTAATTACATGACCTCTAAATAAATTCACGAAAAAAAATTAGTCGGCAAAAATTACGTTACATGGGCAGGGGATGGGGTTAAACCTTACGGACCCTAAAAAGAGGAGGTACGATGTTCAAAATTTTCAAAAATAACTTTTAGTAATTCATGCACGATCCCTAAATATTTTATAAATATACGATTCTTCTACTTAATACCCAAGTATCGTCAAACTCAGGATTTCCGTAGCATTTACCAATCTAGGGCCTCGTCTAGGGATTTGAAAAGGAAAACTCGTTATTATTCCATATCGTACCCCAATCTAAGAATTATATCTCAAATTTTAATGAAAAAAGAAACTATGAACAGGCCCTTGCTACAGCCCCTCATAAAATGTTGTTCTTTTATTATTATATGAGACATTTTTTATAAGAAAATTGGATTTTTTCAAAACCACCGAACAAAGATTTTGTTTCTTATCGTGAAATCGCTGAAAGACATCTCAAATACGGAATCAAGAAATATATTCTTGGTGATCGCACCTGTGGGTTGAAGACATTTCAACCGATTCGTATGCCGCTGCTGGTTCCAAAAAGAATGATATCTCTGCCTGGTATCTTGAACCTTAACGATTTAATTTATGACAGATAAATTTCCCGAAAAGTGTACAAGCTTCCTCTCGAATGAAAAGGTCTCTATCAGAAAATTTTTCCCTACCTCAAACAGGAATGGTGCTTCACCTAATAGGCTCTAGCGAGACACCCGGTATCGAGTTTTACAGAGTGGCGGTCTGGCAGTGACAGTTTAGCTCGTAAAATATTTCGACCGAACGTCGGGCTACTTTCGCCGTGTCTTTTGATGTAAGGGGAATCCGGCGTGGATACTGTGGGGTTCCAACGAACCCCCGCAGAGAGAGAATCGAGGGACTGACAGAGAGAGAGAATGGGATGAGAGCAGGAAAAAGACAAAGAGAGAGAAAAAAAGAGGAGCGATTCTGCGATAGAGAAACAGACAGACAGAGAGAGAGAGAGAGAGAGGGTGATAAAATGACAAAGAGGGAGAATCAGGGGTGCGACAAGAGGGTGGATTCGCGAAGGGTAGGTGAATACAGGAAAGAAAAGGAAAGAAATCGCTCAGAGGGTGAAGACAGACGGAAAAGGAAGGAATGTAAGAGGAAGAGGGAAAAAGGGAAAAGGGCAGAGAAAGAAAAAGAAAGAAAAGGACCATACTTGGATTGATTGAGAGAAAAGCCAAGAGGCGGCGGCGTTGGCGGCCCTGCTACGGGGTCGTCAATCGATAGCGGTTGCATGCGCCGAAAAACCACCCTCACCACTACATGCCAACCATTACGTTACTGCCAGCTTTTATTACTACTCGCGTTATCAGCTACGAATTTCACTCAAATGATACTTTATCTCTCGACAATGCAACATCTCGTTAAAAGCGACCTCTTCATTCATTGTAAGGGCAAGTGAAGGGATGTTTACCCAACATCAAGAACCTTTCTAGGGGTTGGTGACCTGACAGCGAAGTCCTTTTTCACCAATGCGGTATAATTAGAAAACCAATATTGCCGGGAGGTGGAGTAAATCCGGTGTCTGGTAACATTTATTTAGTGTTTCAGCTATATAAAAGAGAATTTGCTATCGGGGGTTGTTTAGTGTAGAAACAACATTTTAAAAAATTATCAAGAATTACTTGTGAAAACGCTAATAAGGGGCGTATTATTGTAGCGATTGCTATAAATGTTTTTAACCAGAAAATGCTACATATCTTGAATATGAGAGTTTTTAATTTGTTCCCAATGATCATACAAAAATGCTTCAAAGGATGAGAATTCAAGATGTTTGAGTAAAAATATTTGAAAATTGGATATTGACACAATTATTAAAAATCTCTCTTCAATAGCCTATGACCTCGTGAAAACATATAATACAGACTATCCTTTAAACACTAAATCTGAAGGTATCAATTTGACGTGCAGCATAATGATCCAACAATATGACTGTCTTTTGTTTCTTTATAATTATATGAGTTTTCGTATTAATTACATTTTTTTGCAGCACTTTTGACACCTCAAGAGTCACTGTTTTACGACCAGCAATTTTGAAAATAGGTTCACCCATTAGAAAATTGGAAGTTGCTCAGTAAAATCATCAAAGAATCCATAAAACTTTCACAAATATTAATGAAAAATAGTACTGACTTTTTAAAATTAATTGAGAAGGTCATAATATGAATGTGTTGAAATTGCCATAGAAAAACGATGAGATTTGATTAAAAGCCGTACTAAGATTCCTAAAAAACAATTTCTTAAAGTTATAGAATATGTTTTCTATCCCTTTCATATTGAATTTAATAATATTTCTTATAAACCGCAATTTGGTGTTCAGATAGGGTCAGTTATGTCTCCTATTCTTGCAGAAATAGTTACAGAGGATTTAAAAAATTAAGTTTTTGAAAAATTATTAGATTGAATTTTCTAGATACGACTTTAATATAAACTGATGAAGGCTACATTGTCATAGGACATAGATTGACATGAAAAAAGATTCATTTGGGAAGAACACTTAGGTTTTTTTTTATCGTTCTTTCAAAACAATATAGGAGTCATAAAGAATTCGATTGATAGAGCTCTTAAATTGTCGCATTCAGATCTTCATGAAAACAAATATTGAACTGTGTAACGGAATTATTTTTCTCAACCATTATCCGATTGATTTTATTGAAAGAAATGTGCACAACAGAATTAATCTTCATAAAAGTCCAAATTGTTAGGCGAATTAATAATATTATAATCCCGCGCATTTTAAAAGTCTTTAAATAAAAAAAAACTTTCGCCTAATAACTTGAACAGTAATTTTAAAATTATTCCAATTAATTTTTTCAAATTACCAATATGTCGCCCTTTGTTTGAAAATATGAAGACTTTTTTCAGAAAAAAATCAACAATCATATTATTTTCCAATCTTTTATTATATGACTTTTTGTACAAGGAAAACAATCCCTTTTTATATGTTCAAACAAGTGGCATTGTTGCGATTTTGTTAATTTTGAACTGTTTTTCAATTTGCCGGTCATGGGAAACCTGGAAATGTGGATTAAAGAAATTGTAAGAGTCAAGGAATTTCTAGAAGAGGCTCTTCAAATAATTGCCAAGAATATTTTCAAACATTGTAATTAAAATGGTTTTATTTTATTTTTAATGATTCTATATTATAATATATTACAATATTATAATTCGGGCCTCTACACTCGAAAGGTCAGGAAAAATTAGAATTTGATCAAGGAAATTAAAATTTTGAAAATAAAGTTAGACGACCTAACTGGAAAGAAGACTGAAAACGCCACCAGATTCTAAGAAGAAAATTTGTGATAACTGAATTATATGTCAAAAAATATCAAAGTTCAGACAAAAAAATGTGTATTTTTTTGCAAACAAACTCAAAGTTCAAATACTTATATCTTTCCAGAATTTTGTTTTTTCCTGTCAAATATTAACTAATCTTCATCCTATTGTTCTCCCTCTCTGATTATAACAAAAAAGTTATAACATCTATTTAAATTTAGAGATAAAAAAAGGAATAAGAAAACGACATCATAATCTATGTCCTTAAATATTAATATTGAAATGATAAAAATCAATTCAATATTCAATTGAAAGAATCGTAAACAGGTTCATAACGAATATTTTTCCCTGTTTAATGGCTACATTTCAATTTCACAAAGCACTTTTGTTGAAAATTATTATTTTAATGGAGATGCAATTTTCACCAAACCTTTTTTCTTTATTTTGCTTGTTTAATTAATTGATTCAGTCAACCAAACATAATCCAACATTCATTTGAGGGCAGTGATACGTTAATAGCGAAATATTGTTGCAAGGATTCAGAGGCAAAACGGAAAATATATTCGTTGACCAATAAAATACTATACTGACATTCGTGATCGGTTAGGACAACCTTATGAAAACAAGGATTTTTATCTGTGTACACATGTTCTATCGAAAACGAAAATCTATAGATATTTTATACAGCAAAATTGTATTCTTTACAAATATCTCAAAATCAAATATCCTTCACGCAAATGCAGTTCTTTTGATATTGAAGAAAATGTTGAAAAATATATAAAATACCTTGAGACTCTTTTTTAATCTGACTTATAAATCTAAATTGAAGAATCTTACTCTTCCAATATAAATGATGACTAAATATGAATGAAATAAAGTTCAACTCATATCAGAGATGATTGGTTGTTTTCTATAATAGATCACTTAATATAAATGATTCTGCTACCAAAACTAAAATTCCCGCATTACCTAATACAATCTATTTTGAAATCTTATTGGATGTGCGTAATTAAACCCGCATGAGGGTCACTCAGAGACCAATAGGAATTTGAAATTGACTACCTAGGAATTTCCGGTTTGGTGTTTAGACTTTAGCAGACAAATATTTTACAAACGCCTTCATGGCTTCATTATTTACGAAAGATAACAGAAGAGCCATAGCATGTGTTTCCAAATTTCAATTATTATAACAAATTTTCTTTTCTAGAAAACTATTGAAAATAATTTAAAATTAATTTCAAACATTGGCTTTTAAGGTTACTATTTAACCGATTTTAGTCTTAAAAATAATAGTAACTCACTGAAATTAATATGGCAGGTATGCAGATATGGATCATGGGATATGTCGCTCGAGATTTACCTGCAACAGAAAGAAAATTTTGATTTTACTGTTTATATTGCGAATACATAAAACTTATCAAAATTAATGAATTTTGCACACATCAAGAATGCAAGGAAGTGTTGATAATTTTCTTAAAATAAAGCTGGAAGGTAACAAATGTTTTTGAGGTTATGTAGCTAGCATTCCTAGCGAAAATCTTCGAACTACACTCAGAAAAATTAGTAATTTATGCTGTGTGGTTTTTTTCTACGTTGTTTCAACACATAAATCAGTCAATAATGCTCACTGAATCAAACAGTCTCTTCAAATCACTGATTTCCAGACAATAGAAGTGACTGATTTGCATGCTATATTAAAAAAGGTAAGTTATTTAAAACTGAAAATTCTTTGTGAATTCTTTGTAAAAGTTACTCATTCAGTCCGTCCAAATGACTAATTTCTTGAAAGTTTTAGTTTCTATAATTTAAATTTCAAAATTACTAGTTCAGTCAGTGGATGTTATTGATTAAATCAATTCGTCTTTATTGGTAGAAAATAAATCTTCTTGGTTCAAAGTTCATCCTTTTGGTTGCATTCAACTGTTTTTAATTTTAAATTGAAATTTTTTTGTCGAAATACCAAATACTATACATATTTTTTGAGAATTCATATTTTTATTGAAAATTCAATTACTTGGTTACAAGTTGAACTACTTTGTTGAACTTTCTTCTTTTTTTGCATGAAGATTCATAATTTTTATTGAAAATTCATCTCTGTGATTGCAAATTCAACTATTGATGAAAGTTCAATTAGTTTGTTGAAAATTTATTTTGGCGATTGAAAATTAATCTCTTTGGTTGAAAATTGAACTATTTTAGTTAAAAATTAATCTTCTCAGCGAAAATTGATTTTTTGGTTTGAAAATTAATTTTTCTAAGTGAAAATTAAATTATTTCATTCTTCACTGAAGATTCATCTTTATTATCTCAAACATTCGTTTTTATTATTTGAAAATTAATTTATTTGGTTCGACTTTCATGTTATTTGTTGCAAGTTGGTCAATTGCTGTACAATAAATCTCGCTGATTTTAGAGATTGAAAATTCATCTCTGTGGCTTACAATTGAACTGCTTCATAGAAAATTCATTTTCTTTTGCTGAACACTGATTTTATTAATTGAAATGTAACTATTCCTTGCTTGGTTTGAAATTTAACTTTTTAGTTGAAAACTTATTTATTTGTGCAAAATTCATCTGTTTTGGTGGGAAATTAATTTTCTTAGCGAAAAGTTTTTTTCCTATTTGAAAATTCAACTAATTGTTTTTGGTTGAAGATTAATCCTTTTAGCTGAAAACTCATCTCTTGTTGACAATTGAACTAATTTGTTGAGAATTAGTTTTGGTGATTGAAAATTGAATTATTATATTTTTGGTTGAAAATTGATCTTCGTAAGTTGGAAAATAAACTATTTGGTTGAAACATAAAATATTTGGTTCATAATTCTTCTTTTTTGGTAGAAAATCAATCTTCTGGGGAAATGTATTTATTTTTTTATAAAAGTCGAACTGCTTGGCTGAAAAGTGAACTGCTATGTCAAAAGTGCATTCTTTTGTTCAATGATTCATCATTTTAGTAGAAATTAATTGTTTTCTTGAAAGCTCGTTGTTTTTTTGGTCGAAAATTAATTTTGATAACCAAAAATTCAACAGATTGGACAATTCAAAATGAGTGATTTCATCAGTGATTGAGATTGACTGATAAAAAAATCACTTCTGACTGATATGTCAGTCGTCGGATTTGTATTATTAGAATCAGTCGAAACAGATGTCTAATTAAGAAATTTTTTTACTTTAGCATGTAGTAAATGTATGCTATCTGAAGGGTTTTGCACATACTAGAGCAAATAAAAGGCGCAAATCATTTTCTTATGAAATGATAGAGCAAGTTTCGTGGTTCTTGAGATGATCTAGATTGGATTGTTAATACAGTAGTTAAGTTGAGAGTTTGCGTGCCAGTGGTGCATTTACGTCGACGTAATTCCGTTATCGATAATAGTAGCGTCGATTCCAATTACGAAATAGCATATGAACATTTTCTGAATTTTCACAATTTGGTTTCGTTGACCAAATTGTTTCGAAGTTTTGAATTCCTGTATAATCCCCGCATTGTACGACTCATAAATCTGTCAAAAGTGACTTTTTTAATGAGACAAATTTCAACCAAATAGTTGAATTTTCAATTAAAAAATATGAATTAAAAAAAATGTAGTGGTTGGTATTTCAACGAGAAAAGATTCTTTTTAAAAAATGGTTGGATGCAAGCAAAAAGATTAAGTTTGAACCAAAAAGTTGCTTTTTTAACCAACGAAGATTTTTCAGTGAATAAAAAAATTTGATTTAGAATCTTAAATTCCCAAGCCAAAAAGACGAGTTTTGTACAAAACAGTTTATTTTTCAAGCAAGAAGGTTAATTTTAGAGCAAAAAAAGACTGATTTTCAACAAATTACATCAATTTCCAACCAAACTGTTGAATCTTTAAACTTGGAAGGGTCAAATTTTCACAAAAAATGGAATAGTTAAATTTTTATTTAAAAGAAATTTTAATGGATAAAACGAGGTTCCCACAAAACAGTTCAATTTTCAATCGGAAAATAGAAATTTTTCAAAAAAGGTTCATTTTCAACCAAAAAGTTTCAATTTTAACAAGAAACAATAAAATTTCTACCAATGAGGTGAATTTTAAAATAATAATTTGATATATAAAAACAAATGTTATTCAAAATTTGAAATGCCAAGCCAAAATTTTCGACAAATGACATAAATTTTCAACCAAATTTTTGAATTTTTAAACATGAAAGGAACAACTTTTGACCAAATACGGAAAATCGAAATTTTCATTGAAAAAAAATCAATTGAAAAACGCAGCTTCTACAAAACTGTTGAATTTTCGGCCGAAAAATATAAATTTTGTATGGAAAGGTTAATTTTCAACAAAAAATTTTTGTTTAAAATCAAAAACAGTTCAATTTAACCAATGAAGACGAATTTTTAACAAAAGACTTGAATCCTTAAATAAAACCGATTAGTCTTCAACCAAAAAGTTTCAATTTTAACGAATCAAGATAAATTTTCAACCAAAAAGAAACATTTTTCAATAATAATTTAAAAATATATAGAAAATGTCATTCGAAATGTTAAATTCCTAAGCCAAATGACGAGTTTTGTACAAAAAAGTTGATTTTTCAAGCAAAAAGATAATTTTCTACCAAAAAATAATGATTCTCGTAAAATTACATAAACTTTGAATCAAACAGATGAATTTTCAACCGAATAGTTAAATTTTCTGATAACAAAATTTTTCAAAAAGGTAATGGTAGATATTTTAGGAAACAAATATTTTGTCAGCTGAAACAGATTAATTTTCAACCAAAGAGTTGGGTTTTCAATAAAAAAATTGATTTTCTACCAAGAAATACGAATTTTCAACAAAATATATACATTTTTAACGAGTTAGTTACAGTTTCAAAAAAAGGTTATTTTTATACACAAAAATACGTATTTTCAAAAAAATTCATAAATTTTCTACAAGATATTACATTTTTGACCAGAAGGATTAACTTTTTAATAAAAAACAAAATTTTAACTATACAAAAAAATTTTCAACAATATAAGGTTACATTTTCAACCAAAAGGATTAATTTTCTAGCAAAATAGAAAAAAGACGAATTTGCAACAAAATAATTGAATTTCAACCATAGAAATGAATTTTCAACAAAGTAGTTCAACTTTCGACCAAATAGTAAAATTTTCTACAAATTGTTAATTTTAACGAGAGAGTTTCATTTCTAATGAAAATGATGAAATTTCTATAAATGGAAATGGATTTTCAAACCAAAAAGATTAATTTTCAACTAAGTATTTAAGTTTTCAATCAAACGAAATTTTGCAGTTAAGAAAAGAAAAAGAATTTCAATCAAATTTTTGAATATTCGAGCCAAAACGACGAATTTTCAACTAAAGGGGATGACTTCTTAACAAAATTGTAAACAAATTTAGGAGAGCTCAGGATAGTCATTAGTATTTTTTTCTCACTGTAGAATTTTTTGATCATGTATTATCGTCTTGTTTTTTCCTCGGTTGTTTTGCTTATTATTGTAAAAAGAGTGAAAACAACATGGAAGACTAAAAAAAAATAAAAAAGGAAGGCTCATAAAATCGTAAATTAATGAAAAAGACTGTGTACAAATAGCTTAAGGCCTTAAGGTTTTAACACAGTGTAGCTCGTGCCACCGACACAACTATACAATCCATAATAATGGGCGGTTCGGATTACCAAGGCTCCTTTGGGTCGGCAGGTAATATAATGGTGGGATGATTATGTGTTGCTAACTACCTGATGATAATTTATGGGATGAGAAATTTCCGGGAGATATATCCATTCGAACATCGAAAAAAACTGGGAATTTTTTTACGAGGTCCGACTGCCATGAGGAGGTCCAATTTTATGTCTTCTTTTCATCTATTCAATATATGAAACACCAAATTCCATTAAAAAAAAAAAAAATAATTTTTCGAAGAACAAGACTTTGATTTTTTACAATTTCTCATAAATTTTAATTAGACACGCATTCTTTCAACCAAACAGTTGAATTTTTAACCAAAAAAGAACAAATTTTTACCTAAAGATGTGAATTTTTGAACCAAAAAGACGAAGTTCTAACAAGGAAAAAACTTTTTCGTCCGGAGAGAAAAGAATTTACTCTGAAGTGTTGGATTTTCTAAACAAATGGGCGAATTTTCTCGAAAACATTTGAATTTTCAAACCAAAATTATGAATTTTCATCAAAAAATTTAAATTTCAACCTAAAAGTTAATTTGCAAACAAAAAGTTAATTTTCAACCAAGCATTCTAATTTCTACGACAAATAGTAGAATAGTTGAATTTTCTATCAAGAACTTTTCTACCAGAAAAGGTGAATTTTCAATCCAAAGAGACGAATTTTCAACACAACAGCTGAATTTTCTACACGATTTTTACATTTTCAACAAAATAGTTGAACTTGTAACCACACAGTTAAATCTTCGTTTCACAAAGATGAATTTTCAACCAAAAAGTTAAAATTTAAAAAAAAAAAAAAATTTATTATCAACCAAACAGTTGCAATTACTATACCGAATATTCGAACTTTCATGTCCAAAAGACTAATTTTTTAGGAAGCAGTTGAGTTTTCAATCCGCAAAGACAAATGTTCAACAAAACAGGTTAATTTTGAACAAAATAATTGAATTTCCACCAAAATAGTTGAATTATTAGCAGAATAATTAATTTTTCAACAAAATAGTCGAATTTTCAACAGAATAGTTAAAATTCCAACAAAATAATCAATTTTCAAGAAAGAAAATTCATTTTGAACCGAAATGTTCCGCTTTTAACCAAGTAGTTCAATTTTTAATAATAAAATATTAATTTACCACGAAAAAATATTATAATTCATATATCTACCAAAAAAAGATTTTTATTTCAAATCAAAAACAGTCAAATTAAAATAAAAACGACAAATTTTAAACACAATAGTTGGATCATCAACCAAAAAAGATGATTTTTTTAACCAAACAGTCGCATTTTCAACCAAAAAAGATAAAATTTCAACCAAAAAAGATGAATTTTCAACAAAACAATCGAATTTCATCTGGGTAATGTGAATTTTCAACAAAAAGTTCAGCTTTTAACCATAGTTGTATTTTAAACTAAAATCGATCCCTCTTTGACTGAATATGAAATAGTTAAATTATCAGTTAAGAAATGTTTAAAAAAAACGATTTTTTAACAAATAAGTTGAATTTTCGACCGAAGAGATGGATCTTTCACTAATAAAAGGAATTTTTAAGGAAGTAGTTCAAATTTCAAAAAAAGTACTCGAATTTTACATAAAGAATATTAATTTCCTACAGAGAAGACAAATTTGCAAAAAATACATAAATTTTCAACTAAATTGTTGAATTTTCAACTAAAAAAGACCAGTTCTCTGAAAAAAAAATAAATTCTGAGTGAAAAAAATTAATTTTCTACCAAATGAAAAACAAATTGTCTATAAAATAATTAAATTTTCAACTAACGAGATAGATCTTTAACTGATCAAATTAATTTTTAACAAACTAATTCGACTTTTAACCAAGCAGATATATTTTCGATTAACAAAATAGTTGAATTTTCAATAAAATAATCAAATTTTTAACAAAATAGTTAAATTTAAAAAAATTAAATTTCTACAGGAAGATTGAATCTTGAACTAATAAAAATTAATTTTTAACGAAGAATTTCAACATTCAACCAAATAGTTGAATTTTCTATTATAAGATATTGATAATAGATTTTTGACCAAATTGTTAAATTTGCAACTAAAAACGATCAATTTTGAACCAATAATGGAAAAGTTTAATTCTGAATAGAACGTTAAATTTTAACTTAATAAAGAACGAATTGTCTACAAAATAGTTAAATTTTTAACTAACGAGACGGACCTTCAACTAATAAAATTCATTTTTAACAAACTTGTTCGAATTTCAAGTACGCAGTTATATTTTCAATCAGCAAAATTAAATTTAAACCCAAAAAGTACAAGTTTTCCACCAATAAAATTACAAGAAGAAATTGTTTGATTAATTAACGAAATATTTTAAAGAATTTGCTTGAGAGGAAATAGATTATGCTCTTTATTATTTTGAAATGATACATACATCATTTTTGTAGAACTATAAAACTACACTAAAAATGTTATCTCTTTAGTAGAAGATCGTTTTCGAGGATAAAAATGAGTGAAGTAGAAAATGCTTCATAATATCAGCAATAAATTCCCCCTTGGCTAATAAAATCCTACATATAGCAGCTGCACTTTAAAATTTAGTATCTATCATAACATCTTTGTACATAGGTGAAAAGTTGACTCATTTTTGTAGTTGACATTTAGAAATGTAGAATAGATGATATCGCTGATGAACTTTTTTCAAGTAATTTAAACTAAAAAATAGTGATTTGTAAAAAAAAAAATCAAATTTTGAAGAAAATAGTTAAATTTTAAACCAAATAGTTGGAAAAATATGTTAGTTGTAACTAAAAAACAATTGAATTATCAAATGAATTTCCAATTAAATTTGAAAAAAATTATTTTTTGATAAGAAGATTAATATTCCACCAAAACAGGTGAATTTTCAACTAAATAGTTTAATTTTCAAACAAAAAGATATTAATTTGATGAATGTAAAATTAAAAATATTCAACAAAAAAAAAATGTTTAACAAAGTAATTTAACTTTCAACCAAGTAGTAAAATTTGCAATAAAAAAGAGGAATACACAACCACAAATTTAATATACGATATTTTAACCAAAAAAATATTTCAATTTCAAATAAAAAAAATTGAATTTAACCAAAAAGATTATTTTTTAACCAATGAGATGAAGACGAATTTATGGCAAAATACATGAAATTCCAACCAAATGAACCAATTTTCAAATAAAAAAGATCAATTTTTAACAAAAAATGTAACAGTTTAATTTTCAGATAAAGGACAGTAAATTTTCAACAAAATAGTACAATTTTTCACCACAAAGATGATTTTCAAACTAAAATGATGAATCCTTATAAAAAATGAATTCTCAAGAAAAATAAGAAGTAGTACTTGGTATTCCGACAAGAAAAAAATTAATTCCACTAAGAAGATTAATTTTCTACAGGAACAAATGAATATTTCACCAAATAGTTGAATTTGCAACCAAAGAGTCTAATTTTCAAATAAAATAATGAATCTTCTACCAAAAAAAAATGAATTTCCAAAAAAGCAATTTAACTTTTAACTAAGTAGTAAAATTTTCAATAAAAGAAAATGAATTTTTAACAAAAAATTATGAATTTCCAAAAAGAAGAAGAATTATTAACAAAGTAGTTTAACTTTAAACCAAATAGATCAATTTTCAATAAAAAATTAAGAATTCTCAAAAAAGTTTGTAGTAATTGGTATTTCAACAAGAAAAAATTTTTATTTTAAATAAAAAGAAGCAGGTAAAATGTTTCCTTATTTTCATAGTTGAAATGTAGAATATATATGATATCGCCATTCAACATTATTCAAGTAAATATACGAGTATATATACAGAATTGTAATAAAGTGAGGATCGTCAAAAGATAACTTTTATTTCATGACATATATCTTTTTCGCATAAAACGAGGAGGAAAATATGGAATTGGAATATCAGTGAAAGATTAATGTGTAAGCTGAAAAGCTGAAAAGCAATTTATATCATACACATCAAATTTTGAAAAATCGCTTGTTATTTAATACCCGAAACCTGCACAATTTTTAAGCTTCTTAAATTTGTATTTTTTAGTTTAACTACAAAGTAATTTAACTACAAATGTTAAATTACTTTTCAAAAAACTACAAATTAACTACAAATAAATTTCGAACCAAGAATATTAATTTTCTGCTAAAAAAAAATCAATTTTCAAACAAGAAGATTCAATATCTGCCAAAAAGATGAATTTTCAAGAAAATAGTTAAATTTTAAACCAAAAAGGTGAATTTTAAACTGGAATTATGAATCTTCAACCAAAAAAGTCAATTTTCAACAAATTCGTTACATTTTCGAACAGGTAGTCGAATTTTATACTAGAAAAGATAACTTCTTAACGAAAAATATAAATGCTGATATTTCAACTAAAGAATATTTTTATTTTCATTCAAAAGCAGTTGAATTCATCCAAGATAATTTTTCACAAAATAGCTGAATCCTCAATCGAAACAGATTAATTTTTAACCAAAAAGATGGACTTTCTTAAAAATAGTTACATTCTCAACCGAAGAGACAAACTTTGAACAAAAATAATGGATCTTCAACCAAAAAAGTTAATTTTAATCAATGTTGTTAAATTTTCAACCAAGTAGTTGAATTTTCTACCAAAAAGGTGAATTCTGAACGAAAAATATAAATTTTCAAACTAAAAAATTTTTATTTTCATTCGAAAGTAGTTCAATTCAACTAAAAAGGAAGAATTTGTATCAACATAGTTGAATCTTCAACAAAAACAGATTAATTTTTAACCAAAAAGATCAATTATCAAACAAGAAGATTAATTTTTTACCAAAAAGATGAATTTACAACAAAATAGTTATATTTTTAATCAAACAGATGTATTTCAAATTAAAATAATGAATTATCAACCAAAAAAGTCAATTTTCAACAAAGTTGTTGATTTTTTAACCAAAAAATAAATTCACAGTCAATCTAATTCCAACCAAATTGTTTAATTTTCAAGCCAAAAAGGTGAATTCTCTATAAAAACAGTTGAATTTCAACCCGAAAATACTAATTCTTAACCAAACGTTAATTTTCAAACAAACAGAATTTCTGCCCAAATTAATGGAATTTTTAACCCAAAGAGACCAATTTTCAACAAAAAAGTCAAACTTAAACCAATTGCTTCAACTATCAACCAAGAAGATTAATTTTATACAAAAGAATACGAAATTTACACAAATTATATGAATTTTCAAACAACTAGTTTAAATTTCAATTAATAACGATGAATTTTCAACTTGAAATTGATTAGTTAAGTTTCCAGAAAAAAATAATTTTCAATTTAAAACAAATAATTAAAAAAAAAAGGTTAAATGTTCCACCAATAAAAGCAATTTCTCACAAAGTACCTATTACCTTTCCGGCTCCCGAACCAGCGGCGTTCCTAATTTTATATAAAAGATATGCATATTTTTATTTTATTTTTATATTAGAAATTTATTTTATTTTCCTGTTTTTGAGTTAAACATGAGTTAAAGAAATAAAATATTGAGAGAAAGACTATATAGATAAATATTTTTCAGAGTTATTTAGAAGCACATGAGAGGAGAGTTAGCAGATGTATCCAAAATTAGATGACTCCGCACTACTCTAATTATTCCGCTTTAAGCCCATTAGGCATTTACACTCTGTAAAGTAGGCCATGAAATGCGAAAACACACAAAGTGGCTCAAAAAGTTAATTTATAATGGAAACGGAATGACAGGAATTTCCTTGGTACATGCATCCTACAAAATTTAGATCCCACTATTTATAAAAACGTCCTCCCTGGAGACCTGCTAATTAATAATAATGCATTTAATTATTTTGTCAAATTATCAAACTATTATTATTAATCATCATTTTTTATTAAATATGGTTATTTTAAATGATTTTTTATGAGTCATGAGTTTGAGAAAATCAGAAATCATTAAAATCATGAATAAAAAATTATTTTATGACCAACAAATTTTTATTACTGAAAGAAAAAAAATCTAGAAATATAATTGAATGAGCCAAAATATATATAATTGTACATGATAAACTCAGGGATATTTTTTTTCTGAAAGTGTTTGATAAAATTTACCTAGTTCTGTTTCCACTTCTGGAAGATTTACAACTTCTTAGGACCAACAGAAAATGTTTTAGAATATATGGAATTAACAACAAAATACATGCATTTTCAACTAGAAGAGATACATTTTCAACCAAGTAAATGAGTTTTTAAATAAAAAAATATCAATTTCAAACCACAAAAGGATTAGTTAAATTTTCAATTAAAAAATTAATTTTCAGCTGAAAAAAAGATTTTTCAACAAAATAGTTAATTTTTCAATGAAAGAGGTTAATTTTCAACTAAAATAATAAATCTTCGATTAGACTAGTTGAATTTTCAGTTAAAAATGTTAATATATAATCCAAGAAGAATGAATTTTGAAAAAACTAGTTCAATTTTCGAAGAAATAGATGAGTTTTACACAAAAATAGTTCAATTTGAAACCCAAATGGTTTAATTACAATTTCAACAGAAAAAGATGAATTCTTAATCAAAAATATAATAGTAGACTTTCTAACTGAACCTACTTGACTTTAGCCAAAACGAGTTACATTTTTCACCAAATAATTGAATCTTCAACTGAAAAAGATACATTTTCAACCAAAAATGAAACAGTTGACTTTTCAGTTTAGAAACAAATGCATCGTTTATCCTATAACAAATTTTCAACTACATTGATGCATCATAGGCAAATCAAAGAATTAATTTTTTCACGAAAGAATTTTCAACTTTTACTTAAGTAGTTGAATTTTCAACCAAAAAGATGAAAATTTCCACCAAAAACCTCAATTTTCCACCAAAATATTTG
Source organism: Andricus quercusramuli (assembly GCA_932178445.1). Classification (NCBI taxonomy): domain Eukaryota; kingdom Metazoa; phylum Arthropoda; class Insecta; order Hymenoptera; family Cynipidae; genus Andricus; species Andricus quercusramuli. Next base: position 324,873 of record CAKNXH010002316.1, read on the forward strand.
AATGTTCAACCCAAAAAGTCGAATACTTAAGAAAAAAGTTGAACTTTCATTAAAAATGAATAATTTTTTAACGCGATTGTTGATTTTTAACAAAATAGTTGAATTTCCAGACTAATAATAAAATTATTAACCAAAAAGGGGAATTCTGGACCAAAATATAATAGTAGACTTTCCAAACAAAAAGACCTAACTTTCAACCAAAAACAATTTTTAACCAAATAGTTGAAACTTCAATTGAAAAAAAAATAGTTCTTACAAAAAATGGAATAATTACATTTTTAGTTAAATTAATTAATTTTTGATTTAGAAAATCAAATTTTCAACTAAAATGATAAATTATAAAATAATTAACTTTTAACGTCAGTGTTTTTAATTTTTCATTCAGTAGCTGAATTTTCAATCAAAAGATTAATTTTTAACTAAAATGAATGATCTTTAAAAACAAAAATGAATTTCAACTAAAAAGATAATTTCTTAACAAATAGTGGAATAGTTTTATTTTCAGTTGAAAAAATTCATGTTCAATGTAAAGAAGAGAATCTTCAACGAAGGAATTACATTTTCAACCATATAATAAAATGTTTAACTGAAAAGATGAATTGTCAACCCAAATAGTTGAATTTGCCACCAAATAGTTGAATTTTTTAACCAAATAGTTGAACGAGGATGACTTTTTAAGAAAACTGTTGAATTTTCAACAAAATAGGAAAATTTCCAACCAAAAAATATAATTTTTAAACAAAAAGATGAATTGCCAATGAAAAATATATAACAGTTGAATTTTGAACTAAAACAGTTTTCAACCAAAAAAAAAAAAAAAATTGTCAAAAAAACAGTTAAACTTCCAACCAAAATAGTTGAATCCTTTGATTTTTTGATATAACTGTTGAATTTTTGAACAAAAAGGAGGACTTTTTAACACAAATGTAGAATGTTCAAGGAAATAATAAAATGTTCAAATAAATAATAAAAATTTTAATCGAAAAGGTGAATTGTAAGCGAAAAATATAATAGTCGAATTTTCAACCAAATTCGTTTTCAGCTCAAAAAGACGAATTTTCAGCAAAATACATAGTTGAGTTTACAACCAAATAGTTGAATTTTCAACCAAAATAGTTGAATGAGTGAATCAAATACAAAAATTTCTGCAAACAATTAAATCTTCAACCAAACCATAAGAGATGACTTCCTAACAAAATTGTAGAATGTTTGACATAACAATAACATTTTCAACCTATTAATGAAATATTCAATAAAAAAGATGAATTCTGAACAAAAAATGAAACTGGTGAATTTTCAACCAAAATAGTTTTCAACCCAAAAAGACGAATTTTCAACCAAATCATTCGAACCAGTAACCCAAAAAACATTTCTACTAAACAATTACACATTCAGCCAAATAGTTGAATCTTTTACAAAAAGATATGAATTTTCAACAACAAAGTTAATTTTCAACCAAATAATTCAATGTCTACCAAAATAATTGAATTTTCATACAAAAAAGACAAACTTTTAACAAAAGAGTGTACTTTTGTTAATTCCTGCCTCTTTCGACCAAAACAATACCTTGAATAACACGCCCACTCTGCATTTGACTAAAGTTAATGAGTTTTGTATTGAAATGACCGTTTCCCTTAATTAAAACGCTGATAAAGCAAAGTCGTAGAATTCGAGATCATAAATAAAAAGTAATTAAGACCCCGTATCTTTCTAGACTCTAGGGGTTTCAAGTAGAGAATCAAAAAAAATAACAAAACATTAATCAAACTCATACATTAGGCTAATAGTACAACCCCATTATTGTAGAAGTTCCTCTTCAAGTCATTCATTTCACGGAGAAAAAGAAACTTGTTTTCAACATCTTTTTTTTTTGTTCGTATTCCCAGAATGTTAGCCTTGGTTCTTCTCTCGCATGAACTCTCTTGTAATTAGGGGTCTTCTTTTTTCCTCACATATACTATATATATTATTTCTTTCGAGCCTAACATCTAAAAACAGAGAAAATAAGACGATTTTTCACGTGAAAGGGGAACAATTTATTTTGAATAAACGAAGTGTCTTGTCCCGAAATTAATCCAATATTGGTCTAGAATGGTCCAATATTTTTCATAAGCTTGGCTAGTCGTCCTGAATTTTCGGGATTTTTAAACACCTAACATTTGAAGTGAAAGTATTCCATTGAAAAAAATATACATGTTTAGCCATATCGTTGAATTTTTAATGAAAAAGATTGATTTTTATCACAGAATATCAATTTGCTTCTGAAAAAGGCAAATTTTCAACAAAACACATGCATTTTCAACCAAACATTTGAATTTTCAACCAAACAATTCAATTTTCAACTAAACAAAATCAGTTTTTAACAAAAAGCGAATTAGTTGAATTTTCAATTGAAAAAAAAAATAATCAAAAAAAGAACGAATTTTCAACAAAATAGTTAAATTTTCGATTAGATTCATAGATTCACAGATCAAACAAGTTCAAAACATTTTCAACGAGAAAAGATTTTCATTTTTGATAAAAAAACAGTTAGATTAAGAAAAATTAACCATCTATGAACTCTTTTCTTCTTTTTTTAAGGAATTCTTATTTTTTCCCTTGTTTTCAAGAAACGCATCTTTTTTCTCATTTTTCTTCCTTAAGTTCGAACTGAATTAATAAAACCTAATAATAATTTGTTGAAAATTAAACTATTTTAATAAAAATTGATTTTTTTTAAAGATTTATCAATTTGGTTGAAAATCTAACTATTTTTGTTTAAATTTGTTTTATGTTTGGTTGAAAATTAATTTATTTTAATAAAAATGTAACTACTCCTTCTTTTATTGTTTAAGTACTTGGTTAAAAATTTGAGTACTTGATTGCAATTTTTTATTTTATTTTTTTGAAGATTCATCATTTAAGTTGTAAATTTATTTCTTTGGTTGAAAATTTACCTATTTTGTTGAAAAATTATTTTTCTTTTGTTTCGTAGGGAAGAAATTTTCTGCGCTGAAAATGTAACTATTTCAATCGAAAAATATCAATTTCAAACCACAAAAGGATTAGTTAAATTTTCAAGTAAAAAATTAATTTTCAGCTGAACAAAACGAATTTGTAACAAAATAATTAATTTTTCAATCAAAGAGACTAATTTTCAACTAAAATAATGAATTCTTAAACAGAATAGTTAAATTTTTGGTTGGAAAAGTTAATATTCAACCAAAGAAGAATGAATTTTAAACTAATTAGTTCAATTTTCCGACAAAGAGGTGAGTTTTCCACCAAATAGTTTAATTTTCCACCAAAATAGTTCCATTTCAAACCCAAAATGTTCAATTTTTTACAAAACAGTTGAATTTTTATCCAAAAATAATTTTCAACGAGAAAAAATTTTCATTTTCAATTGAAAGCAGTGGAATTAAAAAAAATTAAGCATCTATAACTCTTTTATTGTTCTTTGAAGAATTCTTATTTTTCGCCTGTTTTCAAGAAACTCATATTTTTTCTCATTCTTTCCCTTAAGTGAAAACTGAAATAATAAAATTCAATAATAAAATGCAACTATTCTGTTAAAAAGTAATCTTTTTCGGTCAAAAATGTAATTAATTGGTTGAAAGTTAAACTATTCTGATAAAAACTTATTTTTTATTGTCGATTTATCTCTTTGGTTGAAAATCTAACTATTTTTGTTCAAATTTGTTTTATGTTTGTTGAAAATTAATTTCTTTTAATGGAAATTTAACTATTTCTTTGTTTTTGTTCCAGTACTTGACTCATAATTTAAGTACTTCATTGACTTTTTTTTCTTTGAAGATTCATCATTTTAGTTGTAAATTCATTTCTTTAGTTGAACATTGAACTATTTTGTTAAGAAATGATTTTTCTTTTGCTCGGCAAAGAAGAAATTTTCTTCACTGAAAATGTAACTATTCCATCCTTTGCTGAAAACAGATATTTTAAACTAAAAATTGATCTCTTCTGGTAGAAAATTCATGTATTTTGTTAAAAATTCATCCTTGTTGGAAAAAATTAATCTTCTTGTTTGAAAATTCTTCCTTTTTGGTTAAAAATGCAAATGCTTAGTTGAAAATTAATTTGTTTTGGTTTAGTATTGAACTATTATAAAAATTCGTCTTTTTGGTTGAATTCAACTGTTTTTGAGTTAAGAGTAACATATTTTTTTCTTGAAATATCAACTATTACATATTTGGTCGTGAATTAACTTTTTCGTTGAAAATTTCTATAATTTCAGTTTGAAAATTCAACTGTTTGGTAGAAGATTCATGTATTTTGTTAAAAGATCGTCTATATTGATAGAAAATTAATCTTGTTTGTTCAGAATTCATAATTTTATTTGAATATTCTACTATTCTTCAAAACATCGTATTTTTTAGTGAAATTCAACTGGTTGAAAATTCGTATTTTGGTTGAAAATTATTTTTTTTTTTTCAACTGAGAAATAATTTCTTCCATTTTTGGTTAAAAATGCATCTTTTTTAGTTAAAAATTCATCTTGCATAATTGAGAATTAACTTTCTTGTTGAAAATTCTTTTTTATTGGTTTAGGCAGTCAACTGTTTTTGAAAATATACTACTTTTTAGGGTAAGGTCTCAGTTCACCCAAATTTTTTTTCTCCCAAAATTTATTTTCCCCAAAAATTCAAACAAAGAAGTACGAGTTCGTGAGATAGAAGTCCGCATAGTATAAAGTCAGGAAAGTCGGTAATGATGAATTTAAATAAATAAATATCCAAAAGATGTCGCCGCAAATACGTATTTTGAATTAAATAAACTCACATATTAATAAGAATGTAAATTTCTAGATTTTTTAGTATCTACGTAAAGTTTTCTCTCAAAGAGAATATATTTTTTTTAATAGATTTTGACAAAAAACATAAGGTTACACAAGTTCAGGTTATGTTGGGGAATTCTCGCCGGAATTGGATATTTTACAACGTAAGCAGTTGGGTCTTATAGAAAACTTACAAATGTACACAACTCAAGGTTATGTTAGGAAATTATCGCCGGAATTGAATACTTTACAAAAATAGCAGTTAGTTTCTATAGAAAATTTACAAATTCGCACAATACAAGTTTATGTTAGAGAATTCTACCCGGAATTAGCTATTTCTCAACAGAAACAGTTAGATCTTTTAGGAAACTTAGAAATTCCTAAAATTTGAAATTATGTTAGAAAATTCTCCCTGGAATTGGATATTTTTCAAAAGAGACAGTTAATAAGTCTTTAAGAAAATTCATAGATAAGAACAACTTGAGGTTCTGTTATGTAATTTGTGCCAAACTTGGATATTTTTCATCAACAACAGTTAGGTCTTTCCGAAAACTTAACAGTTTGAGCGATAATAGATAAAATAGATAGATAAAACTTACAAATTCGAACAATTTTAGTTTAACTTAGGGGAATCTCGCCGGAATTAGATATTTTTCAAAAGAAACAGTTGGGTTTCTTAGAAAACTTGAAAATTCAAACATTATACGGTATTTCAGGGAATTGTCGCCGGAATGGAATATTTTTCAACAGAAACAGTTAGGTCTTTGAGAAAACGTACGCATTTGAACGATTTTAGGTTATCTTAGAAAAATCTCGCTATAGAGATGGATATTCCCAGATAACAAAATGCCGGCACGGTAGCATACTATGAGCAGGCACGTGGGCTGATTGACCAGACCGACCTGCCGGTACATGCGCAGCTCAATACGCGCGCCATTGATGTCTATATGGCCCGCACGAAGTCGGGCGCACGCGGTCTAGTGAAATGCCGGCCATGCTCCGGTAAAATGCAGGAACTAGATCCGGTAAAATACAGGCTACCATCCGGTAAAATGCAGGCTGAGTGTGCGAGTAGATTAAAATTGAAAAAATCTTTTCTTCTGTAAATAAAATAAAAATTTCCAAATATCACGGAAGGTAATGACGAGATTCTGCGTATAATAAGTCCAAGTTGAAAGAAAAATGTCAATATTATAAAAATATCTTTTTATAATATGAACATTTTTCTTTCAACTTGAACTTTATATTATTATACGCAGAATTTCATTACCTTTCGTGCTATTTGCTAATTTTGTTGATTTGAAGGACACCAACAGCAAAAAATTGCTAACACATTTTTTGTTCCACACACAGCCAAAACAATACCAAAAACCGCAAACGATGAAAGGTATAACTCCGTTATACAAGTGGATTACTCCGTTTTCCAAGTGGATTACTCCATTTACAAGTGGATTACTTATTCTTCTATTTTATCTGGAACGAATAACAATTATTGTTTGCAAATCGCACACATCCGAGCGAAAATTCACGGGTGTGAACGCCACACGAGATGAAACACGACAAGAACAGCTGATCCAAAACGCGCATGCGCGTTTTTGATCCCAAACTACTCGCACTATCAGCCTGCAGAGGTCGTGTAAATCGCAGGCCCGTCGTTCCTCGTCGCTTGCAAGCCCGACGGGCATCTAATGTGCCGGACCGTTGCCTGCCGTTGTCCGCCTTTCGGTCGCATTCCGAATCTGCTGTCCTGTCGCGTGCATTTAGCAGGCACGCTGGTATCCAGCCCGTCGGGCCGATCGCGTGCCGGCACGTATTGTTATCTGGGTTGTTGAACACAAACAGTTAAGTTTTTATGAAATTTATAAATTCGGAAATTTTCAAGTTATTTTATGGATTTCCTGCCGGAATTGGATATATTTCATCAGAAACAGTTAGTAACCTCTGAACGTTCTTTGTCAAGATCTATTCCAAAAAATATATATTTATAACCTAAAATGGTTCGAAATCATAAGTTTTTAAAAAGATTTTAGTTCTTCTGTTGTAAAATATCCAATCCCGACGAAAAATCGCTAACATAACCGAAAATTGTTCAAACTGTTATGTCTCCAGGAAAGAACTAACTGTTTCTGGTGAAAAATATCTAATTCCGTCAGGAATGCCATAACATAACCTAATATTTTCCAAAATTATAAATTTCATAGGGACTCAACTGTTTCTGTTCAAGAATATCCAATTCTAGCCAGATTTCTCAGACAACGTACAATTGTTAAAATTTGTAAGCTTTCAAAAGACCGCTAACATAACCTGAAATTGCTCAAACTGTTAAATTTTCGGAAAGACCTAGATGAAAAATATCCAAGTTTGGCACAAATTCCATAACAGAACCTCAAGTTGTTCTTATCTATGAATTTTCTTAAAGACTTATCAACTGTCTCTTTTGAAAAATATCCAATTCCAGGGAGAATTTTCTAAAATAATCTCAAATTGTAGCAATTTCTAAGTTTCCTAAAAGATCTAACTGTTTCTGTTGAGAAATAGCTAATTCCGGGTAGAATTCTCTAACATAAACTTGTATTGTGCGAATTTGTAAATTTTCTATAGAAACTAACTGCTATTTTTGTAAAGTATTCAATTCCGGCGATAATTTCCTAACGTAACCTTGAGTTGTGTACATTTGTAAGTTTTCTATAAGATTTTCTATAATATCAAATTCCGGCGAGAATTCCCTAACATAACCAGAACTTGTGTAACCTCATGTTTTTTGTCAAGATCTATTAAAAAAAATATGTTCTCTTTGAGAGAAAACTTTACGTAGATACTAAAAAATCTAGAAATTTACATTCTTATTAATATGTGAGTTTATTTAATTCAAAAAACATATTTGTGGCGACATCTTTTGGATAATTACTTATTTAGTTTCATCATTACCGACTTTCCGGTCTTTATACTATGCGGACTTCCATCTCACGAACTCGTACTTCTTTGTTTGAATTTTTGGGAAAAATAAATTTTGGGAGAAACAAAATTTGGGTGAACTGAGACCTTACCCTTTTTAGCTTTTTGGTTGAGGATTCAACTATTTTTTTAATAATTCCTTTTTTTCGTTGAAATTAACTGGCAGATAGTTCGTTTTTTTGTTGAAAATTATTCTTTTTCAATTAAAATTTACCTATTTCATTTTTGGCAACGAATTTTTCTTTTTCAGTTGAAAATTAAAGTATTTCGTAAAAAATTGATCTTCCTGGTTGAAAATTACAATATTCAGGTATTTGGTAAAAAATGTAAATATTTTGTTAAAACTTTCACTCATCCATCAGAAATTCTTTTGTTTGGTATAAAAGTTATTATTTTTTCAATCTAAAAATGTATCTATTCCATTTTTGGTTGAAAATGTTTCCTTATAACTTGCAAATTCACGTATTTTGTTGAATCTTCAACTATTTCGATAAAAATTTTTTTTTTTTTGTCGAAAATTGATCATTTTGATCAAGGATTAAATTGTTTTATTGGAAATTCGTCTTTGTTAGTTGAATCCAACTGCTTGAAAATTCGTTTTTTTCTGGTCGAAAATTAGTTTTCTGCACTAAATATTTAAGGAATTCATTTTTGGTTAAAAATGTATCTTTTTCAGTAGAAAATTCACATTCTGATGTAAAATTAACTTTCTTGTTAAAAATTCTTCTTTTTCGGTTTAAAAGGCCACTGTTTTCTAAAAAAATTGAATTTTTAGCTTGAAATTCCATCTGTTTTGTTGAAAATTCGTCTATTTGGATAGAAAATTAATCTTGTTTGTCCGAAAGTTATCTTTTTGGTTAAGGATTTTACAATTGAAAATTTGGTTGAAAGATCATTCATTTTGTTGGAAATTTGTCTCTTGGTAGAAAATTATTCTTCTTGGTTGAAAATTCATCTTTGTAGGTTGGAAATTCAGCTATTTGGTGAAAATTCAAATATTTAATTCACACCTTCATTGTTTTGTTCAAAATTCATCTATTTTGTTGAAGTCATTCTTTTTTTGAAAAATTCATCTGTTGTTGTTGAAAATTCATTTCTTCTGGGTAAAAATGAACTTTTTTGTTAAAACTTAAACCTTTCGAGCTAAACATGCGACTGTCTTCTAAAAAACTAGTTTTTCACGCTTGAAAATTATACTGTTTGGTTGAAAATGCCCCCCTTTCAATATCGCCTAAAACGTGAACGCTCCCTATTTTCAAACAATCCGAAACTAAATTTTACAACCCTGCCTTTTTATAACCGAATTTTTCCACAGAATTTTAATTTCCGGTGAATACAAGTGCCATTTCGAGCTGAGCATAGAAAAATCGGGCAGCGAATTGCGATACTTATCCGCACATGGAGAACAAAACGAATCTGCTGATGCCGAGTGGAATGACGATTGTCCTACGATTTTAAACAGCGATTTTATAAAGAACCGTGGCTCTCTTCGTGGTGCACTCATGCACCATTTACGATTTACCATTTACCATTTACCATTTTTACAATCAACTCATTCTAGGTGTATTGTCAAAAGGTCTTAATGCCATATGGCGTCACTGGTGCGTAAAGGCCAAAAGGGTCGGGTTTTCTGGTCCTCGAGACACCAAAAGCAGCGAGTACTTTCAATTGCGTGTGTACGTAGTAGTAAGTAGATTCAGAGAGCTTGTATGTACATATGTACAGTGCACACTGTACACGATGCCACGACATGGTGCTTCATCTCGAGAACTCGATGAGTTTACGATTAGCGATTAATACCTCAATCCGATTGGTAGTCCATTCAGGACATAAAGGACAACACAATAAACCTTAATCTCAACCTTATCTGAACCGCAAATCGCCTTAGGATCCCTTTTTTAGCTTCTTTTCTTCAGCGCAAGAGAACAGGGCCCACTCTCCAGCCGAAAATACTTGTAAACCGAAATTTTAACCAAATTCTTGAATTTTCAAGCCAAAAAGACGCATTTTCTACAAGAAAAGACAAGAGAGATTTAAAAAAAAACATGAATTTGCAACTGAAAAAGATCAACTTTTAGCCAAGAATAGAATAGTTAAATCTTCGCCTAAAAAAATAAATTTTCAACCGAAAAAAAACGAATTTTCAAAAAAAAGACTTGAATTTTGAAACAAAAATATGAAGATTCTTTAACTAATGAGATTACTTTTCTACCAGAACAAAATTTTCAACCGGATACATAGATTTTTCATAAAGTAGTTGGCTTTTCAACTGAAAAGACTGAATTTCCACAAAAAAAAGATGAATTTTCAACCAACTAGCGGAATTTCCAACTGCAAAAGTTGAATTTTCAATAACAGAAATTAATTTTCAATCGAAAAGACAAATTTTAAACCAATAACATTAATTTTCTACTGAAAAAGATTAATTTTCAACAAAGCACATGAATTTTCAACCAAACGAGTTTTCAACTAAAACTGTGGATCTTCAACCAAAGGAATCAATATTAAACCAACCAGTTTAATTTTCAAGCAAAAAAGTTGAATTTTCAACCAAAAAGCGGAATTTTCAACTGAAAAAGTTGAAATTTCCATAAAGAAAACGAATTTTCAATCAAAAAGACAAATTTTCAACCAAGAAGATTAATTTTCTACTAAAAATATGAATTTTCAATAAAATACATAAACTTTCAACCGAAAAGATCAATTTTCAGCCCAAAATATTAATTTTCATGCAAAAAAATTAATTTTCAACCAAACAGGGGAATTTTCAACCGAAAAAGTTAAAATTTTAATAAAGGAAACGAATTTTCAATCCAAAAGACAAATTTTCAACCAAGAACCTCAATTTTCTACTAAAAAGTATGGATTGTCAATAAAATATATAAACTTTCAACTGAAAAGGTCAATTTTCAGCCCAAAATATTAATTTTCAAGCAAAAAGATGAATTTTTAACCAAACAGCGAAATTTTCAACCGAAAAAGTTAAAATTTTAATAAAGTAAACGACTTTTCAATCCGAAAGACAAATTTTAAACCAAGAAGATTAATTTTCTAATAAAAATATGAATTTTCAATAAAATACATAATCTTTCAACCAAAAAGATCAATTTTCAGCCCAAAAATCTAATTTTTCACCAATAGGATTGATTTAAAAATAACATGGATTTTCAACAAAATAGTTAATTTTTCAAGCAAACAAACAAATTTTCAACTAAAATTATGGATCTTCAACCAGAGAAATCATTTTTCAAAAAACCAGTTTAATTTTCAAGCAAAAAAGATGAATTTTCAACTAAACAGCGGAATTTTGAACCGAAAAAGTTAAAATTTTAATAAAGGAAACGAATTTTCAATCCAAAAGACAAATTTTCAACCAAGAATCTTAATTTTCTACTTAAAAGTATGGATTGTCAATAAAATATATATACTTTTAACTAAAAAGATCAATTTTCAGCCCAAAATATTAATTTTCAAGCAAAAAGATGAATTTTTAACCAAACAGCGAAATTTTCAACCGAAAAAGTTAAAACTTTAATAAAGTAAACGACTTTTCAATCCAAAAGACAAATTTTAAACCAAGAAGATTAATTTTCTACTAAAAATATGAATTCTCAATAAAATACATAATCTTTCAACCAAAAAGATCAATTTTGCAGCCAAAAAAATTAATTTTCTACCAAAAGGATACATTTTTTTAAAATAAAATGAATTCTCAACAAAATGGTTAAACTTTTAAGGAAACGAACGAATTTCGAACTAAGACTATGAATCTTCAAGCAAAGAAATCATTTTTCAACCAAACAGTTTAATTTCCATCAATAAAGTTTAATTTTTTACCAAGAAGATTGAAGTTCTACAAAAAAGACGAATTTTCAACCGAATGAAGAAATTTTCAGCTGAAAAAAGATCAACTCCCTACAAAAATAGTATAGTTAAATTTTATGTTAAAAAATAAATTATCTATCAAATTAAACGAATTTTCAACAAAAAAGTTAAATTTTCAAACAAAGAAGAGGATTTTCAACTTAAAATTATGGATCTTGAACGAATAAACTCATTTTTCGATCTAATGGTTACCTTTTCGACAAAAAATAATTTTTTACCAAAAAAACAAATTTTCTATGAAAACAATCGAATTTTCGGAAAATAACATAAATGTTTAACCAAAAAAGTTGAAATTTCAACCAAAAATGGAATAGTTATACTTGGAGTCAAACAAATTAATTGTTTAGAAGAATAATCGAATTTTCAACCAAATAAGTTAATTTTCGACCAAAATATCTAGTTTTTTCAACTAATAAGATTATTTTTCTACCAGAGAAAACGATTTTTTAATAAAATATATTAATTTTCTACCAAGAAGTTGAAATTTCATCCAAGAAGATTAAAGTTCTGCCAAAAAAGACGAATTGAATTTTTAACAAAGTAGCTCCACTTTTAACTAACGGGTGCATTTTCGAACAAAAAAGGTGAAATTTTTAGAGTAAGAGATTAATTTTCAAACCAAAAATACGCATTTTCGACAGAAGAGATTGAATTTAAAAAAAAAAAAGATTTTTAGTCAATAAAGAAAAAAATTTCATTCAAAATGTTGAATTTCGATGCCAAAAAGACGAATCTACAACAAACAGTTGGGGTTTCAGCCCAAAAATGTGATAATGATTTTAAAAAATTCAACATTTTTTCAAATTGTGTACCTTGTTTTCAACTTGTGTAATGATCGCGGAAAGTAGTAAAAAAATCTGTAATTTACAAGATGCAATCGTTGATACTTTATATTTAAGCCAATCAAATTTGAAAAAAAAATTTGAAATTCAAATTTTCAAATTTCAAATTGACGAGAATTTATCTACTTCAACTCAACTCATGACATATAGAAGTTTTAGAAAAAATTTGAAATTTACAGCATGCAATTTCTAAAACCTCATCTTTAATTTAAGCCAATAAAATTTTGAAATCCTTTACGGATTTCTAAAATATGATTTCGAGCCATATCTTAGGAACACCTGAGGATTTCTAAATTGTTATTTTCTGACATTAATGATAAAATTATGAAGATTGCGCCCACTAAATTTTAGATTCGTTCAACAACTTTTCTAGCTCATGACACGAGTTGAAGTCAAAATTCAAGACATTTTTTAAGTTAAAAAAAAATCTTCTTACGTGATATTTCCTTATGGAAACGTCAGAAATATAGCTACTGCCGGTAATTTTACCTGGAATTTCATTAGCTTAATAATAATTTTAAAAAAATATCTAGCATTATTTCTGACTGAGTTATCGTGTTTCAAAGTCACCAGTGACTTTTAGTACCGCTCGCGCCAGTCGCGCAAAGGTTTTAAAATCACGCTACCTTGGAACTGATTTTTTTATTTCATTTGATAAAGTAGGTCTAGCCGATTATTTGATAAATTTAATTCTTTGAGAGAGAATTTAAAAATAAAGTGAGAATTAAAAATTAATTTCAGTGAGTTCGACCACGTAATCCACTCCGCGGGCGCATTTCTACTCGAATAAATCAATTATCGCTTCTATTTTAACAGCTAGCACACAACTGATTGCCAGAATCAGATATGTGCAGTCCACACTCGGAACTAAAAAAATTTCATGCTAGAGGGCAACATCCGGGATGGGTTTTCTCGTATTCAGCTTCTGATTCGTCTGGATATTCCAGATAATATAACTGGCTGACTTTAACTTTTTAAAACTCGGAAAGGTTTAACTGTTAACGGGACTAAATTTATAAAATGGGTTTTAATCAGATTTTTCAATTTATCGACTTTTGGAAAAATATATTTCAAAGTTGGGTATATCCAAGAGTAATTATCTGGTTCAAATGCTATGAAACGAAATCAGTTATACTAGTTAGAGTAAAAAAATTGGTAGGGTAATCAGAACATTCAATTTCGCTGATTTTATTGAAAAATATTCTTAAAATCTTCTTTAAGGCCATGTGACGAGTGGGTCACGTGACCGCATTCCTACCTTACCGACACTTTTTTTATTTGTAAACTTATGTTCACACGAATAGCCACATCGAGTTGAAAATTTGGGATAATAAATAAGAAGCACTAAGAAATGCGGCTCTGGTCCTACATTTTAATAATTATGAAAAAAG
>CAKNXH010002316.1:339119-400794 GCA_932178445.1 Andricus quercusramuli
ACATTTTAATAATTATGAAAAAAGAAAAAAAAAAATTATTTACAAAAAAACTTTTTTCATAATTATTGAAATGTAGGACCAGAGCCGCATTTCTTAGTGCTTCTTATTTATTATACCAAATTTTCAACTCGATGTGGCTATTCGTGTGAAAATAAGTTTACAAGTAAAAAAAGTGTCGGTAAGGTAGGAATCCGGTCACGTGACCCACTCGTCACATGACCTTAATGAAATATTTACCCCCCCCCCAGCCCAGAGTGGGGCAGAATCCTCAAAATGCGAAAAAATTCCAAATTAATTTAAATGTAACGAGACGGCAACTAACAACTATTACAGATTTTTGAGGTAGCTGATTCAAATTTCGTATTAAAAATTAAAAATTTTTAATTCTATTACAATTTATTTTCCAGTTTTTTTGAATTGCTGATTAGGAATTAAATTATCATTGAAAATTCAACTCTTTCATTGAAAACTTTTCTTTTTGATGTGAAAAGTCATCTCTTTTGGTAGAAATTTCATCTCTGGTTAAAAATCCAACTATTTTTAGTTGAAAGCTAATCCCTTTCAGTTAAAAAATCCACTAAAATATTTGCGGTTGATAATTCATCTCGCCTAGCTGACAATTTCAATAATTTGTTGATAGTTCAAAATTTTATTACAAAGTTCCTTTTAAGTTAATATGTAATTCAACAAACATTAATTTTTTGACTGAAAATTTAGCTATTCTACTTTTGGTAGATGATTTACTTTCTTCAGTTGAAAATGCCACTATTTGATTGGCAATTAAACTCATTGGTTGAAAGTTGAACAACTTTTTTAAAATTTAATTTCTTGTTCTGAAAATTAACTATTTCATTGAAAATTTATTTATTATCTTGGTTGAAATTTAATTTTTTTCGACTAGAAAGGAACCTTTTCCATTTTAGTTTCAAATTCATATATTTGCTTGAAAATTTAACTATTTTATTGAAAACTCACATTTTGGCAAAAAAATTAATTTTTTAACTGAAAATTCAACTATTTTGGCTTGAAATTTCAACAATTCGTCCGAATTTGTATCTCTCTTGATTGAATATAAATAAAATTAACGAATTTTCTATGAAATAGTTGAATTCTCAACCTAAAACGGGTTTCAACTAAAATGATAAATCATCAACTAAAAAGTGAGTTTTCAATAAATTAGTTATAATTTCAATTGAGCTGTTGCATTTTAAAAGAAAGAAAAAAAAAGTCCACGATAAGAGATGAAACTTTAAATCAAAAAGACGTGATTTCAACGAGGAAGTTGAATTTTCAACAAGAAGAAAGCATTTTCAATCAATAAAATAACAAATTTCATCAAAAATTTTGAATTTCCCTGACAAAAAGACGAATTTTCCACAAAACAGTTGAATTTGTAAGCCAAAAAGTCGAAATTTCAACCAAATAGTTGAATTTTCAACCAAAAAGTTAATTTTTCACTAAAGAAATATTTTTCAACCCAAATAGTTGAATTTTCTATGAAAATAATAGAATTTTGAACCAAAGAATACGAATTTTAAACAAATCAGTTGTAGCTTCAAACAAAACAGAATAATTTATAATAAAAAACTTGCATTTTTATCGAAAAATTATAACATTTTCACCAAAAGAGATGAATTTTCAAATCAAAATTACAAATTTTCAATAAAAGTGTTGAATTTTTAACCAGGAAAAATTTTGCAAGCAAGAACAAAATCTCAAACAAACTGTTGAATTTTCAAATGACCAAGGTGAATAAGAAAAAAAACCCTGTAAACAAATTGAATTTTTAACCCAAAAATTTGAATTTTCAACCAAAATTTGCATTTTTCATTAAAAAAAAATTTTCACTCAAATAGTTTAATTTTTTACGAAAATAACAGAATTTTAACCAAAAAATACAAGTTACACGATACGCAATCTTTAATTTAAGTCAATGAAAATAAAAAAATATTTCTGGGTACCCTAGATATGACTCAAAATGTCCAAGCGTGTCTGCATCACGTTTTAGACGACTAGAAATTGACGCGAATACGCTTGGATGTTTTCAGTCATATATCGAAAGCCCATGGAGATTTTTTTATTTGTATCCAATTAAATTTAAGATAAATTTTGAGAAATTTCATAGTGTAAATTTTAGATTCCTTCCATAACTTTTTTAAGCGAAATCATTAGTTGAAGTTGATCTACAAAACCCGAAAAATGCTCAGCGATTGCCAACTGAAAATTTACTCAAATATGCTTGGTTTATTGTCTTACATTAAAGATAAATTTTTAAAAATTATATGCTGTAAATATTAAATTTTTTCCACAACTTTTGTAGATCGTAACACAAGTTGAAGACGAGGCACAACATTGGAAAAAATCTTGATTAAAAAAAAAAAATACTTCTCACATGACGTATCCTCTTAAAAAAATTATAAAAATCTCTCTTGGTGGTCATTCAGAGTATAATTTCATAAGCTTTTTTTATATAATTTTTTTATATTACATAAAAATTACAAAAGAAAGAATTCGAGGCTGCGTTGAAATTTCATTAAATCGATTAATTTGTTCCATCTGGATCTCCGCGGGGAGTCCCTTGCACCTGTCTGACCAAATTACTTATTTTCTACTGCGGTCCGTTCGAACCAGCTGGCCCTGAACGTGAAATAAACCGGTTATTTGTCCCAACCGGACTTCCGCTTTGTATCCGTTGACACGCTATTTTAAATACTGGAACGGGAGCCAATTCTATATTTACTTTTGTCATCGAGGTTAAGTCACGAGGTCAATAATCTGCTGTTAAAAATAAAAATTTTCTATCTTCAATTTTATTTTATCACAATTAGAGAACGTCTATTAATCACATCAGGATGATTTTCGAAATTTTGGACCCCCTCCCGCTCTATTGTAAGGATTCGTATAATTTTTAAGACCCCAGCAGATACAAAAGATTTCCAGTGATTTGAAAGTGGAATTAAAAAAAAATTAATTTAAACAGATTTCGAGGTATTTGAAGTTATTTCAAATGACTGAAAAGTAGTTTCAAGGATTACAAAATCTGTGGGGAATTTAATGAGATTTCCGAATCCTCTTACGCATTTCGTAAAAAATTATTTTGGGATTTTTCCCAAAAAATATTGGAACGGAACATACCCAATATTATAGGAAATTTTCCCGAAAATAAATTCGGAAAAATTTCCAAATTTATTTGGGAATTGTGCTTTAAAAATGAGAAATTTTCCTAATTTATTTGGGAATTTTACTTCAAAATGAGGAAATTTTCCCCAAAATAAACGAAATTATGCGCAAATTTTCCAAAGGCAAATAGAATATTTCCTATGGAAGTGGAAATTTTTCTGAGTATAAATTGGGAAAATTTCCCAAATATTGTAGGAATTTTTCATTCCCAAACATGTATATAAAATTTCCCAAATCGGTCGAGACATTTCCATTGAGAATGGAAAATTTTCCAAAGTATTGGGAAAATTTCCAACTTTTTCAGGAAAAAAGTTTTTCCTACCCAAAGTTGGAAATTTTACCTATAAATTTAGTTGGAAAATTTCTGAAATTTTATCGGATAATTTCCCGAATATTATAGGAATTTTTCATTCACAAACATGTATGTAAAATTTTCCAAACCGATCGAAATATTATCATTCAAAAAGGAAAATTTTAAAAAGTATTGGGAAAATTTTCAACTTTTTTAAGAAAATAGCTTTTCCTACCCAAAGTTGGCAATTTGAAGTATTTCATATGATATTGAAGTATTTTCACGAATTTTGCGAGATATCAGGGGATTTTAATCAAGCTTCGATGATTTCAAGGGATTTTAAAGGACTTGAAAGGATTTGAAAAAAGTTTTAAAATATTTTGGAACGATTTACACGTATTTTAAACATTTCACAAAATTTTAAGGGGGTTTTGAAGATTTTTGAAGATTTCAAAATATTTCACGGAATTTCAAGGACTTTTACCGACTGTTAGAGATTTAAACAGATTTTTATGGGATTTTAAAGATTTAAAGCTATTGTAAGAATTTTCATAGTTTTAAAAGGGGCTTAAGGGATCTTAAGAGATTTAAAAAAAAGACAACCAGATTTGGTAAGATTACAAAAGATTTAACGAAATTTTAAAGCATTTTTGAAAAATATAAAGGATTTTCAAGGATTTCAAGGAATTTTACTGTCTTACTGTCTTTAAGAATATTTTAATCAATTTAAGGAATTTCAAGAGATTCGGAAAGATTCATCACCGAATTTTAAGATTTTACTGAATTTTGTAGAGATTTTCAAGATTTCGAAAGATTTCCAAACGTACTACGGAAATTTAAGGATTTTTACCGACTTTTATATATTTTAAGAGATTTTCACGGATTTTACATGGTAGCAAGTATTTTCACGGGATTTTACAGATTTCAAGCGATTTAAAGTATTTTCACAGTTTTAAAAGTGTTTTATGGGATTTTAAGAGATTTGGAAATGAATCACGGGGTTTTGAAGGCTTTTAAGGGATTTCAACCTATTTTAAGAAATTTTCATTAAGAAGTAATAATTTTTGATTTAGAGAAGCGAACTTTTTACAGAACGGTTGAATTTTCTAGCAAATTGTAGAATTCTTAAAACAAAAGGACAAATTTTGCACAAACCAGTCAAATTTTCAATCCGAGAATAATATGAAGTATTAATAAAAAGAATTGAATTTTCAACCAAATAGTTATTGAATTTCCTACAAAAGAATTAAATTGTCAACCCAAAAATATGGATTTGCAACAAAAAAGTTAATTTTGAAACAAACAGTTGAATCTTCAACTAAAACTATGAGTCTTCACCGAAAAGAAATGGCTTTTTAATAGCGCAGTTCAACTTTCAACCCAGGAGTTGAATTTTTAAACTAAAAATATGAATTTTCAAACTGAAAAGATGAATTTTTAACCAAAATTGTATTCAAAGTGAGAGACCATAGAAAGCCTGTTGACCGGCGCCCCCCCCGCCCAAAATACTACGCAAATTAATGCAGGGCCCCAAACATGCACGTATTTTCAGTTTTTCTAATGGATGTGAACACTATAATTAAAAAATATAAATAAAGTGAAATTTATTGCCTTATTATATACAATTTTACCATTTTGAAAAGTTCTTTCAAATCATTGGGGGAGCCCCCCCCCCCTTCCGAACACATCCGCCCTTAACCGCAAGAGGAGTATTAAAAAAATTTTCTAGGATACTTAAATAAAAAAGTGTGAAAAGGGGTAAGATTGTCACCTTTTCAAAGCACATAGTAGTAACAATACAAAATTTTATGAGCAATAATCAGCAATAAAGTTTTATGTGAGCTATAAAAATGCAATACAAAATAGTAAATTGAGAAGCAAACAAAGGTCGGTTCTCTAAATTTATTGATATTAATTTCTTACATGATCCTCGAAAAAGTGGGTCAAAACAGGGATTATCACTGCATCATGGTAAAGCCTTCTTGTGGAAAATTAAGATTTTCGCACACATTGCGAGTAAACACACCGTGCCATTGAATATCAGAACACCCTCACTTGCCCATTTTTTAATACATCGTAAAAAAGACCTTCAGCCGTAAAAATAAGTCTCATTTTTCCAGAGTTTTATTTACACTCAGCAAAGAAGTGTTGATTTTAGAAAAGTAGGTTGAGGACGCTTCAAAAATTTTCCGTTTAAATGACAGTCTTTCTGTCAAAAAGGTCCCTTGAGAATAAAAAAGGTCACGTTTATTCACATCCCAGGGTTGACAAAAAACTTAATTTTCAATATTTCCTGATTCTTTTTCAATTAAATTTTTTTTCCCCTGACTATCATTATAAAAGAACAAAATTATAATCTTGTAACATTTTTAATATCGAATTTTTGATGGATGGAATAAAAAAATTCTAAATTAAATTATCGAATTTTTAATTTATTATTTTTAGAGCTGCTACCAGCTTAATTTACTTGAAAGAAGGGAACAATTTTACCCAAAAAGTGACTAAAAGTGAGTAATGTGCAATAACAATCTGATTAATGTTCTTTTGAGTTGAAAATAATTCGATTCATAAAATTCAAAAATAATTCAAGTTCAAATCAAAAGTATGAAAACGAATTTGAAAATTTTACAACTCCAGAAAATGCTATTGATTGGGAATGGATATATAATTCAAGTCAAATGAAAAAGATTTTCAAATCAATGAAAAAAAATTGAATTCAGTAAGTTTGAAATGTGTTTAGAAAAATTCGAGGAAATTCAAAAGAATTGGATGAAATGCCTAAAAATTCAAGTTAATTAAATTTCGAATTAATTCAAACTGCAAAAAATATTTGAAAAACTCTTTCAAACTTTCAAACACTATGCCTGGTTGAAAATAATCTGCTTTGATTGAAGATTCAACTATTTTTTTAATATCCCAAAATTTTAAATCCTATAAAAGCTTTTGAAATCCTCTGAATTATTTGAAAGCTTTTGGAAATTCTCAAAAATACTCTAAAATATATGATAATTGAAAGAACCACATGGGTCAACAATTATACCAATAAATATAAATTATTTCCTCCCAACAAGAAATAACCTAGATTTTCATTTCCTGAAAGATGTGAACATTGCGAATATTTCTTTCGAAAGCTTCCAGGATCGAAGCGCCTTTTTTTCTCTGCGCAGTCTCTGTTAGAGGCTTAAATTTTTAATTAAAATTACACCTGCAGCAGTACTTTCCACATTATTCATTATTCAATAGACCAAGCCTGAACTTTGACCTAATAATTTTACCCTAGTACACTCCTGGCCCCTTTAATTTGCAACTTTGCGCGCCTAAGGTTTCAAATATAGATAAAAACTTTAATCACCATGAAAAAACCCCATAGGTAATTTCATCTAAGAATATTTTAAGATAAGCTTGTCAAATG
Organism: Andricus quercusramuli; assembly: GCA_932178445.1. Taxonomy (NCBI): domain Eukaryota; kingdom Metazoa; phylum Arthropoda; class Insecta; order Hymenoptera; family Cynipidae; genus Andricus; species Andricus quercusramuli. The sequence continues at coordinate 346,004 of CAKNXH010002316.1, forward strand.
ATAGGGATATCGCAATATTTGAAGAATTTAACTTTTTTCAAAAATAAGGATAAGTTCACATATCTTCACACAAAGTTTTAACCCTCCAGGGTGACGTCACAAACTTGAATACCCCTTCCCCTTTAGGTCAAAAAATTAATTTTATAGAACGCAGTTAAATTTTCAATCTGAAAGGACGAATTTTCCTTCAAAATGGATGAATATTAAACAAAGCAGTTGAATATTGAACTGAATAAATACATTTATAACAAAGTAGTTGAATCTTCAACTAAAATAAAGATTTTTCAACAAACAAAATTAATTTTCAACAAAAAAGTTCAATTTTCAAGCAAGTAATTAAATTTCCAATTAAAGAAGATCAATTCTCAACGAAAAATATAACAGTTGATATCGAAAAAAAAATTTCAATAAAAAACCTTCGAATTGGAACAAAAAAATGAGTTTTTAACGAAAAATTTAATTGTCGAATTTTCAACTGAAAACAATCAATTTCCAGCCGAAGATGGATTAGTTCAATTTTCAGTTGAGAAAATCAATTTTCAGCTAAAAAACTGAATTTTCCACAAAATAGTTAAATCTTCAACCAAATAGTACAATTTCAACCAAAAGAGATGAGTTCTGAACCAAGAATATAATAGCAGATTTTTCAATGAAAAATGATCAATTTTCAACGAAAAATAGTCGGATTTTCTTACTGGGGTCTATTCATTAATAAATCACTTATTTAATTTTTTCAAGAATTTCAACAAATTTTTATTCACCTACATATTTTTTATGTGTGATGTTACATTCTCCGTTAACCCCCGCCCCCTCATAGGTAAAAACTAGTCACAAAACCTGTTATTCTCTCCGCCCCATCATCGGCAATATGAAGTAGTTTTTGGAGGGCCTGTAAAGAACTTTTTAATCAAAAGGGAAAATCTCATCCAGCTTATATGAATGTTTTATTTTAGTCAATAAATTTTGATAGAGAAAGACATCAAATATTTCTTCGTCAATGGAACCGAATTTCGAAATAAATATTTTTCCATTTGGAAGGCTTGCCATCAAAGCCAATATTTCATTCCACCGCCCAGAGGGCGTAACCTTTGTGTGCTGTGTAGAAAACCGATTTCTGACTTTGCCTTCCAATTTACCGGAAAAGTGGGAAAATAGGTATGTGAAAAGGGATTTGGGAGTGTGGTGCCAATAGAGCAAAAACGACGATTTTAATTCGATACGGGATGTGGATGAAAATTGTGTTTGGGGATGAAGCATACATGTCAGCCAAGGTTCAAACTCGTTGCTCGACCACGACACGTACACGGCGAAATAACATTTCCTTGCGAATTTGAAATCGATCTAAAGTTACATAATCGAAATTGTAATTGGAAACGTACACATGTCAGATGTCATGACGAACGCGAAATGTCATTTAATTTACGTCAAAGCTGACGTTGGTTGCCTTGTAAGAATAATGATTACTTTAGAAGATGTTGGATTTTGTTGGTATACTGGTATTTTAGATAAGTATACCAACTATACAGATAGTTTCTTTCAAAGGATTGGAAATGAAGAAATTGTCAACAGTAAATGGACCAGTATACCAACAAAATCCAGATTCTTCTGATTAAATTCTTACCTGGTCAATATAAATTAACATTAGCCAATCATACAATACAATTGGGAGAGGATATAACAATGGGACAAACCAACTATACAGATGGTTTCTTTCAAACAATTGGAAATAAAAACATTGTCAACAGTAAATGGACCAGTATACTAACAAAATCCAAAATCTTCTAATTGCATTCTGACCTGGTTAAAATCAATTAACATTAGCTAATCATAGAATACGTTTGGAAAATGATATAACCATGGAACAAACCAACTATACAGATGGTTTCTTTCAAAGGATTGGAAATGAAGAAATTGTCATCAGTAACTGGATTAGAATACCAAACAAAATCCAAAATCTTCGGATTAAATTCTTATCTGGTCAAAATAAATTAACACAAGCTAATTATACAAGATGATTGGAAGAGGATACAACAATGGAACAAACAAATTATACAGATTTTGTCTTTCAAAGGATTGGAAATAAAGGAATTGTCAATAGTAAATGGACTAGTATACCAACAAAATCCAAAATCTTCTAATTATATTCTTACCTGGTCAACATAAATTAACATTAGATAATAATACAATTCGATTGGAAGAGGATACAACAACGGAACAAACCAACTGTACAGATGGGTTCTTCCGAAAGATTGGAAATAATGAAATTGTCAACAGTAAATGGACCAGTATACCAACAAAATCCAAAATCTTCTGATTAAATTCTTACCTGGTTAACATCAATTAACATCAGCTAATAATAAAATATGATCGGAAGATGATACAACAATGGAACAAACCAACTATACAGATGGTATCTTTCAAAGAATTGCAAATGAAGAAATTGTCAAGAGTAACTGGATTAGAATACCAACAAAAACCAAAATCTTCTGATTAAATTCTTATCTGGTCAAAATAAATTAACATAATTATACAAGACGATTGGAAGAGGATACAACAATGAAACAAACCAATTATACAGATTTTTTCAATCGAAGGATTGGAAATAAAGAAATTGTCAAAAGTAAATGGATCAGTATACCAAAAAATCCAAAAACTTCGAAGTTAATTCTTACCCGGTCAACATAAATTGACATTAGCTAATCATACAATACGATTGGAAGAGGATACAATGGAATAAACCAACTATACAGATGGTTTCTTCCAAATGATTGGAAATAAAGAATAATCCGTCAACAGCAAAATTGCCGAGTATACCAACAAAATCCAGTCTTTTTCTATTTAAATTCTTGACTTGTCAACATTAATTAACATCAACTAATCATACAACACGGTTGGAAAAAAAACAAAGAAACAATTCATTCATACAGATGGTTCTTTCAAAGGATTGGAAATAAAAAAATGGACCAGTATATCAACAAAATTCAACTTTGAAATAAATTCTTATCTGGTGAACATCAATTAGCATAAGCAAATATTGATTGCTCTTTTCAAAACGGCTTCGTATCTCACGTAAAAGTTGTTCATAAATAAAAGAGAACATTTACACGGACAAAAGTTGATTGCTTTACAGAATTTTTTTTTGCAATTATTGAAAAGAGCGTGGGCCATTTTCGAGTAATATCTCGAAACTATTATTGTCGGGATATCCGCGTCCACGATTGGATGAAGCTGCCGTTTTTTGCTGTTTAAAATAAAAGGTCTGAAAACCTGAGTAATTTCATAAATCTGAAAAGTTTTTTAGGTGATTTGGAAACATTTTCATGTTATAAATGTAAAATGCATCTGCAAAAAAGTGTAAAAGTTTTCATAAACGAAAATAAAGCAAGACCCTGTATCTTTCAATTCCTAAAATTTTCCTACTTTTTTTGTTACAAATATTTTAAACACATTAAAATTTTCAATTCCTGAACTTATTTTAGCTTTACGAAATCTGAGGATATTAATCGATCCATTAAAAATTCTATCAGAAACAGAAAATAAAACGTTTCAGTATTAAGGCATTTATTCATTTAAAAACATTTTTATTGTTGATAAACAGAAATAAAAATCTCTTTCGATATTTAATCCTTGTTGGCTGCATTCAAGTGATAGAGACTAGTTTTTTGTTTTCTTCATATTTAAATCCACCCATTTTTGTTCAAAACGATCAATTGAAATCATTAATAAAAATTCATGTGATTTTAAAGAAGATCGACCATTTTTTAACAATGTAGGCTATATTGTGGTTTAAGACAAAATTGGTATTTATGAACAAATTTTGTTATAATGTAGGCAAGATTTACAATTTTTGAACAATTTTGGACTATGTTAGTGTTTTTTGTTGGAAATTTGTAATTTCAATTAAATTATTAATAATGCCCTGAATTATTTCAGATCCCTCAAAATATTTTTAAATCCCTTGACAATTTTTAGAACTCTTTAGCATTTCTTGGAATCTTTGAAAATACCCTAAAATCTTTAAAATTCTTTAAAATTATTTGAAATAATTGAAATATATTAAAGATTTAAAGATTTACAATTTAGTTTTATACAATTTTGAAGAATGAAATAAAAAACAATTCAATTTTCAAGATGTGAAATTGAAAATTCCTAATTTTTTATGTTTTCAAAAATCAAAACTCATGTTTTCAATTCTACATCTTCCAAATTGAAGAGATTTCGTATGTAAATCATCAAAACCACAACATTTTGGATTGTATATTAAAAAAATTAAAAACTCTTGAAATTTAAGATCTTAAGTTAAAATGCGGCAATTTTGAAGAGTTATAATAAAAAAGTTTTCAATGTAAAAGATGCATAACTAGAGAAATCTTGAATACAAGTCATTAAAAATAGGGAATTTTAAACCATACAACTTGCTAAATTTTGATTGTAAATTTAGAAGATTAAACATTCTTCAATTTCGAAAATTCAGAATTCAAAGTTCTAAAATTTTGAAGAATTACAATTAAAAACTGTTCCATTTAGAAAACATAGCATTCAAAATTATTCAATTATGAAGATTTATATTCCAACGGTAAGAGATTTTTAACGTTTTGTTTGGTTGAAATAGTTCATTGCCGAAGATTTACAATTGTGAATCTTCAATTTTAACAATTCACAATATCAAATTCTTTACCATTTAGGATTTACAATAGAAGATTCATGTGCTTCAAATGTTGAAGTCTTAAATTCAAAAATTATTTTATTTTGAGGATTTCGAAAAGGAATCTATTTAAATTTATAGACTTTCAATTGCAAATTCTTCAATTTTAACGATTTTCAATGCAAAATTCTTCAATTTTTACGATTTGCGATTACGGATTCATTAATTTGGAATGTTTATAGTTTAATATATGAAATTTCGAACTTTGTTTTGAAACATGTAATTCAATGTTGAAGATTTAAAATTATGCTTCTCTCGCTTGAAGGCTTTTTGTGCAATTATGTTACGTGAAGTGCCTTTTTTTTAGTTGATGTTTTTAAAGATTTTTTCTAAATTTACCAAATGGATTTATTGAGCCTTGCTTCCCTTCTTCATTTATTTATGTTCTTTAAATCTTGTTTCCGTTCTCCAAAGTTCGTTTCTTGGCCAACTGTGCAAAAATTATTTCATCTTCAACATTAAAAATTGGAATTAATGCAATTTTATTGCTATTGAAAATTCTTCAATTGCGAGCAATAAATATGATAGCGTTGTTTTTTTTTTCAAATTCTTATAATTTTAAACATAATATAACATATGTTTCCATATATAAAAAAAGGAACTTTGCAGGAACTTCAGGTTACTTCAATCATTAACTGAAAATGTAACAAGTTACTATTTTCAAGAAGGAACCGTAGCAGCAATTAGTTATTTTTTTGTGAAAAAAATCAGGACACACAAACATGCGATGAGTTAGGGGAAACATTGGAACTTTAATGTTGGCAGACAAACCATTGCACTTTATTGTAGATAATATTCGAAGAATTGTGAAATACCGCCAAGCAGGGCTAAGATGGACATGCGAGGTAAAATGGGACATGTGTTCGTTATCTAGAAAAAGCAATAACAAATCACAAAATGCAGGATTCCTAGTGTCCCGCTTTACCCAACACTATGCCCTTCAGATCCATTTCATAGTATGTCCAAAGCCAATTTCATTGACAGTTGTTTTTTAACTTTTTTCAATCAAATGTAAAATACATTTCAGAATAACCCCTGAACTAAAATGGAATCAAATGAACCGCAAATTCTGAAGTAAGGCCAACAAATCACGTGAAACGAATCAAGAATATCGAACAAACTGGAGGAAATTGTTATTCTAGGAAAATCTGCAACCCCGAACCACATCGAATCCGCGGAACTATGTACAATTGCACTACTATAACTTACTTCGTGGTTCACTGAACGTCGTGCCAGCGACCTCTTATGGCTTCATCGAGAACGAAAAAGGCTTTCTATGTCATACAATGAATTTCAATATATATTGTATTTTAATATTGCATTTTTGATAAAATACACGAATTATTAACTAAGAAAGATGAACTTTCAACAAAAAATGGAATAGTTAAATTTTCAGTAAAAATAGATAAATTCTCAATCAATTAGTTTGAATTTCAACCGAAGATGAAATCTACAACAAAATAGTAGAATAGCTGAACAAGAGAGATGTATTTTCGAGAAAAAAAAGAAAACAAAGTTTGATGCCGAAAAGATTAATTTTCTACAAAAAAGTAGAATCTTTAACCCGATAATATGAAATTTCAACAATAATTGTAAATTTACAGTAAAAATAAATAACCAAAAAATTAGTTCAATCTTCAGCTGAAGAGATTAATTTCTAACTGAAATGATGAATCTTAAACCAAGAACATGAATTTTGAACGAAATAGTTGAATTGCCAAATAAAAGAGATGAATTTTCAAACAAAAGAAACAATTTTTCTTGAGAACAATTGAATTTTCAATCCGAAAATATGAATTTTCAACAAAACAATTGAATTTTCAACAAACAAGTTAATTTATAAACAGATAGATGTTATTTTAGAATAAGAAAGTTGAATTATTGATCAACTCACTTCAATTTGTAACCCAATTATTAAATTTTCAAGCCGAAAAGACGATTTTTCTACAGAGTAGTTGACTTTTTAAACGGAAAATATGATTTTTTACAACAAAAATTCATTTTCAAACCCAAAAGAAGAATTTTCAACCTAATAGTTGAATTTTAATCCACAATAGTTAAATGTTCCACTCAAAAAAAAATTTGCTGCTAAGAAATTGATTTTGCAAGCTGAAAATATTAATTTTCTACGGAAGGCTAATTTTTAACTAAATTGTTTAATATTCGAACCAAAAATATGAATTTTCATCACAAAAATTAACTCAAAACCAAAAAGGAGGAGTTTTGAACAAAATGATGCAACTTTTAACCAAGAATGACGAATTTTCTACAAAAATATTGATTTTTCAAGCGAAAAATATGAATTTTTTATCAAAATAGTTAAATATTCAAACTGAAATATTGGATTTTTTACGAAAAAATTGATTTTTCAACCAAAAGATATGAATTTTCAACAAAAGAGTTAATTTTCAACCAAACTGTTAAATTATGGAACAAAAAGTATAAATTTTCCATAAAAAAGTTGTTTTTTAATCATATAGATGAATTTTCCATCATAATAGTTGAATTTTATACACAACAGATGCCTTTTAAAGCCTACAATATGAATTGTCAGCAAACAAATTATTTTTTAAACCAAAGAAGCTAATTTTCAACAAAATTGTTCACATTTCGAAACCAAGATATGAATTTCCAGGAAAAAAGTTAACCCTGAAAGAAAAATGTCGACTTTTTAAACAAAATAAAGAAATTTTTAACAAAAAAATAGGAACATTTACTAAATATGTACAAAAATCTGCAACCAAATATATGAATTTGCAAATAAAATTATGATCTTCAAATACACCAAAAAGAACCATCGAATTTTCAGGAAAGTAGTTTAACTGTCAATCGAGTGGTTACATTTAAACTGAATAATTGATTTTTTTACCAAATTGTTGAATTTTCAAGCGAAAAATACGAATTTTCTGCAAAAATTTTGAATTTCCAACCCCATTAACAAAATAGTGGAATTTTTAACCCAAAGACGTATTTTCTACAAAGCAATTTATTCTTTATCTCGAAAATATGAATTTTCAACAAAAAAGTTAATTTTCAACCAAATAGATGTGTTTTTCGCTTAGATATTTGAATCTTCAACAAAAAAGTGAATTTCCAACCAAAAAGAGAACAGATTTCCAACCAAAATAGTTGATTTTTTATAAAATAAATAGAATCTTCAACGAGTTAGTTTAATATTCAACCGAAAAGATGAATTTTGAACCAAAAATGTTAATTTTTCATCAAAAAATGCAAAACTATTATTGACCAAAGAGATGAATCTTCAACTACAGTTAATCTTCACTAGAAAAATTATGTTTCAACTAAGTGGTTCAACCTTCAACTAAATAGTTCAATTATCAACCAAAAATATCAATTTTTAACAAATAATGTAATATTTAAAACGAGTTTTATAATAATCAGCCTCTTCACCACTTACTTGCTATTTTTGAATTGAAAAATGTGTTTTTGACATAACGACAAAAATTTTGTTGGCTGACAGATTATTATTTGTTAAGAAATTAAATTGCTTACACTATTATTCCACTGGTTCCTTCGATTCTTCTAGCTTTTGGCTTAAAAACTGTCTAATGACTAATTCTTTTAATTTTCATCGAAAATATAGTTTATGACTTTTCATGAAAAGTGTTATTGAGTAAGAGGTGTACACATTTTTGACAAGTTAGGCTGGGGTATCAAAGTAATTTTTTTGCAGACCCAAATCAAATCATCCACAGCTTTTTTTGTCTATGATAGTTGGTACCAATGACTGACACCATTTGAATTAACCACAATTTTTGTAACACAATAAAAAATAATCACTGTTAAAATTTTTTTTCAAATAACATTTTCGGATTATTGTTCCATCGATTTATGCACAATGTCCTTTCACAACTGATCAGAAAGGCCTAAGATGTATATTCACTTCGTACCAGAAGAGTGCCATCTGAATCAAATTTCAAAGTCCTAAAAGAGAATTAATGTTCCAGCTTCAATTTGGTATTTAAAACATTCCCCACTTGTTCATCATTGGTCAATATTATGACTTCAAAAGTTTGTCTATCCACCTCACACTGGTTTTCCCTATAAATTTGGTTGTTTAAAAAACAAAAATTATTGTTTACAAATATATTTCAGTTTTGCTGATTTGATTTTTCAGTATTTTTTTGCTTGAGCTATACATTTTTTCCATGTTGTCTGATATTGTATAGTTGCAATGAACACATGTTTCATAATACCTCTATAGTGTTGCTTTGAGGTTCTCTGCTTGTCTCCACTCTTCCCTAAAATTGCTTTTATGTACGCAAAGTCATCTAGATCAAATGAGCTGTTCCAGTATGTTCAACCCCTTAACTATCCCTTGACATATTTGAAAAGGTCCTACTCATGTTCCACACTATCGATCTTGTTTTGCCGCGACATCGAGCATAATCAAAATCTGGTAATCCGCAATAATCTGATTCCTCAAGATCCTCCCATCAAGTCCCTGATATTATTGATTCAAAAACTGAAAGGTGGAATTTAAAATGAAATCTTCATACACAATAGAGTTACACAGCAAAAATGAAAGGCAGGATCGATAGAAAAAAGTGGTTAATCGATTTTGAATGTCAGATGGCCTTTGACATTTTCGAGTTTTGGCGGAGGAATATATGCATTATGGATGGAGGAAATAAAAGGGGAGGAATTTCATTGATTTTTTTTATCTTTGAAATTAATTATTCTTTTCAAATATTTCGTCTATGTGAATGAAATCTTTTATAATACTCATCTTCCAATTCATTGATTCACTTTGTTATGAGTATACGTCAGTTTTACATCTTATGAAATTGTCTTCAAGATGAAGTTGTTCCACTTGAAAAAAATCTGACTTTTTGTTGTGAATTAAAAAAGTAGCTGAATTTTCAACTAAGAAATATGAATTCTCAATAAACAATTCAATAGTTGATATTTAAAGCAAGAAAATATTTTCATTTTTGATATTAATCAGCATATCCGGTTCAAACCGTACAAAATAACATTAGCAATAAACAAATTAAATATATGGAAAAACGAAACAAATTGCAATCAAATGTTTGATAATTTACCTAAACTAAAATTGTCTGATTTGGAACGTTGTCAAATAAAAGTTGTACAAATTTTCCTTTAATTTCATACAGTTTCAGTTTGAACTAAAAATTACAGTTTCATTTTTTTTAAAACTTGGTATCTAAAAATTTGTTTAATAATGATTTTTCAACTAAATTTGTTTTTAAATTAGGAAATAAAAATCCAGAAAAATGAACTGCTAGTCTTTTATATATTTCAGAAACAATTTTTATAATTTTCACAAAAGACATCCTTTAAACCTCTAAACTATGTAACTGTAGGTAGGAGAATAATAAAAAATAGTTAACTTTCGCAGTCTCTCACGTTTCAGAACTTCCTAAGTAGTAAGGCAGAAAGTTTTGATAAGTAAGAAAAATAAATAAAAGAATCAGTTGTGTAAATACTTTTCCACTTCTTTAAAATGTGAATCTGCTGTTCCTGTTTACAGAATCCCTTTTTTTCTTACGTAAATGTGACACGTAAAAAAAACTTTCCAGTAGTCACGAGATTGTAAACAACGACCCTGAGCTCTGAGGGTTCTGATAAATATTATACAGTGAAGTTCATGAGAAAAAATTTATTATACTTTAAACACAGATGTTAAAGACTAATTTACCCAGAAGCAACTCTCCAGATGCTGGGAAGGGTACCCAAAGAAATAATTTACGCATTCCTCGCATCTTTATTTCATTTTCAAATTCTGTATTGAAAAGTTTAGTACTTTAGATTATTATATTTGTTTTTAGTGAATATAATATTTATATCTTTTTTTGGTTTATTATATTGATTTTGTAGCTGGAAGTCCTTACAAAAAAAAAGTATATAAATACTTTTATGGAAGTTTTATAATCAATTAAGCGATGCTTGGCAAGTCAGTTCTTCCAACTTTATATCAAGCATAAACGATATCATTAAAAGACATTGAAGAGTATTTACAATTTTAAATTTATGTTCCGATTTTTAAATTTTATATTCGAATTACGTGTACTTTAGATTTGAACTACAAATTTATTATATCATAATGAAATGTTGTTGACTTGTTTATATTCATCTACGAAATATCTAGAGAGAGTTCATAATATTGATTGATTAAGAGCAACCTTTTTTTGGCATAATATAAGTTAATTTAAAACTTCTTTTTCTACTTCCAGAAGGAACCAGTAGAAAACTCGCAGGAATGTAAAAAAAAAACTTTTACATTTTCTATAACAAACTTTCCGAATTTCTTTTGCCAATATAATTCTCTTGCAGTAGAAATCAGTATAACTGCAAGGCAAAACATATTTTCTTCTAGTTTTCAGAAAAAATTCAATTTTTCAAAAATCCTCTTTATTTTTTGAAATCTATAAATATATTGTACAGAATTTAAATAGGGTTGTAGTTTTTATCTGGATTACCAAGAATGTCTTAACAAGAAAATGCAAAATAAATAAGTAGAAAGAGCGAGCAATGTCAGACGTTTTTATAATTTTGAAGAGAAACTCTTTGAATTTTGTTTATATATCCTTTATGTATTTCAGCCTGTCAAAAATTCCACTAAGAAGGTTATACGGTTTATATTTATGGATAAAAGTTCTTTTATTTATATAAAAAAAAATGAAACTGAAGTTTTCAACGTTTGCGATAAACGAAAAAAACTAAATAATTGTTGCTGTTTTTTTCAAACCAGCAAAAGTCTGAAATTTTTGCACAGAAAATCATTTCACTCACTGTCTTAAGATCTTCAAAGAATGTTGTCTCCTTATGTAATGTGGCATGCACCCCAATTCATCCCCCAAGAGTTCGAAAAATTCACAAAAAATACGCTCACTTAAAAGTCTGAATTTTCTCGTAAAAAGTCTTTTCATTCGATGCACAAAAATCGCAAAAAAAGTTTCAGGTCAGTAGAAAACGTTAATCATTGACAGACAGTCTTATTATTCATATTTTGATAGGCAAACTTTGCAATGTTTCTTTTTATCATTCTAAATAAATAAAAATTTTTGATAGTATTTTATTTGTCTTGGCATACTTTATTTTTATGTTCGTCAGTGCAATAATTTGTATATCTAGAAAGAGTGGTGTAACGAAATATCTTGAAAATCTCGCAATTGTTGTTCAAAATCTGATTGTCTTTTGAATGAAATCCGTTTCTAACTTTCAATTGATTTAGAAATATTGTTAATTTAATCATTTATTGCTGTTAAGTTTTTGATACCCAGGGGTTAATCTTTTGAATTTTGATTGTACACCAGATAATAAGATTTCAAAGATTTTTAAAGATTTCAAAAAATTAAAAAATAGTTCAGAAGATATCTTTGGGCTGTAAAAAGTTCTTTAAAAATCACCATTTACGAAATACTTCATGGGTTTTTCTATATTTCAAGTGATTCATTGCAATATCAAGAGATTTCGAGGAATTTCAAAGAAATTTAAGGTATTTCATACCAATTTGAAATGATTTAAAAGGACTTAATTTTTTTTTTAATTCAAAGCGTTTTCAATTGGTTTCAAAATATTTCAGGGCATTTCGCAAAGCTTTTAAAGGTTTCAGTAGATTTTAAAGAATGTTTAGGAAGTGGACATTTTCTAAGAATTTAAATTAGTTTCAAAAGATTTCAATAGATTGCAAAAAATTTCTTAAGACCCTAAAGTATTTGAAAATATTTTTAGGGATTTCTCAAGATTTTAAAATCATTTTAACGAGTTTTGGAGAATTTAGGTTGGTTGTCAAATATTTTAAAAGATTCCAATAGGACTTTGAGTATTTCAAGTCATTTCAACAGTTCAACACGTTTAAACTGTGATGAGGCGTTTCGAATGATTCTAATCTTTTTTGGGATTTCGAGGGCTTGTAGCATTTTCCAATTCTTTATGATGCATTTCATAAAATGTTGAAGTTTTTCAGAGAATCTGGAATTATTTTAGAAGATTTTATTGTTTTATGATTTCTGAAGATTTCAAGAAATTCGAGGAGAATTTGAAAGCTTCTAAAAATCTAAATCTTGGTCAAAACCTCATTTAATTCTAAGGCATAAGTATTCTAAGACAAAAAAATAATTATTTGTATGGTTTTAATGAGGTTTGTGGCCAGTGAACAGTTAGCAGACACTGCCATATTTAAAGTACTAGAACTAATAGGTAAAGTGGCTAATTAATTAAAAATACTTTTTTCTACTAATTTAGTCATCTTCAACACAATACAATTTAATAGTAAAAATATGTGAATATTAAATAATCTTGGTATTCTTTGCCTCTTTTTGATGAAATTCAGGAAGATTTAGTAGAAAAGATGCACTGTTGTCAGACAAGAGTTTATTTTTTATTTTTCGAAATTATTGCTAATAATGTTTTAGTAGACCGTTCGAACATTCTATGGACACCAAATGCAGAAGATCTACATTTTACCTATAATTTAAACTTCACACCATAACTAAAGAACAAACTCGGAATAGATCAATAAAAAAAGTTTTATAGAAGTACCAACTTTTCCCATTACTGAACCCCAATTCATATAACCTAATCCAAACCGCAAGATTACAACACTAGTTTCAGTTAATAACTTTTGAAATGTCCCTCAACTTCATGTATCCCGTTTGTACCCAATAAAACTCAACCTCAACCGGCATTACACCCCCTTTGAACTCCATCTGACAATTTCCACCCCACCTCTAATTGCTTCTCTCACCCCAAACATTTAATTGCTACCCCCTCCCCCCTAAGTACACCACCAAATCCCAAATCGTCGGCCATTCTCCCGGCAAAATTACCGAAAGCGAATCCCTTTTTCCCAGTGGATCAAGGGCAAGAAAGAAAGAGTGTCCCGAAGGGCGTGCAATCCCGATTCCTCCTTACTTCAGTAAAATCAATAATCCTGTTTGGGGTGTAGGAGAGAACCTAAGGAGACGACACCGCCATTGGCGCAGGTGAAATACGCACAGGTGAAAGTGGGAGAAATTTTTAATTGTTACTCCTCCTTCAATCATCCCAATCCGAATTAACACTCTGCGGATTGGTTTGATACATCAGGATACTCTGAATGAACGTGCTTCACCTGTCTTCTGGAAAACAACCTGGCGCTCCATGTAACCCTATAAACCCCAAGATCTAAAACTGGTTGTAAAACTCGTTCCAGCATCACCCTTCGGATCACAATTGACAAAAAGACACTTTACACTTTATAGACTCTCGAAACAAAATAACCCACTTGATTCGACAACCTGCTTAAAGATTTTCTAGGTGAGATAAGAGTTGATCTTAATTTGTTTTTGATGTAATTCTGTGATTACTGGTGGTCCCACAACTTAATAATAGTTGAGAGCAAGTGCCCATTTGGTGATGGATCACTTCCTTCAGAAATTATCAGCTGGGCATCAATGTTAACAGGTTGATCATAGTGTAGGTGTCTTCTACTAGATTATGACAAAATATATTTTGATCATATTAGTAATTTAGTGTTGTCTTAAAATTTGCGCAGGGGAACTTAAGCCTCGTGCGCAGTTTGGAGAAATGGTTGCAGGTGGACAAAAAAAAAGTTTTATCTCTCAATCTCTAATCTTCTAACCCTGATACACATCTTCTGATCTAATCACATTATGTTCGCAAATCTAAATATTTTTCAGTCAATCTAGACCATTTCTATCTTGTAGAGAATTTCCCTTCCTGCTATTCATTTCCTGGATATCTATACAACCATCCCCTAGAGTATATATGATACTCTTTGAAAGTGGTTTCGATCACATAGCAGATATCCATACCGAGGTCTTTACACCCTCGAAGCATTAACCCTTCAAGAACTAGATGCAGGAACTAGAGCAAGGTGATATCTTCAAGAAATTGGTCTTCACCCCTAACCATGATCACAAACAAAAATTTACGAGCGATAAGCAAAATCGTTTCATGTAAGCACATGTATGCCCTCTTTTCTGACTGAAAAACTAAAAAATTTCTCCATGATCCTCTGAATTTTATAAACAAATGATCCAGAAAAGTGGCAAAACTCGTGTCACTGTCACTGGGATCCAAATAGCCACAGTTTCCCCCCTCGTCACTAATTATTCCAAACCTGATTGCACTCGCGCACGTGCGCGTAAGCACAATTGCCCATATAATCCAGATTTACGCAAAAAATCACCCCTAAAACAGAGCAACACTGCAGAATCCATTTTCACATGAGAGGACAGTCCCTGGTTGTGCGCCGGGTAGCCGGCGCGCGATTCATTTTCGCCCCGAAAATAGCGCGCTTTTAATGGCCGCGATATTTTTTAATCTCTTATCAACTTTTCTCTCCAATCTCCGAAATCTCACTCCACTTTTAATTCAACTTTCCTCCACTGAAAATCCAAATTACCTGGATCTCGCCGGTCACCCACTGATGAAACACCCTTAAAAATCCTCGTCCGGTTGACACTCTGCACTCGCGAATACGCGTGGTTACAATCACACCGGTCTTTATCGCTGACCTGTCTCTAAATCGGCATAAATTCGCGACTCGTGGTTGAGGGTCGATAAGGGAAGGGATAGGGGGCGTCGTTGTCTTGACGTTCGTTCTGGAACTCGAAACGCGGACCAGCGACAGCGGTTCAAGTTGTCACGGCTGTGGGGCGCGGACCACTACCTAAACGGGCATCCCGGATCGTTGTATAAAACTCGTAGTGGAGCTGTTCCGTCGGGCGTGCTAGCTCCCTCTCCGGCTCACCCTCTGCGCTGCGCGTACGCCGCTCTTTGTGCCCCCACCCCCCGCCAACGACCCCCTCCTGTGGCAGACTCCCCCCTCATGCCCCTCGGACCGCGCACCCCACACGCGAGCAAAGCCGATACCCGACGCGTCGTCACCCCTCAGTCCCTCACCCTTGTGTGTTAGCGCGACCCGTGCCCGAGTCGACGTCCCCTTTCCTGTGTTGGCTCGTGCACGTGTGAGGGGTGAGTTTGAGGAGTTGGGGTGTGCGTTCTCGAGTGTGTGCGTTAGGTGAATGCATGAATGTAAATTTGTGCAAGAGTATTCAGTTCGATTTAGGTAAATTCTGTACAAGTTGAATTCACCTGAATATCGTAACATTCTGTTGAACTCATTTTTATATGTTTTAATTGAAGTGGATTTTATTGAATGAATTCCACTTTATTAAACATTTTTTAACTGGCTGCAATTTGGAAGAAGTTGAATTTGAATTCTCTGGTATTGAGTTGAATCCTATTTGATGTTTAGCAAAACAGTTATATTTAGTAGATTTCCCGTGGCATTGGTTAAAATTACTCTTTATTTGAAATTCCGTTTAATTAATTTAAATTTTTTTTGAATTTTGTCTAATTTCCTTGAATTTGATGTAACGCCCTAACATTTCTTCAAATTAACAAGATTTTACTTCAATATAGTTACATTCTTTAAATTTGACTAAACTCCTTTGAATTTATTACATTTCAATTAATTAATATGTACAATTAAAAATGTATACAATTTTTTCTCAAAATTTTATAGAATTTACTTCAACACAATAAGATTCTTTTTATTATAATCAAACTCATTTGAATTCAGTATAATTGTTTAAAATATAATCCAACTTTTTTAAATATTATCTAATTCCCAACAATTTCTTTCAATTTGATAGAATTTACCTCACAGTAGTTACCTTTTTTAATTGAATGGAACTTATTTGAATGTAGTCTATTTCCTTGGAATTTATTCTATTTGCTTTTTATTTAGTCTAATTCCTTTGAATTCAGTCCGATTTCTTTGAATTTAGTATAATTTAGTTTAGATTATTCTAATTACCTGGAATTTAGTATAATTCCCTGGAATTTAGAACAATTTACCCAAATTAGTTTAATTCCCTCGAATTTGATCTAATTCCTTTGAATTTAGCTCAATTTAATTAAATTTGCTTCAGTTGCTGTAAATTTAGTCAATTTCCTTAGAATATAATCTGATTCCTTCATATTAAATATACAATTCCATAAAAGTTAATCTAATTCCTTTGAATTCAGCCTAATTCCTTTATATTTAGTCTAATTGATTTGAATTTATTCTAATTCTTTTAAATTTCCTTTGATTCTTCTGAATTTAGTATAATTTCCTTGAATTTATTGTAACACCCTAACCTTTTTTTCAATTTATTAGAATTTACTCCAGTGTAGTTAGATTTTTTGCAAATTGGATCAAATTCAATCTTATGAATTTATTCCAATTCCTCTGAATGTAACAGAATTTACTTCAGTGTAGTTTTGTTTTTTATATAATGAAAATCACTGATTGCTTACAATGAATTCTAATTTCCCTAAATTTAATACCAATCCCTAAAATTTCTTTCAATTTAAGATAATTCACTTCAGAGTAGTTTCATTTCTTTGAAATGAATATTTATATCTTTCCTTGAATATCGTCTATTTCCTCCGAATTCAGTTTTCTTACTTTGAATTTAGTCTAATTCCTTTGAACTTAGTGTAATTCCCTCGAATTTTGTCTAATTCTTTTAAATTTAGTCCAATTCAGTTAAATTTACTTCAGTTGCTTTGAATTCAGCCTATTTCCTCCGAAACCTGTCTAAATCATCGAATTTAGTCTAATTTCCTTAATTTACTTGAATTCCTTCAAATTTAATTAATTTCTTTAAGTTTAATCTGATGCCTTTGAATTAAGCTTAATTTCTTGGAGTTTAGTAAAATTATAAATCCTTCAAATTTAGTCTACGTCCTCTGAATTTACTTTAATTCCTTCAAATTTAGTCTTACTTATTTTAATTTAGCCTAATTCTTTTAAATTTAGTCTATATTCTTTAAATTTAATCTGATTCCTGTAAATTACATATAATTCATTTGAATTTAATCTAATTCCTTTGACTTTAGTCTAAGTCCAATTCCTTATAATTTAGACTCAGTCCTTTGAATTTTCTCTAATTTCTGTGAATTAGGCCTAAGTTCTTTTAATTTAGTCTAATTGTTTTGAATTTAGGCCTGTTCCGTTGAATGTAGTCCAATTTCTTTAAATTTTGTTTAATTCCTAGGAACTTACTAGAATTTACTTCACAACAGTGTAGTTAGTTTTTTTCCATAAAAATCATTTGAATGAAGTCTAATTGCTTGAAATTATTCTAATTTCATTAAATATAAGTCCCTAAAATTTTGTTGAATTCAATTGAATTTACTACAATGTAGTTATTTATTTTTTTTATATAATTAACGTACTTTGAATTTAGAATCATTTCTTGGGAATCAGTTTAATTCCTTTGACTTCAGTATAATTCCTTCAAAATTTGATTACACCCCTTAAATTTCATGTAATTCTCTGAAATTGCTTTCAACGTACCAAAACTGACTTCAATATAGTTGAATTTTCTGAATTAATTTAAAATCCATTGACTGAAGTATAATTCCATCAAATTAAGTATATATATAATGTATAAAATTCATCAAATTATAAATGAATGAATGAATTAATATAAAAAAAATTAAAGTATAGAATTGAGTATATTATATATTCCTTTGAATTTAGTTTATATATAATACTCTGAACTTTCTTTGAGTTTAACATAATTTACTGCGATGTGGTTAAAATTGTTTGAATTTTATGAAACTTCTTAGAATTCAGTCCAATTCCTTTGAATCTAATATAATTCCTTCGACCTTAATCTAATTCTGTTGACTAAAGGCCAATTCCTTCGAATTTAGTTTAGTTCCTTGCAATTCAATCTATGAACTTTCCGAAATTTTTTTTCGAATTTACTTTAAAATATTAAAAATTATATCTTGTCAGTCTAATTTCTTTGAATTTAGTATATTTTCTTCGATTTTGATCTAATTCCTTTCAATCCAGTATAATTCCCTTGAATTTAATTCATTCAATTCCATAAAATTTTGTCGTATTCGATAGAATTCAGTTAAATCTAGTATTCGCAATCTAGTTTAATGGAAATTAATTTCAATGAGTTATTTTTAATTTATTGAAACATTTTTTTTAATTGATTGCAATTTACTAGAATTTTGATTCATATTTTCTCGTATTTAGCTGAATTCTCATGGATCCATAGAAAATCTGTTGTATTTAGTTTAGTTTCCTTGATATGAGTAAAAATTATGCAAACTTGATTGAACTTCTTTGATTTCAGGCAAAATAGAATAGAATTTCATTCGAAAATCAGTCGATTTCCTGTAAATTTGAATAAAAAACAAGCTTAATTTATCCAAGTTCCTTCTAATGCATTTTCACTTTTCAATTAAATTACAAAAAAATACTTAAAAAATACTTCAGAAAAAAAATTCAATTTTCAATTAAATCAAACTCCTTCAAATATAGTTTTGTTCTCTTTAATTGAATCCAAGTTTGAATTTAATAGAATTTACTTCAATGATATTATTTTTTTAACTAAAACTTGATAAATTGCTCTAATTGCATGAAATTTAGTATACTTCAGCCTTTAATCTAATTTCTTTCAAATTTAGTCTATTTTCTTGGAATTGAGTCCAATTCCTTTGAATTCAATCCAATTATTTAGAATTTAGTCTATTTCCTTTATATATACTCCAAATAATTAGTGAATTACATTTTCATAATATTTATAAATTTATATAAATATAACTGTTAAGTATGTAATACATAATACATAATTATTATCAAAACATAAATATGAATAATTTATTTTTTACATTTAAAATACTAATTTTGAATGTAGTCCAATACCTTTAAGTTTAGTCCAATTCCCTTGATTTTCAGTGTCATTCTTTTGAATTCAATAGAATTCATTTCAAGGTAGTTAACTTTTTTGAAAAATTTGTATCACACTGATTTGAATTTAGTTCAACAGAATTTACTTCAATGAAGTTACATCTTTGAAAATTTAATCATACTTCTTTGAATTTAGTCTATCTCCTAGAAAATTAATGTAATTCATTTGAACTTAAAAGTAAGTTAATATAAATTTTGAAAGTACATTTCTTATATCAACATAAAATTTGAAAAAACAAATTGTGCAACAAAATAACACATTAAGGCTTTACAAAAATTATGTTTCTTACAAAACTGTTTTTTATAAACAAAATTCGAGAACATCAATTTATACAAAATAATTGCACACATAAATTAAAATAAGAGAAATACGTTTTCAAATAACATTGTCAAACGGCTTATTGGAGACAGATATATGAAAATTGAAAAAAGAGGGAGAAAAAAGAAAGAGACATCCAAACCACCTCTTTCTCAGTTCTTTATTATTCATCCGCCTGTTTTATACTACCAGGATCCAACATGTTTTGAACCCTTTTAGGCGTTCTCTTCAGGGAAATTTAAATAGGAAACTAATAGAGAATATTTATATGTTATACTCAAATTAATTAAAAATCAGAATTGAATTTGAAGTTAATTATTAAGGAATTATTAGTACCATTTACATCATTATCTTGATAATTCGGAGATTCGATTGTATCTTTTGAAATAAAAATTGAATAAAATTTTAAACTTTAATTCAAATCTCAATCAATTATAACAGTTGATTTGACAGCTAACCGGTTTTAAATATATGATGAAATAATAATGAAAAAAGCTTCATTTTCAATTTATGGTAAAAACTTCTTTTTGTAATTTTTTCCTTAAATTCAGTAAAAGATGTGATTTCTTCTTTTTCAAAATTATCCTTAATCAGAGCGACCAAAATAAAAAATTTTTCTTCTCAAAATATCCACTGATTATAAAACACGACTTTCAATTTTCCTGAAGAGGAAGCCTAAAACGACTTGAAACATGTTGGATTCTGGTAGTATAAAAAAGACGGATAAATAACAAAGAATTGAGTGAGAAGTAGTTTGGATGTATCTTTTTTTCTCCTTTTTTCTCAATTTTCATATATCTATCTCTAATTAGCTGTTTTACATTTTTATTCGAAAATATATTTCTCTAATTCTAATTTTTTTGCAATTATTTTGCATAAATTGCTTTTCTTGAGTATTTGTTTTTAAAAAACAGTTTTTTAAGGAGCAGAATTCTTTTTAGGCCTTCTTGTGCAATTTTATTGCGAAATTTGTTTTTTAAAAGTTTATGTTGGTTTGAGAAATATACTTTCAAATATTAAACAGAGACATTAAGCCATAGACCTTTTGCCGTTCTCAAAATTTTGATTCTTGGTCAACTTAAAAGTAGGTGAATTAGTTCATTCCCTTTGAATTTATTACAATTCCTTCAAATTTACTTTAAATGTTCTTATTTAGTTTAGATTCTTTAAATTAGTCCAATTCCTTTAAAACTAATCTAATTCTTTTGAATGTATTGTAATTCCTATTAATTTAGTCCAGTTCCCTGGAATTCTGTTTAATTAAATGGGATTTAGTCTTATTCCTTTGATTTCAATATAATACCTACGAATTTAGTTTAATTCTTCTGAATTCAATAGAATTCAGTTTAATCTCGTAACATTTTTTTAATTTTATCAAACTCATTTGAAATTAGTTCAATTTCTTTGAAACTAATCTAATTCTTTCGAATTTATTCTAACTCTCATTAATTTACTCCAATTTCTTTGAATTTGGTCTAATTCCTATGATTTTCGACTCATTCTTTTGAATTTATTAGAATTTTGTTTAATATAGTTGGACTTTTCAAATATAAACAAACTCATTTGAATTTAGTCAAATTGCTTGAAACTTAATCTCAGTCCCTAACATCGTTTTGAGTTTATTAGAATTTACTTTAATTTAGGTAGTTACATTTTTTAAAATTAAACTTCTGTGAATGCAGTGTATTTTCTTAAAAATTGGTTTAATTTCTTTATATCTCGTCCAATTTCTTTAAATTGGGTCCATATTTTTGTAATTCAGTCTGATGTCTTAATTCCTTTGAATATGTAATATAATTTACTTTTATACATAGTGAATTTTTTTTTTTTTAATATGATCAAACTTCTTCAAATTCCTTGTATTTCCTTTCAATTTTCATTTACCTTAAATTTCTTTAAACTTGAAAGAATTTATTTTAATTCAATTGATTATTGCCTCACCTTAACTGAAAATTTGAAAACAAATTTAAAATTCAGAATAAACCGCGAATTGTAGTGTATTAATGTGAACACCTCATTATGAGAAGAAGTATTTCATATGTCAGAAACAATTTTGATTAAAAAAACTACAGAAAAAAGAATAATAATAATAATAATAAAACAGACTTATGGGAATGATATTCAAAAACTTATGATTTATTTGTATTCCATAGCTAATTACGAAGAGAAGCTGTGATTTTCAACTTTATTCGTCTAATATTGACGATTTTCACGATTGATTTGTCAACTCCTCATTGGGGGAAAAAAAGAAAATAGTTTTGAAGTGAAACATTAAATAAAAATAGAAAATTTTACTTTGTCGGTGCAGAGATTTCATGCCAATCGCGTTAGTTTCACTCTTATCCTTTTCTTGATAGGTCCATGTCTCGCTACCGTATATCGCAGTCGGTACAAATATAGAATTATGCATTGCCATTTCAGCTTTTTTGATATATTTTTACTTCTGATAATGGGGCCTACTCTACCGATAACCTTCTTAGCCTCGTTTATGCGCCAATCTGAATACCCATCTATCTTTCCATCACTAGTGAATAAGCTGCCCGGATATACGTACAAATCAGCTTGTTCTATTCTCTTATCATTTAGGACAATGTTGCACATTGTTTTCAGTTTGCTAAACATTCTTTGCAAGACCTCGATTGATTCTGCCAAAACAACCTTATCATTTTCGAAAGCTAACCCACGTACCCTCACTGTTTCGAGATCTACACCTTCTTCGTCGACAAGAGCCATTCTTAGACACTTGGCCATGAATATGATGAATAGCCATGAGGACATGACGCATCCTTGTGTAATGCCTTGTATACTATCGAACCAGTCACTCAGTTTCCCATTAACCCTTACACTCGCTTTGGAACCTGCATATATTGTCTTTATTGTTTGTAGGAGCCATCAATTGACTCCGTACTCTTTGAAGACTTTCCAAAGTTTACTTCTATTCTCCGTGTCCAATGCTTCTTCTAGGTCAAAAATACACAGAAAACTTCCTTTTCTACTCTCAAACTTTTTTCTGTGACCTGTCTTCAGCGAAATATTTGATCCGTACATGATCTTCCTGGCGTAAATCCACATTGGACTTCCAATATCGCAGATCTGCTGCTCTATGGCTTCATCTCCTAATAATTCTTTAATCTTGTCTGTATCATATAGCATTCCACCTTTGCTATTTCTCATGCTGATAAACTCTGTATTTTTACTTTCCTTCATAGATTTATATATCAGTTTCTTGCTTCCTTCAAAGTTGTTTCGTATTCTCTTTTCTCCTTCCGTGTTGATTTTATCTTTACTTTCCTTGACTAGCCGTCTCTGTAATCATTTTCAAGCATATTTCTCTCCTCATCGCAAGGTTTGTGATGTTTAGCGTTCTTAGATGCCCTTCTTTCTTTTATTGTCGGGCTACCTGAATTTCATCATTCCACCACGCATCACTACACTTTCTTCCTACAACCGCCGTACCACACACTTCGGGCGCAGTTTTAATAATGATATCCCGCAATATAGTCCATGCGCCCTCTATATCTTTATTGCTTATAAGCGCCTTCCAAGTTGCCATATCTATGTGTTCGTTTATCTTATTCTGAAAATCTATTCGCACTTCGGGTTACTGTAAATTTTCAATCTTGATTAACGATTTTTTCGTTAAGTTGATTTTTAAGACCAGAAGTATTACATTCAGAGCCTCCTATGACTCTTGTATGTTACATGTTCTCTTAGTCTTTATTCCGCAATAACGAAGTCAATTATACTATGCTTATTTCCTTTACACCAGGTGTACATGTTGATCATTTTATGTCGATACCAATCATTGGTAATAAATAGGCCCTTTTCTAAGCATAATATAACCAATATTTCCCTGTTATAATTTTTTCTTGGATCCCCAAAATTACCATGATCGCAAGTACTTATTGCATAATTTAAAGTGTCCCAGAAGGCCTCTTTGACTCCTCTGGGATCGCTATCAACTGGGGCGTCGCACGCTATGATGAATAACACAGAAAAAACATAATGTAATTTTCACATCGATTTCAGAGTAATCTTTACCTGCAACAAAAATTACCTGAAACAAATATTCACTTCCGTTTTTTCTGTGATCCTTCTAATATTATCATTCTAACCCACAACAATCAGGGAGATACAAAACCATCACCTCTGAGATGCTATCTTGCTTTTTCATTCATAATAATCAAACCGACCCCTTGACTATCATGTGATTCACTATCCACTCCTGACCATATTTCAAAACCGCCTTTCTGAAATTTTCTGAAATTTTGAATATGAAGAGGTTTCGTGTCACAGAAAAAGAATTTGGGGTTAAAAATAAAAAATTCCAAAATTTGACTTAAAATTGGTAAAATATTATTAAATTGATAGATTTTCATGAACATAGGAAAGGAGGGGATTTTCGAGTCTCATAATACGAATTTTGGTTCAAAATTCAAGAATTTAAAATAGCAACCTAAATTTTGGAAATTCTATTTCATTGGTAAATTTTCACGAAAGTCAGCAAGACGTGGGGTTTTACGTAATAGAATACGAATTTGAGGTTAGAGTTGAAAAAGTTGAAACAAATTTTAAAATTTTTTATTCAATTGGTGAATTTTTATCGAAGTCTGTAAGAGAACGTTTTTTGAGTCACAAAAGAAGAATTCGCGGCCCAAAATTCAAAAAACTGACATCAATTTTGAAAATGTTATTAATCTGGTATATTTCTGCGAAAGTCAATTACAGGGTTTTTTTCGGAGTAAACATTCGTATTTTGAGACTCGAAAAACTCCTTTGTTTCAGAATTCATGAAAATCGGCCAAATTAATATAATTTTCAAAACTTTAGTTGAAGTTTGTGTTCTATGACTTGATGATTTTCTACACATTTTTTATCAATAATTTTTCATAGGACGCATAGGTTTTTTTCAATCGTAAGCAATAACATTTTTAAAAAAATTAAAATGTTTTGAAAAGTGACACAAGATACAAGAAAAAGACAATAGACAAAAGTTGTTTACAAGAAAAAAAGATAGTCAAATTTGATATTGATTACTTTCAATTATTTTGCGTAGGTACAACAAAATGTTTAATAACAAAATTTTATTTTGAAAAATTCGCTTGAATTTACTTGCATTCAGAATGAGAACAACAATTGCAATAGACATTAATATTTAAAGAAAAATGACTAGAAAAACAGTAAAGCATACATAAGCCACCTATAGAATAATAATTTACTGTACAAAAAATATTCCTTACTTTTTTTCTGTTTCGCATACATAAAAAGGTCAGTCTACATAAAAGGGAATCGATCCACGTATTTTTTATACGCCAGGTCAGGCAAGTTGAAGATTACAGGGATAAAACTGGGATGTAGGACTCGTAACTTTTACGAGGGAAAATTTTTCTGAAAGATGAAGAAACTTAAAAAAAAATAGGTTTTGAAGAAGTTGAATATATTTGAAATTGAGGTCTCCATATTTCATTTCTAAAGGTTATAGCGCGATATTTGATTGAACTGCTTTTCCAATATTCGATTAATGATTCGAATTAATTTCCATCTGAAGAAGCTTGAATTGATCAAATCGATTCATGGTTGCATAAACCAGTTATTTTTTAATTGAATTTTTATTCCATTTGCTTAATCAAATATAATACTTAATAATTCTTGAGTCAAATGAATAATTATATCCGCTGGGATATCTAAATCTGCTTGACGCTTTGTTCGATCACTAAAGTTAAGCAGCGCTTTGCTGGGGTTTACTTGGATGGGATCCGTTGTACTAAATGGGTGTGAATGGGTTCTATTAAAATTCAAGGCCATAATGTTTTAAATAAAAAAATTACTTTCAATAAGAAAACATTGGGACATTGCGAGGGATTAATGCAGAATGTAACATCCTACATGGAAAATATAAAAATAATTTTGTTTGAAAGTCGTATATTTTGGTCAAAAATTTAACTATTTTGTTAAACATTCGACTTTTTGTAATGAAAATTCATTTTCAGTAGAAAAGTCATTTTATCAATTGAAAATCCATCTCTTTGGTTAAAGATTTAACTATTTTGTTGAAAATTAATTTTTTTCAACTTAAGATTTAATTGATCGTTTTCAGTTGAAAAGTCAACACTTTGGTGAAAATTGATGTATTTTGTTGTAAATTTGTCTTTTTTGATGGAAAATTATTTATATTGATTACTTAATTCATCTGCTTGGTTGAGAGTTATACTACGTTGTTAGAAATTATTTTATTATTGGAGGATCTATCTCTTTGGTTAAAAATTCAACTACTCCTTTGATCATTAATTTTTTTTAATTTAAAATCAATTTTTCATCTAAAAAAGTAACTATTCCATTATCAGATGGGAATTGATCGTTTTTGGTTAAAAAATTAGTAATTTGGTTCAATATTAATGTATTTTATTGGAAATTTGTCTTTTTTGGTAGAAATTCAATCTTCTTGATTAAAAATTCAACTACTAAGTGGAAACTTGAAATACTTTGTTGGAAATTATTTTTTCAAAGTGAAAATTGAATTTGTCCATTATTGGCTGAACACTCATCGTTTTGAGTTGAAAATTTAACAATTTAGTTGAAAATTGATGTATTATGTTGTAAATTCTTATTTTTTGGTAGAAAATTAATCTCCTTGATTGAAAATTCAACTACTTGTTCGAAAGTTAAATTACTTTTTTAGAAATAATTTTTATATTTGAAGATCCATATCTTTGGTTGAAAATTTAACTATTTTGTTGATAATTCATTCTTTTTGGTTGGAAATTAATTTTTTAAACTGGAAATTGAACCATTCCATTATTAGTTGAAAATTGATACTTTTTAATCGAAAAGTCAACAGTTTGGTTGAAAATTGATGTATTTTGTTGTCAATTTGTCGTTATTGTAGAAAATTCGTTTTCCTTATTAAATAATTCAACTACTCGGTCGAAAGTTGTACTACTTTGTTCAAAATTTATTTAATTTAATGAAAATACATCTCTTTTGTTGAAAATGTAACTATTTTGTTGATAATACGTTTTTTTCTTAAATTAATTTTTTCAACTGCAAATTTACCTAGTCCCTATTTGGCTAAAAGTTGATCGTTTTTAGTTAAAAATTGAAATATTTATCTTCAAAATTCAACTGTTTGGTTTAAAATTTATCCTCTAGTGTTGAAAATTCTCTTATCAGCACAGAGAAACGAATTATTTTGTTGAAAATTGATCATTTTCAGTTTAAAATTCATCGTTTTTAGTTAAGAGTTCAACCATTTAGCTTAAGGTTTCAACTGTTTTGTTAAAAATTGGCGTTTTTAAGTTAAAAGTTCTCTTATCTTCATACATTTTTTTTCTCTCTTGTCTGAAATTCTTTCTTGGTTAATTTAGGTTTGAATATTTATCTCTTTCGGTAACAATTTTATCTTTTTTAGTTGAACATGTAACTGTTTGGTTAAAAATTCTACATTGTTTGAGGATTCATCTATCTGATTAAATTCTATTTGTTTAATTTGAAATTAAATTTCTGTTTCGTTTCAAATCAACTATTATATTTTTCTTTGAGAATAAATAATTTTTCATTGAAAATTCAAATACTTGATTAAAAATTCATCTCCGTTTTAAAATTTTTTTTTAAGATTGATCATTTTTGTTGAAATTTAATATTCTGTTAAAAATTTCACTATTTTGTTGAAAAATTAATTATTCTGTTGAAAATTCAACTGTTTTGTTGAATATTTCTTTCTTTGAATAGAAAATTAGTCCCTTTGGATTGAAATTTCAACTTTCTTCTTGAAAATTCGTCTTTTTGCCTCTGAAAGTCAACTATTTGGTTGAGTTATCATCTTTCTTAGTTTTCAAATCAACTGTCTCCTGAAAAATTTGCATTTCTGGCATGAGGATTCGACTATTTAGTAGAAAATGTTACTTTTTGTGTTTGAAAGTTAATTATTTTTTCATTAACAATTCGATTATTTGAATTAAAATTCAATTATTTGGTTCAAAATTGGTCCTTGCTGCTCGAAAGTTTAACTTTTTGGTTGTAAATGCAACTGTTTTGTCTAGGGAGAATTTTTTTTGTTCGTTGAAAATTCTACTGTTTCTCTGAAAAAGCATATTTTTGGTTGCAAATTCATCTCTTTGGGCTTAAATGTTAACTAACATGAATAACTTAATTTGGTCATACGGTAACATAAAAAGCAATGATGTCGGATGTTAAAGAATCATAATTTATTTGTCATGTCTATGCAACGTACGTTTCAAATTTATTGCAGGTCTTGTTTGAAGGAAATTATCACCTAAGTCAAAAATTATTAAAATTATACATTTTAATTTGATATACATTTTTTTTGATAATTAAAAAGTTGTTTTAAAAACATTTTTATAGTCATTTAGTTTCGGACGGACAAACATAGACTATCAAATGCATTAGAAATCAAGCTAGTTTTCACTGAGTACTTAAGAAGGCTGACACTAAATTCGCATCCCAAATGAAAATTGCGCCAAAATTTAAATTTAAAAAAATGTTATTATTTTTTCATTATTTTTATTTTTTTTAACAGTTTTGAACAATTCTTTTATATTATGCTTTGGGAACTTTTGTTGATATTCAATATTTCAGTTATTAAATTAATTTCTCGAGCTAAAATTTTGATATTGTCCAGTTTAAAATCAAAATAAAGATTTAATTGCCATGCATGTTGTGATAAACCAGTATTTCGATTTTCTAGTTCACAATATAAATTTTGTTACAACATTGACAATTTATCAGATATAAAACTCCAGATAAATTTCCTTTGTTGTCTTTATCTTTATATTTTCAAAAATGTGAATTATTTAGTGTGTGGTTGTTTGTGAAACAAACATTAATGTTCTATTTTTTTAAAGAAGATCTAAGACATTCTGAGAAATTTTCAATGTACGGTATAGACACTTTTAGGTCCGTTTTTTATAGGTTTCTTTCTATTTTTCATTTTTTTAGGAACTATTATATATTTCAAATATTCTTTCTTTTATTATGCTATTTATTAATTGAAGAGGGTAATTATTTTGTACTAAGGTTTTTTTTAAGTGATTCAAATTTGGTTTTCGGAATTTAATATCGCTTAATTTGACACATCTCTCAACCAGTCATTTAACTAAACCTACTTTTTGAGCAAATAAATGATGAGAATTATAATTTAAATAACGTCCTGAACATTAGTTTTTTTAATACCAATTTGTGATTAAGTTCCCTTCTGTAGTTTCTATGAATAATAAATCAAGGTATGTTATTGAGTTATTTGTTTCATTTTCAATAGTAAATTTTATTGAATCCTCTAAATTGTTAAAAGTATTTATGAATTCATTTGTCTTGTCCGATGGAATAATAGCTAGGATATCATCCACGTATCTTTTGTAAAGAATAGTAGTAAAACTTAAATTATCTCTTAAATGCTCTCCCAAAAGTTCATGAACCTGATTTAAAATGGCGGTTAATTGTTTCTACAGTAGATCCTCCTACCTACAATTTAGCTAAATATATTTCAGATTGTTTAAAACCAGTTTATGGAAAAACTCAAGCGTTTGTAAAAGATTCTTCGGACTTAATAAAAAAAACTCAAAAGTATTAAAGTTCGTAAATCACATTCAGTAGTTTCACTAGATATACTATCAATGGATGATAGCATTCCATTGGAACTTGCTTCAGATTGCATTGGAGAAAAATTAAATCTCAATAAAAATTTAACAAAAATATCTAGAAGCGAATTTTTAATTGCTACTAGAACCGTGTTGGATAATACAATATTTTCTTTCAACAATAAATTTTACAAAAAAATTTCAGGATACCCAATAAGCTTTCCATTATTTCCTATTGTAGTAAATTTAGTAATGGAGGATCTTGAAAAAAGAGCCTTTGATCATTTAAGTTGTACTCCTATTCTTTACAAAAGATACGTGGATGATATCCTAGATATTATTTCATCGGACAAAAAAGATGAATTCATAAATACTTTTAACACTTTAGAGGATTCAATCAAATTCACTATTCATCATTTTAGTGTATCAATTCAAATAATCAAATTTCGGTATTAATTGCATGTGCAAGTAAAAACAGTGTTGAAATATTGATTCATTTACATTGGAAATGCTCTTTGCAGATTAGTATGATTTAGATTTACCTTTTAATCATTTACAAGACTTTTTACAGTACCACAATATGCTTGAAAGTGACCATATGATGCAGAGAGCCTTTATAAGTATATTAATTTCAATTCATTTTTTTTAATATGAATGAAGTATATGGGTAATTGTCAAATTGTAGGCAAATTTTAGCACCTACAGTGGCAATCATATTATTATTAGGAATTAAATATTTCATGACGGAAATTGATCTTATCACATGTAAAAATTTTAAACCCAAAAGGGGCAGTTATGAAAATAAGGAATAATAATGAATCCATGCGCACGCGCATATAATCAGTCTTACGCTTTTCTATTGTATCGTACGGTAATTATCCGAGAAGAAGGTTAAAGTTCAACCTTTTTTAATGTTTATAGAAAAATAACAGATTTTAATTGTAAAAAGTCACCTACTTATGAATGAAAACACCGCCAAGCAAGTAACGGTATAGTTTTTATAATTTTTTTTTCACCCTGAAAATGGTTCTTAACGCACGTACGGGAATGACGT
The DNA here is from genome assembly GCA_932178445.1 of Andricus quercusramuli. Taxonomy (NCBI): domain Eukaryota; kingdom Metazoa; phylum Arthropoda; class Insecta; order Hymenoptera; family Cynipidae; genus Andricus; species Andricus quercusramuli. The sequence goes on from CAKNXH010002316.1 coordinate 376,436, forward strand.
TTTTGTTGTCAAGATGCACTTTTCAGTTTAAATATCGGATTCACAAAAAAGAGAGTTAATATTTAAAGCTCAATTTTATAAAATCTTCTATTAAACGATACACCTTATATTTCTGTATTTATTACTCAACTGTAACTACAATATTTTACTAGAAAAAAAACGTACGGTAATGACGTCTGAAATGGCAAAGATTGAGGGACAGACTTCAAGGCTTTTACAATGTTATTTATTTGACTTAAAAAATGTGCATACATTGAACTTATATTTATGTGAAGTTTACAAACCTGAAACGTTAAGCGTTTTTCAGGTTACTGTCAAAAAAAGGAGAAAATCAGTTTATCCTTGTGCAAAGTGAGGTTGGGACGCCGTACGGTAATGACGTTTAGGGTGATCTTATATTAAATTAAAGTTAATAGGAATAGAAATGAAAAAAAAGAACTGACCATTTTGTAGAGGATGATAATAAGTGTTCATTGAATTCAAAAAAAATCAGCACGAGTTTCTAAGTTAATGTTATATTACTCGGACTTCAAATTTGCCTTCAATTTGACAATTACCCATGTATTAAATATGGACTAGCATAACTAGTAACTAGCGAAAATATTTTAATTTTTGAATTTTCTACGAATGCAGGGATAAAGTATTTTTTCGTAATTTAATTTATCATATAAAAAATAGTATTACCCTCTTCCCCCCAACAAAGAAACTAGTTTAATTCTAAATGATAGACAAATTACAGCATCGCCCAAGGTTAAAAATCTGACATTTTATTTACCCTTAAAAATTAATAGTTATTAAATGCATCTTGAAAAAGTTGTCTCAATTATTTCACAATCAGATTCCCTTTGTCTTCAAAGATTTTTCTCAATTCTAAAGTTGTCATTTTGGGAATGAATTGAATAGTGCGTATACGGAAAATATTAAAAAAATTATTGCACAAAAGTAGACCGGTTTACTGGGAAATTAATATTTTATTTTCCGACAGTGACAAAAAATCGACCGCTTTCAATGACGCAGTATTGGAGACTGGAACTAGAGATTTGTTTTGTAGACTTTCTCAAGATAGTACGGGACCCTTGGGGCAGAAAAACTAATTTCTTTGAAATACCTCGAAATCACTTCAAACTGCAATAATTTGAAAACTCGTTGAAATCATTCCAAATATCCCAAAGTCGTGCAAAATTCTTCTGAATTTCAGAAATAACTTTATATATATATATATATATATAAATCTTTGAAATACCATCAAATCCCTCTTAAAACGTCATAGAATCCTGCGAAATTTCATTTTAAAGAATTTATTTTACGACTATTCCCCTATTCTCGCTGAAAATCACCCATTTAGTAAGAGAGAATTTGTAAAGTTATTTTGAAACCTCTTTTTTTATTGTCCTATACATAGTGTGCTTCGAGTAAATTAATTATTTAAGTCCATATCGCTCTGAAATTCATGGATTCGCTTATAAGGCATACAAGATTAACTTCAACACAGAGAGCACTTAGTTCACTTTGCTAATAAACATTTTAACAATTTCAATACTTGCGGAATTTAATGAGAAGAAATTATATATTGAAATTTGAAAAATAATCCACATTAGTGAAATCGATAGGATTTCTCACATTTTGAATCTCAGTTGTGAAACACAGAGATGAAGGTTTAATTTTGCTAGAAATGAAAACTTAAAAAATGTGTGAAAAGTATTGGAAAAAAATAAATAGTGGAAGTTACGGGAAGAATTTTTGGCAATCAGCTATACTAGATCTAACTGAAACTTTCCATTGTATAAAGAATGACAATGAATTCGGATCAGACTTTTGAAGAATTATATTTTATTGCGTTTCGTGAGATTCACCAATTCAAAAGCACAATAATTATTCAACTATTTTTAGAACGGAATAATGCCAAATGTTGAGAGGTATTTACTCACTTTATGAGCAATTATTACCAACAATAAAAGTTTAAAAGAAGTTTTTTAATTGGCTCACTTATAGCATTTTTTGCAATTTCTATTTGTTGATATCTGTTGAAATGGTTCACATTTTTCTCAGAAACCTTGAAAATGGAAAACTAAAATTGTTAGTTATTGTTAATAAAATTGGGAAGTTTTTATTTTCAAAACCTGGTCGCTGGTTGGTGCGCGATAGACACATACTATTTACATAACTTCTGTAAATTTAAAGAAATGCAAAGCTTCAGTTCGGTAATTATCGTGGCTACGTATATTTTGGTGTAATTCAACAGTCTTTTATTGGAAATTAAAATATTTTTAAGCGAAATATCAGCTAACAAATTTGTTTTTCAATAGTTAGAGGGAAAAACGTCCCAAAAAACAGGGGGTTTCGGCCTCCTTTTTCAAGGGTCCACTTTGACCTTTTCCCAGAAAGAGGGCACCGTTAGGAAAAATCTGAAAAAGTTTACAGATATTTTATGAATATTTCTGAATGCAGAGAATTTTCGGAAATGTTGAAAAAAAGCACCAAAAAAGTACCCTCAGAGAATATTTTCCATTGAAACAAATTTTTTAAATTCATTTCTTATAAAATTCCTACAATCCTGAATATATTTTAAACTGACTTCAATTTTGTTGAGATATCTAGATTACTTTTTGAATTTTTTGAAACAGAATTAATGAATTTTCATAAAGCTTTTGAATTTTCCCTGAATTCTTTGAAATTCCCTCGATATCTACTGAATTCAATGGAGTTTTTATGTTCTCAATTTTTTTAAATTTACTCTGAAGGCTTTTGAATTCACCATGATTCTTATGGATTTTATCAGAATCTGATAAAATCATCAGATTTTCATTCACTAATTCTATTGACACTCATTTATCTAAATTCAAGCGAATTTTTTTTTGGATTAAAATTTTTTTTCTGTACTCAAAATATTTTATATTCATCTTAAATTTGTATGCAGCTCATCGAATTCTCCTGAAATTTTTTGAATTTCGATGTCTGTTTATCTTTCGGTCGACGTCGCCGTTGTTATCGTTGTCGTCTGTATACTGAATAACTTTGGATTGGATTGCGCTTTGGCACACTTTTGCAGGAACAAGAAAAAAGGTCGACTTTATTAGCTGCCTTTTCAGGGAAACGGTTCTGGTTTTGAGCGAAAAAAGAAATAAAAAATAAAAAATTCCATTTTGCTGTCAAAGTATACAACATACAAAAAACAGTAAATTAACAAAAATTGTTCTTAAAAAAAATATACAAATTTGTTTTTAATTATTTTTTGATAGGAAGAATAGTTTCTGTTTCAATCATGAAAAGGATATGAAAAAAATTAATATCTTTTTATTTCTCTGCATTCAATCAAATTTAATTTGGTTCCTTGTTCAAATTTTTTAATTTAATCAAATTGAACTCAATTCAAAGAAAAAATTTTTTGTTTAAAAAATTTTCAGGAACTGAAGGAAACGTATTTTCAGAAGGAAACGTACTGAAGCACCAATGTAACCATAATAAAGTACTCTAATTGAACAAATATTGTTAGGTACTCAATAGGGATGTATAATAATTTGTCATTGCGGCATATTTTGCCGAAAATTAATTTTTCAAATTATTGCATTTAACGTTGAATTCTTTCAAATTCATCATAAATTTTTTGGAACTCTTTAGAATCCCGCTGGAAAATAAATTAAGCTGACGATAAAAGTTGCCGGGGAGAAAATGAAAATTTGTCATATTTTCGTTTGACAGTTTTACCAGAATTTTGAATTTGTTGAATAGGTTCGTGACTCACCGTTATGGTGGTTACATCCTCACGAAGAAATATTATAGGAAATTCAGTATAGGCCTATAATGAGTTTCCGAAATTGAATTTCTTGTAATTTTCATGCGAGTATAGAAAAGTAATTTTGAAAAATGACTATAGAAAACTCGGTATAGCTATAAATAATACTACAATATTGAATGGAATGATGCTACAAAATAAAAAAACACAAATTAGTAATTTATTTGTCCACTTAACATAGGATTTCGAATGATTTTGAAGTAACTTATACAATTTTGAAGGATTTAAAACTTTCTAAGTTATTTCAAAAGATTTCAAAGATTGTTGTAGGATTTCCAGAAATTTCAAGCTCGAGAATTATAGACAATAAATTAATTCGAATGAAATATAAAGGAATTCCTAGTGATTCCAAACATTTCAAAGTATTCCAAGAAATTTCAAAAAATGTAGCGGAATTTCTTGAATCCAGAAAGATTTTGCAATATTTTGAAGATTCCAAGGCTTTAAGTTGTAGTCTAGTTTAGAAAGGTTCAATGAATAAGAAGAATTTAATTTATATTCAAGGTATATCAAATGATTTCTTCCTATTTGAATATATTTTCACGATTATATGTTTACATACCTCAAAAGATTGAAAAGAATTTCAAAATCTTCAAAAATATAAAGGAAGGTAAATGAATTTTGTATAATTTTCAAAGACTGCGAGGGGTTTTTTCAGAATTTCAACAGATTTAAGCGATTTTATTGGGCCTCCAATTGTTTTCAAGGATTGAAGGTGTTTTGGAAGATTTCAAGTGTTAATATATTCTAAAGAGTTTCATTGGAATTTAGGAATTTCGAAGTTTTTCGAAGAATTTTGTAGTTTTTGCAAAGATTTCGAGGAATTTGATAGAAATTCACGAAGTTTAGGAGTTTAATAGGACCTCCAAGTATTTAAAAGGTTTTAGGTGATTTCACAAATTGCAAGGGATTGCTAGAGAACTTCAGAGAATATATTCAATTTTTTTTATTTCCAAAAGAATTTAGAATGACTTCTACAGATTTGTAACCACTTTGTTATAGGAGAATTATTATAGGCCTATACTGATATTTCCATAGTATTTTTTCATAAGAGCAGTTTACAATTTTGAATAAAAGTCGCATATTAATTTTTGTACTCCTTAATCAATCTTTGAGATTTTTCAAATATAACATAGTATATACTGATTTTTCTATAATATTACTTCATAAGAGCAGTTGCAACTTGAATGAAAGTCGTATATTAATTTTTTTACTCCTTAATTAATTTTTAAGAGTTTTTTAAATATTATATATTATTATCAATAATATAATAGCAATAATATTTATTAAAAATACCTATCAGTTGTTAAAAAATCAAAGCCATCTAAAAATGACCAGCAGCTCCATTTTAAGGTCTTGATATCTCTCCTCCTTTTCTTTCTCCTTGGTCCGAGAATTCGATCACGAATATGGTTCGTTTTTCGAAGTCTTGGAGAACGATGTCAGGCCTCGAGTGCGTAATGGAGTCTGCTGTCCGGAAATCGTAGTTCCAGAAAGGCTTATCTTGTTTTGGACGATTGTTGGTGTGTAGAAGTAAACTTCTTCCACCAAAAGTTCTTGATACGGTCTGGTCTTACAGCAGAAAATTTCTTCGTGCCTCTAAGTGCTTTTTTTACCTCTTCGGCAGTGATTGATGGACATTTCTCCTCAGATGTTATGAGGTTGTCGCAACTGTCTTTGAAGCGAATCAGTATCTTTTTTCAACTCCAGTGTTTTCTGAATCTTGTATACCTTTCTCCCAAAAGTCTCTACCTCGTTAAGCTTGGGTAGATTTTTGACAGAAACAGGGTGATCACTGAAGAGGCGCGATGGGTCAGCGAGAAACTGTTTATTGTCCCTGGTCCATCTCTCCCTCTTCTGTGTTCTCATCCTTGTGTCAGATAACACTTGTATTTTGTCAGCAATATGCTGCTTGATTGTCAGCAGCTTTGACTTGTTCAGTTTGTGATTACAGATCCTCAGTTCTTGAGCGAACTTTGGAACCCTTTACGTAAACTGTCTACCAGATGTTATGTACTCAATCACACATTGAACATGAGACGCATTCTGTCTTGCCCAGCCAATCTTCCTGTTCAGTTGATGCCAGCGTCTTTTGGTCTTTTGATCCATCGTCGGTTTTAGCTTTCGATTCGAATCAGCCAATACTCTCGCAGCACCATACACTGAACAATTGATGGCTTAGAGGTCGGACTCCTCCGAGATGTCCTCACGAGGGGAGGCATCCATTTCAGCCAGATCTTCAGGCTTAGGGGTAACCTGCATTTCAATGTTCCTCCTTGTGCTGGAATCGCTACCTTCTCTCAGAAAGTGTCTGCCTTCTGCGGTTGGTCTTAATGTCGCTTCCTCATCTTTGTCTGCAGCTTGTTCAAGCAGCAGTACACCCCCATTTTTCAAGAGGTAGGCACGTTCATTTTGCAAAGACTGATGCGAAATGTGCTGAAGCTCTGCGTGTTTCTGGTACCACAGAGTGTGCATACGCGCTATATAGCCTCTATGAGCAGGGATAATGCTGGCAGCGTATATACATATTTGAAACACCCCGCCCCCGCCTCCGCAAAAGGTCATTAACTCAGACCCCCCTACATATTTTTTGACAACTCCAAACCTGGGGAAGCAGTATAAACCTGAAATCATTTCCCTTCTTTGATATTTTCATGAAAGAATAACAAGCGCAAATTTTTAATCTGTTTCCAGAAAAGAGAGACTGGGGCATTGACAACAAATCAAAGTCTCGAGAATGATAGCGCAATAACTTTTTATTGTAATCGCCAGTTACTTGTAACATTCGAATCTCACTTCAGATCACAGACAATAATATATGTTAGTTTTACATTTTTATAAATTAAATCAATGGTGTGGGCAAAAGTCGTCTGCAATTACTGTTTGAAAATTCCTTGAGATTAAACTATTCTTGCCTAAGGGAGATGCTTCTATTTCTTTTTGAGTCATATCTTCAATCGCCCCACTGTGCATGTTCATTTTTACACGTTTTGAAATCTTTCCAGAGTTTCTCATTCTATATATTCCGCGAAGAAATGTGTAATATCTCTCGAATATAGCAAAGATATCACCATTCGACGTCGATAGTACCATTTTTTCTTCAGTTGGCATGGGCTCACCGACGCTATATCTTCCTTTCAATTGAATTGGTTTATCATGAGGAAAAGTGTATTTTCGAATTTCGAAACGCAGATTCGGATTCGTGTTGGGAATGAGCCGAACAAATCTGACTTGTTCAAGTTTGTATCCAAGTATGCTTAAAGAAGAGTGCCTGGCAGCAGAAGAACTGGACTGGTCAGGAAGAGAAGTTTCAGAAGCAGGAGACCTTGACCTGGCACGAAGAGGAGGCTCGACAACAGGATGACTCCTGACCGGAGAACCCGAAATATGAGGTCTGGAACCATGAACACCCGGAATAGGTTCGCCATTAGGTAAACATTCGAATAGTGAAATCAACTCTGCAATAAGAAACAGAGGCACTGAAGTATCGAAAATATAGTACTATCGTTGACCAATAAGGTTAAGTATTCAATAGGCGCGTACTTTAATTTTCTATTACGGCAGATTTTGCCAATCGAATGTGCCGGAATGGAAAATTATATTTCTTCCTTACTATACCCTATTCCTCGTTCTTCCATTTACATGCATTCTGAGTTAACAGAACCCGTAAAAAAACAATCTTTTTTTGAATCGACTTTAATTTATTTGTAGAAAATTTAAATAATATGTCAAAAATTAATTTGGATATAATAATAATCCGATTTGGCTTTCCATCTTCCCGGTAAAAAAAAAGACTTGATGGGCCAATCAAGTTCGACCAGTCCCCACCATGGGGCGCTCTGGCCAATCACAGGCATTGTAGAACATACATATATGAGAACAACATAACCTGAAACTTCATTTTCAGGCCAGCCCTGAAGAAGTGAATCGCAATATTCACGAAACGTCGGCAACATTCATAGTTTCGCACACGATTGAAACCCGAAATAGCTTTCAAATTTTAATTGATCCAAAATTAATTTTGTTGGTTTAAGATTCATCAATTGAGTTGAAAATTTCTTTTGTTGAAAAATTAACTATTTTATCGAACAATCATCCCTTCAAGTTTAAAGATTTATTTTTTCAACTGAAAATTTATTATAGTATCCACACTCATTTTAAAAAAAATTTTTTCTTCTTTCTTTGTGAAAAAATATCCTTTATTCCATTATTTTGAAGGCATTTTTGCCTGTGAAGCCTATTACTGATATAGTGAAAAAAGTATTTTGCCTATTTCTTGTAAGTGGGTGTGGGGAAAGGCATAAAAAAGGTGTGCAGTCCGAAATTTGAACAATTTTAGAAACTGGATTCCTAGCAGATATTTTGGTACAATGAACTCGATTCAAAACTATTCAACACATATGACTGTTGTAATATCTTTGGATTCATTATTTTTTTTAGTAAAAATCTTTCTTATATAAGACCTTCCAATCCTTTTACAAGAAACCGTAAGATTTGACCCTCTCCCCCCTTTTCTGTGAAATCTTCTTACGTAATTTGTGAATAATCTCCTAGAAGTGTACCACATGTGCACGTGCATGCATAGTACACATGCATTATTAATAAGGACACTTTTCTAATATCATTGTATTCAAAGCAAACATATTGATACTCATTTCAGACAAACTTACATAATGGTTGGAAGAAATGCAATTATGATAGAATGCAGATTAGGTAGGGAAAATTGTGATAGGCGAAAAGCTTAAAGTGATACTGAAAATGATAGATATATTATATTATCATATTTACCAACAGAATTGAGGATAATCGCTAAGGATAAAACTAGAGTATGAACAATCCTCATCTTTCTTAATTAGGAAAAAGTAATTAATATATTAGTTAAGAATTTGATGAACAATGTAACTGACGAATATTCCTGTGCTTCATTGAATTTTATAATACATACACCCTATTGTCGTTATCTCATGAATTATTCGCCTCAAGTTTGCTCCACCTCGGATATTTACATTTCGTTAGTCAGTTCAAAGAAATAAAATGTACTTACTAAGCTTATTAAAACTGATATCACGATTTACATAATATTTCAGATCTTTGCTAAATTCGCTGTTATCATGGAAACCTAATATTGTGTCTACATACAATAACTGATTATTTTAGGCTTTGGAAAACTTATATAAATTATATAAGATATGTTAAAAGATTTGAAACATGTATTTTCTATTTAAAAAAAGCGAAATTATGTTTCTCAATTAATAATTATTTTGGAAATGTGTGTTAAATACAATATTTGAATGACAACAAACACATATTGATGACTTGATAACAACGATAATTTTATTCTTTGGACATTGATTTTAATATTTCGGCGATAAAAACTAACTCGAGAGGATTGCGGCGAATTAACATGTTTAATTTCGCCTGAATTCTGCGTTCTGAATCGTTGAAACGAACTGAGGCAGCGCAAATTGAATGCCTGTCAATTTGCCTTAATTCGGGGTCAAGGTAATTAGGAACAAAATTAATAAAAATTGCATGCCTCGAGTCTCGAACCACCGATCCCAAGTGTATAAGCCCAGAAGATAACACTAAGCTAGATGAATCAATAATATATATTTACAACCGATCCTATATGCCCCTGCGCGTGATTGAATTAGGCCAGTTTTTAACCGTATTCGCGCTGGCGAATTCTGCTGAATTGGAGTTTGACTTAAAACAGCATATTAAAATGAATTATCCGACACTGAAATTGATTCGTGTTGACACTTTCAAATGAATAAAGTCCCTTGAAATATTTTCGCTGAATTCAGACTAATAGTATATTTGAAGACTGTATTACTGTTTACGAATTTACAGACATAAAAAGCAAGCAAGTTGCCATCACGATTACTGGGACTACGGTCAAAATAAAATTACTAGGATGTTCTCCTTAACTGCATAAATTAAAAAATTAAAAAATTAATTCGATTAAAAAAAAAATGAAACGTCAAGTCTAAAAATACCTTTAAAAAGAAGACAAATACTTCGGAGAAAGCTCACTTTTTTGAAATTCATCAATATTTTTGAAATCGTTAAAATGTGTTTACTGTATTGAACAGAAATTTCAAAGAAAAAATAAAGTGTGAATCTAACACTAATTAGATGCAACAAAATTTATCCCAGAGTTTTTACTGCGTTAATTGAAAGACTTCAATGTCAGAAATATTGAACTATATATTATTTAATTGTTTCTTTCAAGAAAAATTGTCAAGCTACCAAGCACGAAATACGTATTATCATTTGAGAATCATAATTATATTCTGGATAGAGTTCTTAAATTCTCAAGAATTTAAGTTGAGTATATGCGCTTGAGAATATGCTCAGCATTTTAGCTCGAACAGAGCATTTATAGAGCATTGAAGAGAATTTAAAGCATTGATTGTTTAAACAAATATATATCACACTTGATACATATATTTTTACGAAAACAGTCTAGAGTGAAATGAACATATACGTCCTTCAAATTACAGAGTTTCTACAGGTCAGGTAATTCCAGAAAGTCAGGGAATGTCAGGGAAAACCTGACAGAGTTAGGGAATTTTCGATAAATCAAAGTTGAAATTAATTTTATTATTATTGTTGAAAATCGCAAATATTTGGTGAAAAATTAATCTATTTTTTTTGGGGGATTTAAACTACTTTTTTTAAACTTCGTCTTTTTTCATTTAATTAAACTATTTTTGGTATAGAATTAAAATCCTTTTTGTGGCTAGAATATAATATATCACGTTTTTCGTTGAGAATTCATCTTTTTTATTATTTTATTTTGTTTATTCAACTACTTAGTTGGAAGTGGAACTACTTTGTTAAAAATTCATTTGGTTGATGTTTCATCATTCTAGTTGAAACATACCTCCTTCTTTTGTTCAAAATTGAATTCTTTTGTTGACAATAATGTTTTATAGATGAGAATTGTTTTAACTGAAAATTTAACTCGTACAAGTTTTGTTCAAAAATTATCTTCTTAAGATGAAAATTCAAATATCTGGTTTAAAATTCCTGTATTTTATTGAAAACTCGAATTTTGTGGGAGAATATTTAATTTTCTTGGTGAATAATTCATCCTTTTGGCTAAAAATTAATTTTAAAAATTCAAATATTTGGTTGAAAATTCATTTACTTCGTTAACAGTTCATCTTATTGGTTTAAAATTTGAAAATTGATCTATTTGGTTGAAAATGAGATTTTTCTCATTTAGAATTCATTTTTTAAACTGGAAATATTACTTCAATTCTTTTTCAAAAATTTATCTTTTCTGCTAGAAATTTAATCTTTTTGGTCGAAAATTATACTATCTCGTTGAAAATTTACTTTAATTTTATTTAAAATTAATTTTTTTACTGAAAATTTAACTATTCGATCTTTAGTTGAAAATGTATCTGTTTTCGATGAAAATTTAACTATTTGTTGAAAATCCGTCTTTTTTGTAAAAGAGTACTCTCTTTAGTTGAAATTTTATCTTTTTGTTTCAAAATTAATTTTTTTGGTTGAATATTCGTTTGTTTTTTGCTTACAAATTTATTTTGCTGACTGAAAATTATCCTACCTTATTTTTGGTAGAAAATTTATCTTTTTAGTTGAAATGCATGTATTTGGTTGAAAACTGAATTTTTTTGGTTGAAGATTCCTCATATTAGTTCAAAATCCACTTAAACTATTACAGTTTTTGTGGAAAATTGACTTTTTTTTTTATAGAAACATAATCTTTTTCGTTAAAAAATGATCTGTTCAGTAGAAAATTTAACTATTCTATTTTTTGTTTAGAATTAATTTCGTCCATTAAAAGAAACGGTTTTTTTAAGAATTCATTTTTTTTTGTTGATAGAAAATTCATCTCTTGGATTGAAAAATCCACTATTTGAACAAAATTGTATATTTTCGGTTGAAAATTCATCATATTCATTAAAAAAATACTTTCTTTGGTTGAAAATTCGTTTCTTATTAGATGAAAATTAATTTGTTTAACTGAATATATAACTATTCCATTTTCGCTTGAAAATTTATATTTTTAGTTGAAAATTAATTAATTTTGCTGAGGACTCGTCTTGGTTCAATTTACTTTTCTAACTTCAAATTAATATATATTTTTTGTTTGTAAATTTAGCTTTCTTAGTTTAAAGTTGAATTATTGTGTTGAAAAATAATTTTCTTGTTGAGAAAAAATTTTATTTTTCTGGAAAATTAGTTTTTTTCTTCTTTTTGTTGAACATTCATTTTTCTGCCATTTTAACTATTGTAATCTTGGTTGGAAATTGATTTTTTTAGATGAAAATTCATAAACTTTGTTGAAAATGAGTCCTTCTTGGTTGAAGATTCATCATTTTAGTTAAAAATTCATTTCTTTGGTTGAAAATGTATCTTCTTGACCTGAAAACACAACTAAAAAGTGTTTTAAATGTATCTACAAGAATTTAGGAATTGGGACATTTTAGCCAGCCTGAATAAGGCACTGTTTAATGCGAATAATATGTTTTCTACTACTTTGACTTCTGTTATCATTTAAATTCATCACTCTTTCCAATTTGAAGAAATGCATTTTTTTTTTAAGTTTATTTTACTTACTGAAAATTACTCTATTTTTGCTAGAAAATTGATCTTTTCAGTTTGAAATTCATTTTGATTAAAACTTAAATTTTTTTTTGTTAAAGATTCATCACTGTCGTTGAAAATTCATTTTAACTATTCCATTTTTTGTGGAAAATTGATCTTTTGGATAGAAATGTAATCATTCTCGTAAAAAAATGATCTATTTAGTAAAAAATTAAACTATTGTATTTTTTGTTGAGAATTCATTTCTTTCATTAAAAAAACAATGTTTAGTTGAAAATTCGTTTTTTTTGTTCATAAAAAATTCATCTTTTGGATTAAAAAATCAATTGTTTGGACGAAATTTCATATTTTTGGTTGAAAATTCATCATTTTGATCAAAAAATAATTTCTTTGGTTGAACATTTGTTTCGTTTTAGTTGAAAATTAATTTTTCAACTGAATTCCATTTTCGCTTGAAATTTTATACTTTTAGTTGACAATTAATTATTTTTTTTGCGAATTCATTTTTTTGTTTGAAAATTCTTTCTTTTCTTTGGCTGAACATTTATTTTTCTGACATTTTAACTATTCTAATCTTGGTTGAAAATTGATTTTTTTTCTTTAAATGAAAATTCATAAGCTTTGTTGAAAATGAGTATTTTTTTGGTAGAAAATTAACCTTTTGGGTTGAAAATTTAACTAAATAGTTGGTTAAAAAATTTTATTTTTGATTGAAGATTCATCATTTTAGTTAAAAATTCATTTCTTTGGTTGAAAATTGATCTTTTTGACTTGAAAACACAACCAAAATGTGTTTTGAATATATTTAGAAACAAAATTTATTTTGCACCAATATTATTAATCTTCTAGGTGTATGGTTGGTTTTATGCCTGGAAGAATTTAGAAATTGGGATATTGTATCAACCCTGAATAAGGCACTGTTTTGTGCGAATAAGTTTCCTATTACTTTATCTTCTTTTATCATTCAAATTTAGCACCCTTTCTAATTTGAAGCGATGAATTGTCCCGAAAAATTTGAATAATGTAACAATTATTAATAAAAGTAGAAAATATGATTTTTTGAATCCTAATTTAAAATGCTCATAAATTCTCATTGAATTCTGAAAGCACATAAAGGTCGAGCATATTCTCGAACATATTCTCATGCTCGTGAGAATTTCTCCGAGCACTTAAACTCTTTAATTCTGGAATATCATAACTCAGGGTTGCCGCTGGTCCGGGAAACGAGGAGATGATCGGAATTGTTTGAGAGCGGGAAAAGACTGTTAATTTATTTTTTGACCGGTATTTTTACAAGCTATTAAAAGAAAAATCTATCCAATCCCTTGAAATATCACAAATTCCGTGTCACAAGATATATAATGCAATTCAAAATAAGTTTCATTACAACTTTTTTTTAACTGTTAAGTTGAGTTGTTAACTTTTTCAATTATGAAATCATTCAGTTCCTAATATGGAATTCTAAAATCTTTTACGATAAAAATTTTCCATTCAACATATTTATTTTTGAAGGTACGTTTTCAATTGAAAGAATGTTAAAATGCAGTTTTGAAGACTTGCGCAATACAAGATGAATTTATTTTGAAACTAAAATTTTTTGACAAAAAATATTTTTAAGTACATCAACTGTAAATATAAATTAAATGATAAAATATACTCAAAAATATTTATACGTAGGGTAATGGAAATTACAGAAGAGAAGATATGGGAAGTCCAAAGTGGATTTATGCCAGGAAGATCATGTACAGATCAGATATTTAGCCTAAGACAGATCACAGAAAAAAGCTTGAGAGTAGGAAAGAAAGTTTTCTGTGCATTTATTGACCTACAAAAAGCTTTCGACACGGTAAATAGAAGTAAACTTTGGGAAGTCCTTAAAGAGTATGGAGTGAATGGAGGGCTCCTACAAGCAATAAAAACAATATATACGGGTAGTAAAGCAAGTGTAAGGGTAAATGGGAAACTGAGTGACTGGTTCGATATTATGCAAGGCGTGAAACAAGGATGCGTTATGTCCTCGTGGCTATTTATCATATTCATGGATAAGTGTCTAAGAACTGCCCTCTTCAACGAAAAAGGTATAGATCTCGAAACCGTCAAAGTACGTGGGTTGGCTTTCGCAGATGACAAGATTGTAATGGCAGAATCAGTCGAAGACTTGCAAAGAATGTTGAATAAACTTAACACAAGCATGAAGAACATGGACCTCAAAATTAACGTGAATAAAACGAAAGTCATGGTTTTTGAGGGAAAAAGTGAGAAAACAATATGCAACATTGTCCTAAATGATGTGAGATTAGAACAAGTTGACAAGTACGTATATCTAGGTAGTCTATTCACTAGCGACGGAAAAATAGATGGGGAATTAGATAGGCGCATAAATAAGGGTAAGCAGGTTATTGGTAGAGCAGGATCCATCCTCACGAATAAAAACATATCAAAAAAAGCTAAAATGGCCATACATAATTCCATATTCGTACCAACTGTACTATACGGTAGCGAGGCATGGACCTGTCAAGAAAAGGACAGGAGTTAAATCAACGCGATCGGCATGAAACCTCTGCGCATAATATGCGGAAAAACACTGATGGACAAAGTCCGAAACGAGATAATCCTCAAAGAATGTGGTACAGGAGACACGCTAGTTGACATATGGGAAAGAAATCAGTTAAGATGGTTCGGACATCTTGAAAGAATGAAAGATGAACGACTGACGAAGCAAGTATATAAAGGTAAAGTAAATGGCAGAATGCCCAGAGGTAGACCGCCGAAAGAATGGTTAGAATCTGTAAATGAGACATTGATCCGAAGAGACATAAGAAGTCATAGGAACAGAAGAGCTTGCATGAAGAAATGCATGGACGTAAATGAAGCTAGAGTAGTATGCCAGGACAGAAATATGTGGCGACAAATAGTTTATAAGCAGAGTGACAATAGAGTGAATGATGCCGGAAACAAAGACCTTGGATACTAATGGGCCCAAGTGGGGAACCATACATAACAATTCTGTGAGGCTCCTCACTTGGGGTGATCGCTAGAGAGATTGATCAACAACCTGGGTCGGAGCAGTGTTGCAGTGAGCAGTGTTATTTGAATAAATAACACGAAAACTCCAGATCAATCTAAAATATCTATACCATAACACATATACCTATATACCTATCTACCCTATACCATATAACGACCTACCTCACACCTATATACCTATTCCACTACTTTCCAACCGAGTAAGTCACGCCTACCCCGAAAGGGAAATGGCTTAATGGTATAATAATAATAATAATAAAACTGTAAATATAAATTAAATGATGATTTTTAAAATAAAATTGTGATTCGTGTATTTGCAATTTAACGATCATTGATTGATTTTATGGGGCGATTCTGGATTTGATAAAATTAAACAATTTACAGTTTTCTACGTTAAAAATTGAACTGTGTCAATTCGAAAGCTTTGGTAGTTAATCAAATGTAAACTTGCGATTAAAACTTTATGAACTATCTGTTGCTTAAGTCTGAAATATACCATTTCTACTGAGTTCAATTAGAAAATTTGTAATTAGGGAAAAGAAAAATTTTTGGATAGTAAGCAATGTTTGACTGTTTATTTTGAATTAACGATTATAAATGAAATATTCAGAACTAAACAATTTAAAACTGAATTGTTTGAAACAGAAAGCCTTGAATCTTTAAAATTTCGCAGAGCGAAACGTTACAATGTTAATTTTGATTGTTCTAATTAAAAAAATTGTATTTGCAAGTGAAAATGTTGAATACTGATGTGTAAATAACAAATGAAAATGTATTTATTCAGAAAAAATTTGATTGAGTTGAGAAGATATTTAGAAGTTTTTAAATAAAATTTTTAAGCTTTCGAGGATTTTCAAAGGTCTTAAGATAATAAAAATATTGTCTTAAGATTCCTGGGAAAGTTTCGAATGATTTTGATTTTGAAAAATCCATTCTAACAGAATATTTAAGAATTTTTCCAAGCGGCCGCAAATTTTGACGAATAAATAAAAATTGAAGAGTTGTAAATTTGGAAAAAATTGATTTTTTAGTAAAAGAATATAGTTTTAAGTTAATATTTTGAAAGATTTCAAAACAAATGTTGATGTAGTAATGAAAATTGAATAATTATTCATGCACAACCATTTGAAATTAGAATAATTTGACTTCTAATTTAAAAAGTGTTCAATTAAAAAAAAATTGTAATGTTTCAATTTTTAATGTTTCTAATTAAAAATTGCGTAAAGTGATATAATTATTGGGTTGGAAATTCATATTTTCGAGTTCAAAATTGATCGTTTTTAGTTCAGAATTTAACCATTTAGCTCAATGTTTCAACTGTTTTGTTAAAAGTTCTTGTCTTTGGGTTGAAAATTCTTCTATCTCGTAGAAAAATGAAGTATTCAGTTCTTGTAGTCTGAAAAATCTTTCTTGGTTAAAAAATCAACTCTTTTGATGAAAAGACGTTTTTTTTTTTGGTTTGAATATTTATCTCTTTTGGTAAAAAGGATCTCGCCGGGTTTTCATGCAAAAACCGCTTCCAACCCGAATGAGATATCATATGAACTTTTTCAAAAAAACATTCTTCTTGGCTTCAGATTGTTTCTTGCAAATTTCAAGCCCGATAGCCATATTGGCGAGTAATAGTTGATTATGCAAATTTCGTTTTTCGCAATTTGAAACTAAACTAATGATCGGAAAAATCTGAAAAAATTCACAGTACTTAATAAAATCTAGAGGCATCTCTGCGAATTCCTCACAATTTTTTTCGTGCAAAATTCGCAATGAAGTAAATGTGGACGATACTTAAAAATCACGATAGTGGTCAAATTTCGTGGTTTCGATGGTTTCGCCAGATCCATAATTCGTCCATAATATTGTATTGTTGAATGTGATATTTTAACCACATAATATATTGGCCAGAACATGAAGCTTTTTTCGAATTTTTTTTTTTTTCATTGAAAATTGAGTGTTTTTGCGCCTGTAAATGCAACACGCTAGTTAACCGTGCATGCCGGGCTGCAGTCATCATGTCTGATTTCATTGCTCACAAAAATCTGCGAGTGCGTTGTTTTCGTTGTTAAAAGAAATATATAATATAATAATATGATATAATACAATATTAATGATAAATAATAATATATGATGATAATTTTTCAAAAATAAACACAGTACAATATGTAAATAAATATTATATAATTTTAAAGCATCGTCCACATTGTTTCATAATCTCAAAAAATTAGAAAATACACGTCTTTGAGGGACTCAGTGATAGTGAAAAACTTGACTTTGTTAAGGGATTTTTAAAATATAAAACTTGCGTGCGAATATTTTTGCAACTTTTTCCATTGCGAAGTTTGCACAAAAAAAATTGCGAAGAATTCGTGGAGATGTCTTTTGATGTCAAGAAGTACTGATTTTTATTTTTTTTTCAAATGTCAACTATTATATTTTTTTCGAGCATGAATGATTTTTTATTGAAAACTCAACTACGTTATTAAAAATTGAACTCCTTTTTTGAACATTTTTTTCAAGATTCATCATCTTAATTGAAATTTGAACTATTTTATGGACGAATTTATTTTGTTGAATATTTAAATGTCTTGTTGAATATTCCTCTCCGTGGATAGAAAGTACGTTCTTTTGAATTGAAAATTCAACTGTCTTCTATAAATTTGGATTTCTGGCATGAAGATTCGACTATTTAGTAAAAAATTCCACACTTTGTATTTGAAGTTAATTATTTTTTGTTTCAAAATTCGATCATCTGGTTGAGAATTCAACTATACGGTTCAAAATTGGTTGAAATTTGCTTGAAATTCAAACTATTTGGCTGTAAATGTAACTGTTTTGTCTAAAAAGAATTTTGTTTGTTTCTTGAAAATTCAACTACTTTTTTGAAAATGCAATATATTTCGACATGAAGTCTTAAGCGTTTCATATGGAACTCAATATAGTAAGTATGTATTGTTTTATTAAAAAGAATTAATTTTTCTATTTTCTTCCTATTTTCAATAAAATTCACGTTATTAGTAAGAGAAGCTCTGTAAAGTTATCATAGAATCTCTTTTTTTATTATCCTATACATAGTGTACTTTAAGTAAATTAATTTATTATGTCCACATCGCTTTAAAATTCATGGATTTGCTCAAAAGGCGTGCAAGATTAATTTTATTACAGAGAGCACTTATGTCACTTTGCTAATAAACATCTGAAAAATTTCAGTACTTGCGGAATTCGCTGAAAAAATAAGAATTATTAAAATATCATCAGATATAAAATATAAAATGATAGTTGCCTTATGAAAATATTTTTTTTACAATAAAGTAATACCTTCATAAAAACAGGTCGTATTTTTAAAATAATCGACATCAGAGAAATCGATAGGATTGCTCTCATTTTGAAACTCAGTTGTGAGACAGAGAGATAAAAGTTCAATTTCGCTAGATATAAAAGCTTGAAAAAAAGTGTGAAAAGTATTGGAAAAAAATGAAATAGGAGCTACGGGAAGAGTTGTCGACAGTCGCCTATACTATAGCTAGCTTAACGTTCCATTTTATAAAGACTGACAATAAATTCGGATCAGACTTTTAGAGAATTATATTTCATTTCCCTCCGTGAGATTCTCCAATTCACAAGCACAATAATTAATCAAATGTTTTTAGAACGGAATAATGCGAAATTTTGTGAGGTATTCATACTTATTTTATGAGAATTAAATACCAACAACATCCTACATTTGCAGGGTCCAGAAAAATGGTCGATTTCAAAGTATAGTTTCTATTTCAATTGTAAAAATAATATAAAAAATGTAATTTCCTTTAATTTCCTCTACATTAACTCAAATTTAATTTGATTCGTTGTTTACATTTTTTCGAATATAATTAAATTGTGTTGGATTTGCCCTGAATTTCGTTTATTCCCATTCTACTCAATTCAAAGGGAATTTTTTTCATTAAATAAATTATCATGAACCATGAACCCTTTTTAGAAGGAAACGCACTAAAGCACCGCAGTAACCATGATAAAGTGCTCTCGTTGAACAAATAATCTTAGGTACTCAATAGGCGTGTACATTAATTTTCTACTGGGGCATATTTTGCCAAAAATTATTTTTTCTACTTGTTGCAATTAACCTTCAATTCTTTGAAATTCATCATGACTTATTTGGAATTCTTTGGAGTCCCGCCGAAAAATAAATTGAGTCGACGATAAAATATGTCGGAGGAGAGAATAAAAATCCGGCATATTTTTGTTTAACAGTTTTAGCAGAATTTTAAATTATATATATTATAGGAAATTCAGTATAGGCCTATAATAAGTATCCTATATTATATTTCTTATAATTTTTATGTGATTCTTGAAACATTATTTTTAAGAATCGCTATGAAGTATAAAAATGAATAGTTTTGAATGATTTTTAAGGAGTTCCACAGATTTTGTCGATTACAGGTGATGTGAAGTAACTTATAATATTTTGAAAGATTTGAAACTTCTCAAGTTATTTTAAAAGAATCCAGAGAATGTTGTAGGATTTGAAAAAATTTCAAGCTTGACTTTAAGAGGTTTCTGGAGAATTATGGATAATAAATTAAATTATATTTAAAGGAATTCCTAGCGATTACAAACATTTCTAGAAATTTCAGAGTATTTCAAGAAATAGCAAAATATTGAGTGGAATTCATTGAATCCCCTTTAATTGGGATTCTTGCTTAGAAAACTTTAGTGTATAAGTTTAATTTAATTTATATTCAAGGTATATCAAATGATTTCTACTTATTTGAATAGATTTTCATGATTATATGTATGTTTATATGATTTGAAGGATTCAAAAGAATTTGCAAATCTTCAAAAATATAATACAGAAAGTCAACGAATTTTGTATAATTTTCAAAGATTTTGAGGGATTTCTAAGAATTTTGACAAATTTAAACGATTTTGTAGAGCATACATTCGTTTTAAAGGATTAAATATGTGTTAAAAGATTTGAAGTGTTAATAGATTCTAAACAGTTTCAATCGATTTTAAGAATGTCAAAGTGTTTGGAAGAATTTTGTAATTTTTCCAAAGATTCCAGGGAATTCACTAGAACTTTACAAGATTTAGGAGTTTGATGAGACCTCCAAGTATTTAAGAGATTTTACGCGATTTCACAAATTGCAAGGCTTTTCTAGAGAACATTAGGAAATACGTTTAATTTATTTTATTTCTAAACAAATTTTAAATAACTTCTACACATTTCTAACTATCTCGTTATAGGAGACTTATTATAGGCCTATACTGATATTTCCATAGAATTTTTTCATAAGAGCAATTTACAATTTTGAATAAAAGTCGCTTATTAATTTTTTGTACCCCTTAATCAATCTTTGAGATTTTTCAAATATAACATAGTATTATTAATTATATAAGAGTGATAATATTTGTTAAAAATGCCTTATCAGTCGTTGAAAAGACCAAGTGGTTCATATATATATATATATATATATATATATATATATATATCCGGCTCGAAGGACCATTCGGTTTCGGTTTCGATTCCCTTGGAATAGAACCGAAGGGCTTATGACAAAGTCCTCGGGTTGCGGATAGAGGGTCCCCGTACCAAGGGTTTCTGCTGAATATGGTTACAATAATTAATAAGCAGTCGCGGACAATTGTCCAGGGATGGTCCCGAAGGAATAACCCCTAAGCGAAGGTGTGAGAACCGTGCCGAAAGCTGCATGGCACCTGGGTGAGGTGTGTTTAACGGTGACTCTGGGATACCGGGCGGCGTCTCAGAGTATCAGCCTTATCCTTGGACGCGGGGCTCTACAAGGATTGACAAACCCTTTCCCTAGCTGCTCGTGGGAACAACAATGAAACCAACAAACCACCAAAATGTTGTAGATGCGGTTCAAAACGATCGAACGCGCAGAGCACCCGACAATGGATCGGCAAACAATGCCGATCATCCTAGAGTTCGGGGTGCTGAAAATAATTTAGATGGAAACACGACGACGAACCGGCGAAACGCCCACATTGAGTGGACGGATCAACTTAAGAATGACGTGCTAGACTGCTACGATGCCAGTATTATCCCTGTTCGCGGAGGCTTTATGGCACGTATGCATACTCTGTGGTGCCAGAATACCTCCGGAAAAATGGATATGTACGCGGAGCGCTTCCTCAACCGCTGCTTGAACAAGCTGCAGACGAAGATGAAACGACATTAAGACCAACCGCAGAAAGCAGGCAACTTCTGGAAGATAATCGCAATTTCAGTACAAGGAGGAACATCAACATGCAAGTTCCTCTTAAGCCCCAAGATCTGGCTGAAATGGATGCCTCCCTTTGTGGAGATATCTCACAAGAGTCCGACCTCTGGACCATCAATTGCTCAGTTTATGGTGCTGCGAGAGCTTTGGCTGATTCAAATCGAAGGCTGAAACCGACGATGGATCAGAAGACCAGACGACGCTTGCATCAACTGAACAAGAAAATTGGATGGGCAAGACAAAATGCGTCCCGTGTTCAATGTGTGATTGACTACATAACATCTGGTAGACCGTTCACGGAAAAGGTTCGAAAGTTCGCCCAAGAACTAAGGACCTTGAATCACACACTGAACAAGTCAAAGCTGCTGACAATCAAGCAGCATATTGTTGACAAAATAAGGCTCTTATCTGACGCAAGGAGGAGGATACAGAAGAGGGAGAGATGGAACAGGGAGAATCAACAGTTTCTTGCTGACCCATCACGCCTCTTCAGTGATCCCCCTGTTTTTGTGAAAAATCCACCCAAGCCCAAGGAGGTAGAGACTTTTTGGAGAGAGGTGTACAAGATCTCGAAAACACTAGAGTTGAAAGAAGATACTGAAAATATCATCCGCTTCAAGGAGTTTTGCGACAGCCTCATAAAATGGGGCTATTGACATTTTATTTTTAGATGGCAGTTGCTCTTAGTGGTACCCTGCGGTGGTTGTTTAACTTTTTTTAAATTATATATATAAGATTAAGAAAAAGAGTTAAACCACAACCGCAGGGTTCTACTAAGAGCAACCGCCATCTAAAAAATGTCAATAGCCTCTAGTAGTACCGCGGTAAATCACACCTATGGCCACGTTTCACAACCGTGACATGGGTGGTCACAGGGCACGACGAAATCACAACGACAGTCTGGCGAAACCCTCGTGTGTCTTGAGGACGCGAAGCGACCCAAGGATGACAGCTTTCTGCATCCATCTCGCAAGTGCCTTGGCATATTTTTGGCACGCGGGTATGGCTTTAAGATTACGAACCAGTGGTAATTTCGCACCTCCGAGAGCACCAATCACAAGGATAATTACTCGCACCGAATAATTTGGTTACAATCGTTGCAGCTCTATCTTAAGGTCTTGATACCTCTCCTCCTTTTCTTTCTCGAATGTAGTTCGAATGTAGTTCGTTTCTCAAAGTCTTGGAGAACAATGTGAGGCCTTGAGTGCGCAACGGAGACTGCTGCCCGAAAATCGTAGTTCCAGAAAATTTGGCACTTCTCGTATCGGACAATTGACTCTATACCGCTTGGAGCGTTCGGCAGGGCAAGGTCGCGACCAGCACCGAAGAGCGACAAATATGGTAATAAAGTTCTATTAGGGCCGCATTATGTCTATAGACATACGTCTATCACTGGGAGCTTCTTGACATAAAATGCGGGGACGGTATGCTAAGGTGGAAATGACACCTTCCTGGCATGCAAAAATAAAACCCTCTGTATCTGAATTGAGCCCTGATGATTTGAGGAAAGCAAAAGTTTGCTCCTTCGACAAGGTCTGTTTTTCTACATTTCTGTAAAAGTTTCCGTGCATATGCTTGTCGAGTAACTGTTGGTGAAATTTTCCAAACTCTGCTTTCTTTAGTTCGGCTTTTAGACGTGAAGCATCTAGATGAAGTAATGCACTTTCCTCACTTCTGATGTTAAAATTCAGGCCAAGGGTCTCGGCCGCTTGCTCCGCGGCTTTGTAAAGGAACGCTCCTTCGCCAATCATCTCGTGATTCCTGACCATCTTTAGGAGCGGATCTCCACCATTAGCAACGATGTACGCTGTACTTAGAACAATGCGGTTATGAAGACACTGGAGATTCAAAAGTCCGCGTCCGCCTTGACGGCGTAAAATGTATAATCGCGGATCTGACGAATTGATGTGCAAGCATTTATGCATATGCATGATCATACGTGTGGTGACATCAAGGGCCTTGAGCTCGTTCTTCGTCCATTGAACCACCCCAAACGAGTAGAGTAGAAGCGGGGCGGCAAGCATGCTAGTCGCAGATACCTTTTTTCAACGCCGACGGATTGGAAGACCAAATCTGTCGAAGAAGATGCTTGTATCTGCTTCGGACAGACTGCTTCACTGTTCTTACGTCCTGAATGCGGCTTTGAGGCACGCCCAGGTATGTATAGGTCTCTCCAGTATTAATATGTCTAATAACACGTTCATCCACAAGCTCAGGGTCCTTGAGAACGCCAGTAATCTTTCCTTTCTTCAGATGAATTTTGGCACACATGTCCGAACCAAAGTCCATTCCAATCTCTCCTGTGTAGTTCTTGACGATATTTATAGCAGATTGAAGCTTGCTTTTACCAGAGGCATAGATCTTCAGGTCACCCATATAAAATACATGAAAGACCTTATGCTCGCGCTGACTAGTGTCGCCACAGAGGTATCCAGGAGAATTTCGTAGTGCGAGAGGTAGAGGCAGAAGTGTGATGCAAAAAAGCAAAGAGCTCATGGTATCACCTTGAAAGACGCCCCTCTGGAAGGTGACGTTGTTCGTTGTCAGACGATAATTTCTAGATGAGATCGTAAATCTGTTTTTCCCAAGAGGCATCAATCTCTCTATGCATCTCACTATGTGTGGATGTACCTTCAAGCTTTCCAACAGGCAGATGATAAGTCTATGAGAGGTTGAATCGAAAGCTTTTCGGTATTCAATTCAGACCATTGACAGGA